>CANSNZ010000164.1:1200000-1800000 GCA_947646795.1 Beta lomatogona | reverse complement strand
GAGATTGGATTGAAGATGTACCAATTGTGAATGAGTTTATGGATATGTTTCCAAGTGAGATTTCTGGTATGCTGCCTGAAAGAGCTGTTGAGTTCACCATAGACTTAGTTCCTGGAACTACACCTAGTGCTAAAGCACCCTATAGAATGGCACCTCCCGAGATGAGTGAATTGAAGACGCAGTTGTAAGAGCTGTTCGATAAAAATTATATTAGGCCTAGTGCATCACCTTGGGGAGCTCCTGTGTTGTTTGTTAAGAAGAAAAATGGGAGTATGAGGTTGTGTATCGATTATAGGGAATTGAATAATGTAACCATCAAGAACAAGTATCCTTTTCCTAGGATAGATGACCTATTCGATCAATTGAATGGAGCGAGCGTGTTCTCGAAGATTGATTTGCGTTGGGGGTATCACCAGTTCAGAGTAGATGATAAGGATATACCTAAGACTGCATTTAGGACTCGTTATGGTCACTATGAGTTCACTGTAATGCCTTTTGGGTTAACCAATGCACCTGCCATATTTATGGACTTAATGAATAGGATTTTCCATGAGTTCTTAGATAAGTTCGTGGTTGTATTTATTGATAATATTCTGATCTATTCGAAGAATGAAAAAGAACATGATGAGCACTTGAGGATCATATTGGAGACGCTTAGGAAGAATCAATTGTATGCCAAGTTCTCTAAATGTGAGTTTCGTTTGGAGAAGGTAGCATTTTTGGGTCACTATGTGTCTAAGGAAGGAGTCTCTGTAGATCCTGCTAAGATTCAAGCTGTGAGTGAGTGGCCAACTCCGAAGAATGTGTCTGATATTCGAAGTTTCCTAGGTCTAGCTGGCTATTACAGAAGATTTATGAGAGATTTCTCGAAGATAGCGAGACCCATGCCTAATGGGAATGAGGGATTTGAGGTGTATAGTGATGCTTCGAAGAATGGTTTGGGATGTGTGTTACAACAGAATGGGAAGGTGGTCGCGTATGCGTCGCGTCAGTTGAAACCTTATGAGGCTAATTACCCTACCCATGATATAGAGTTAGCTGCTATTGTATTCGCTTTGAAGATTTGGAGACACTACCTGTATGGGGTAACCTATAAGATCTTTACCGACCATAAAAGTTTGAAGTACATTTTTACCCAGAAAAACCTCAATATGAGGCAGAGGAGATGGCTAGAGTTGATAAAGGATTATGACTTAGACATCCAATATCATGAGGGGAAGGCAAATGTAGTCGCTGATGCGTTGAGTAGATAGACGAGTCATAGCATGAACGCCTTGATAGTTCCTGAGGAGTTGTGTCGAGATATGCAAAGACTTAGCCTAGAAATCCTAAATCCTGGGGAGATCGAGGCAAGATTGAGTGTTTTGTCATTGGGATTGTAAATTTTCGACGAGATCAAAGAGGGTCAAGTTAGGGATGAGCACCTAGAGAAGATTAAGGAAAAGATGGGCCAAGGTAAGGAAGGTGATTTTAAGATCCATGATGATGGTAGTCTGAGGTTCAAGGGGAGGTGGTGTGTACCACAAAAATGTGATGAGCTTAAGAGACGTCTTATGGATGAGGGCCATAATACACCGTACTCTGTGCACCCTGGGGGTGACAAGCTATATAAGGACCTTAAGCATATCTATTGGTGGCCAAACATGAATCGTGAGGTCGCTGAGTTCGTATCCAAGTGTCTAACCTGTCAAAAAGTCAAAATAGATCATAAGCGACCCATGGGGAAAGTCCAATCCTTAGAGGTTCCGGGATGGAAGTGGGATTCCATATCGATGGATTTTGTGACTGCTTTGCCTAGAACAAGGAATGGCAATGATACTATTTGGGTTATTGTGGACCGTCTGACGAAGTCGGCCGTTTTCATACCAATCAAAGAGAAATGGAAGAAGAAGCAACTTGCGAAGACGTATGTTAAGCACGTAGTGAGATTGCATGGGGTTCCAACTAATATTTCTCATACCGTGATTCGAGGTTCCTCTCGAAATTTTGGCAAAAGGTCCAGTTAAATCTTGGGACAACGTTGAAAATGAGTACTGTCTTTCACCCTGCGACTGATGGTCAGGCTGAGAGGACTAACCAGACTATGGAAGATATGCTGAGAGCCTGTGCTATTGATTTTTAGGGTAGTTGGGAAGACCAATTAGATTTGATTGAGTTTTCATACAACAATAGTTATCATGCGAGTATTAAGATGGCACCTTTTGAGGCACTATATGGAAGGAAGTGTAGAAGTCCCATTTGTTGTAATGATTTTAGTGAGAACATAGTATTGGGGACATAGTTCATTGAGGAGACTGTCAAGAGTGTGAAATTGATTCAGGCTAGAATTCAAGCTGCTCAAGATAGGCAAAAGAGTTATGCCGATTTGAAGCGAAGGGAAGATGAGTTCGAAGTGGGTGAGAAAGTGTTTCTGAAAGTATCACCAACTAAGGGTGTGATGAGATTTGGGAAAAAGGGCAAATTGAGTGCCAAGTATGTAGGTCCATATGAGATTCTACAAAGAATTGGGAAGGTAGCTTATAGATTGGCCTTGCCAATGGAGTTTGAGAAGATGCATGACGTATTTCATATTTCCCAACTCAAGCGTTATATCCCTGATGAGCGTCATGTCTTGGAGCCTGAGAGGATCCAGATTGATAGTAGCCTCACGTATAAGGAAAGGCCTGTAAAAATTCTTGATAAGAAGGTGCGTACTACACGCAATAAGGATGTCAGTATCGTGAAAGTGCTTTGGTCGAACCATGAGTCCGAAGAGGCAACGTGGGAAGCTGAAGCTGAAATGAAGAAGAAGTATCCAGATTTATTCCTCGAGGTGAGTTACGAGGGCGTAAATCGTTTTCTTTAAGGGGGGTAGAATGCCATAGAATTTCGCGCTTTTTACCTATTATTATGGTATTTTTGTGCTTATTTTCGCAATTTGCACATGTGTGGTGCAAAATAAATCGATTCTCCGCATAAGAAAAGGGCGTTCATTAGTAACACAAGTGATTTTAAGTTGGCAAAAGCGTGCACATGAGTGGCACAAGTATTTCTCCAATAGGAGTTGAGCTGAAAAACTTTTGAAAATGTATGAGTTTTCGTGTCAAGTTTCGGGACGAAACTTCTTTTAAGAGGGTAGACTGTAATCCCCCGTAAATTTATGGATTTTATAAATATATTTTAATGTATAGTTAATTATATTTAAATATATTTTAGTATTTTAACGATTTATTTCTTTAAGGTTGACTATTTGAAAGTCAAAGAAATTACTTTAATGATTTATGCAAGTCAAATATTTTATTAAAGTCATGCATTGAAAAGTATTTGAAATGTTTGAAACACTTATTGGATTTAGAAAAGGATTTGTAAATGGGTGTGAGGAGCCCAAACCTTATAGCTTAAACTATGGACATTAACCCATCAAAGCCCAACTCTTTTTGTTTTTGGACCCCTAATGGGGGGAAACTATAAATACCCTTATTTACCCAAATCCCCACACATTAAACACATTATTTTCTCTCTCCTCTTTCTCTCTCCCTTTCGGCCCTCCTCTTCTTTCTTCCTCTTCGGCCTTCTCCACCTCGCCGTTCTTCACGGCAGCTAACTGCCGCCAGCAGCCCACCGGACCGCCGGCAGCAGCCAGCGCTGTTCCCTCGTGCCGCGTGTCCCTTCCTCCTCTTCCTTGGTTGGTTGTTATTTCTTCCTCCTCAAGTTTTTGTTTTAATGCAAAGTTTGTATTGTTAGGGTTTGTTTTAATTTGTTTGTGTTTAAAAGTTATAAGTTGGTGATTTATTATTGAATCTAAGTTATATAATTTATGTGTTGTTGAAATAAAAATCAGATTTGCATATTTAAGTTTAAAGTAAGTTTTTAATTATCAAAGCATGAATTTTTAGGGTTTTGAAAGTTAGAAAAACCTAGTAGTTTATTATAAATTATGAAAGTTATTGTCTTTATGAATTTAAACATGTTTAAGTGTGTTTAAAGAGGGTTTTAATAAATTATATGCTACTGGAATTTTTGGAAAAGATGTTATTAAGGGAGTTTGATGGATTTTAATGACTAGTATAGTAATACTATGCTAGGAAGTAGTAGTACTTGAAGGTTTAATGTTAAAAACAACTTTTAAATATTTTTAAAGAGGATTTAAAGTATTTTAAAGTTGCTGGAATTTAATTAGAGTATTGACTTTAAGTTATATTGGTTGTTTTAGGCGGAGAATTTTCAGTAGGCGACTTTTAAAAGTGATTAATGGTGGCCTATCAGTTTGTTTATACAAGGTACGTACATACCTATGTGTTATGTGAGTAGTATCATGATTTTAGGAAGGAAAAGTTGGAGTATCTTGTATAGGAACTTTGTAAGTTCATATATGATTTCTATTATGATTGGATTTTACATGTTTTATGCTTGTGTGCCAACATGTAAGGATGAGATTTGATTATTAGTTGAATATCATGTTTGTATGGAATATTGATGCAAGCATGTTGGATTGAGAACTTTATTTATTAATTCACATAGAGGAATTAATATATTTAGTGAGTTGGATCATGTTTAAATCATGTGTTCCCTTATATTATTATTTTCACTACTCTATGAGGACTGTGGGCCTTATTTGGTAAGTTGATAATTTATGCCATTGAAAGGTAAGTTGATTGTTGGCTAGGTTCAACAAATAAGAAAAATTGGAATAAAAAGAGGTATTCTTGGATTGTAAGTTGTGTGATCACTTATTTTAATCCTAAGATAAAAAGAAGTTCAGTTGTGAATGTTTGATTTGAGGTTTCTGTATTACTTGTGTGTCATAATAAGTAATAAATTGTAAATCACGTAAAGTGTAACTTGGATAGTAATAAACTTTAGACTGGTGCACGTCTGAAGTTGGACAATCAGGAGTTGGGGTATATGGTGAGCATGCCATGGCTTTTTCTGGGAATTGGATTGATCATCGTTCTTCTTTTTATTCAAAGGTTCCTCGATATCGCAGGTCATTATGGAAAACGGAGTCGCGCCCGTATTTCATCTTCCTAGGGAAGGTTGGTTTTTAGTTAGACAACCCGGTCCAACAACTATTCCATTAAAGTAATAAAAAGATGATTAAAGTTTAGTTCAGTAGAACTTATCTGCAGAATGATATATTGTTATATTACTATTTATCCCTGTTTATTATTTTGTTAGTATCATGTTAGGAATGTTATTTATTATTATGTAGTATTCAGCTTTGCTGATTACGTGCTTTGTTTGTATGTGTTGATCATGGCTTTGCCTTATTGATGATCCTGTGATGACCCATTTTGGGAGCAGATTCTTTAGAGCATTGACATCTATAGGTGATCAGATGTTGCATCATTGGGAATCTGGGAATGGAGAGCTTGTATAACAAATTGTTTTGTCTGTTGTTTTAGTAGAAACATATTATATTAAGTTTGGTTTTGGAGTAAATATTGTTTAGAGTGTTGGTTTTAAGTGCTTTGTTTATTTATTATATTTAAATTATGAAGTTTATTTATGTTTGTTTTCCGCTGCAAAATTCTGAATAAGCCGATACGTTTTCACACGGGCGATAATACTTTGATAATTCTCTGTGTTTTATAATAAAAAGGTATTTTAGAAAATAGAGAATTGTCGGGGTGTTACAATCATGATATAAATTGACATATTTATTCCATAATTAACGCAAAACTAGGTTCTATTCCATAAATTGACATATTTAACATACCTAATTACCTAAATTCACAACTTATTCCAATCACACAAAAAAATTTCGGCTTCGAAATATTGACATGCCACGTGGACACTGAAATTGAGAGACTTTACTTTGGGAAGCTTTACATTTGCTAGGTGATTGTGAGCATGCCACATAGGATTTATCATTTTGCTTTCGATAATAGTATATATTAAATTGCACTTATTGTGGTATTTAAGAGCCGGGAAGAAGTTATAGTCTTGCTTCATGTGTATTTCCTGGCAATGTTAACAACACTTTTGGTGTGGCCTATAAAGCTTCTTTCATAATCCTAACTCTTAAGCTAGGAATAATCAGGTTACAAACATAGGCAAACCTGTAAAGGATCCTAGGTGACACGGACCCCAGAACAAAAAATAATTTTCCTTTTTGCGCATCAAACGACAAAAGCAGAATTAAATGCATTTTCCGCGTCTATGTTTCAGCAAAGCAAATTTGATTTAGTGGTCTGTGCAGTTACTACAATACTCATGAATACATCACTGGGCGGTGTTCGATTCTTTTCAGTCACATTTCACATGATGCCTTTTTACTTATTTCCTTCTTTCTCTTTTCTATCCATCATTTTTTTTTCCTTTCCATCTTTTTAACATAGTTAAAGACTAAAAAGCCATTTATTCTTATGTCTAACTCGAAATCTTTAACCATCGACTTTCCTATCATATATTTTTAACGATTTCTTTATTCTTTGTCAAATTAAATGGGACAATTTTACTATATTAAGAAAATAATATGGTCAAACTTGTGTATTTGGATTACAAATGTTAAAGTATCTCTTCAGAAAAAAAAGTTAAAGTGCTACATATATTAAAAAATTGGATAGAATATGACTAGAATATAATGAAAGTATTTTTTGAATAGCTGACATGAACAATATAAAGTTTTAACTTTGTCAAATTTGAAACTCAATTCTCATTGTCAATATGTGTCGTGAAATTATTGTTCGGTTTCCTTATTTATTCTCATTATGTTCTTACATGATTTAGTTAGGCCCCAAACTTAAAATCCTAGATTTGCCCCCTGATTACACATAATTATTGCAATTGAATCCATCGATTTTTGTAGCGTAAAAGACCATGGGTGGGCCATGCAGTATTCAGAGAAAGAAAGAGGGAAAAATCCCCCACACGCTTACACATACCACCATAAAAGTCCACTACAAGTCTACACTCCAAGGAAGAAGGTCCTACCATGGTTTCCTGTCTTCTTGGAGTATTTATAAATCACTGTTTTCGATAGAGAATTGATAAACATCTAAAGTCCTGTTCTTTTGAACTTATTTTCAGTTAATTTCAGTTCAGTTAATTTAATTTCAGTTTATTTCAGTTCAGTTAGTTTAATTTCAGTTCATTTCAGTTAATTTCAGTTCAGTTAATTTAATTTCAGTTCAGTTAATTTAATTTCAGTTAATTTAATTTCAGTTCAGTTAATTTAATTTCAGTTCAGTTCAGTTAATTTCAGTTTAGTTTAATATTATCTAATGTTTTAATTATTATTTTATTTATTATTATTATTATTATTATTATTATTATTTATGATAATAATAATAATAATAATAATTATTATTATTATTATTTATGATAATAATAATAATTATTATTATTATTATTATTTAATTTTTATTATTATTATTTATGATATTAATAATAATAATAATTATTATTATTATTTATTATGATTATTTTTATTATGATTATTTATTATTTATTATTATTATTTTTATCATTATTATAATTGTTTATTATTACTATTATTATCATTTATTATTATTATTATTATTATTATTATTATTATTATTGTTATTATTATTATTATTATTATTATTATTATTATTATAGTTCCCGTTTTCATTTTAGGTGTCCCAAAATATAGTTTCCATTTCCATATTTAGTTCCACATTTTTCCGTAATTTGTGTAGAAAAACAGTGTCCCATCATTTATTTGCTTCTTGAATTTTGTTTTTTGCTTTGTTTATTCAACCCAAGTGTTACAATTAATGTTTTTTCACCAATTATTCTCCATTCTCTCTCCTAAAATCATCTTTTCCCATACAACATTTATTTAAATAAACAAAAAATCTTTACTATCCCTCTTAGATTCTACTTGCATAAAATACCGTGAAAAAAGGGAAATGGGAACTATATTTTGCGACGGAGGGAGTATGAAATAGAGAAAATAATTACTTCCATATCTAATCTATTTACAAAAATGTCATGTAAGTTTATTAGTTTAAAAATTATACTTTTAGTAATTAGATACATAGTCATTCTCTTACCAATTAACCAACATAGTCTTAGCCCTCAATCTTTAAATCTAAAAAAATCCTAATCCTTAACCAACTTATCAAAATAATCTCAACTTTTGTTTTATTTACAAAGATTCACAAGCGTTAATGGATCGATATTAAAATAACTCGAATTGAATATGATATGTTATTTGTTATTTCCAACTAAGTCTATTATATATAGTATGAAATTGATTATTTGGAAAATGGTTTCGCAAAGCTTTACACTATACCAAAATAATTAAAATTGGGAGTTTCGAGGAAGGTTGGTCAATATTAAGATGATTCATGTGAAATTTTGCTAAACTTTTTCACAGTTTCTATAACGAAAAATGGCGGGGTTATAGGTGAAAGGCAGAAAGTAGAATACAAATCATTGATGATTTGTCTAGATAGTTTGATACAATCAAATTCATGCGTTCATTGTATTGGGCAATCAAAAAGACCCTGAGTAGTTTTGCAAAAATGACCAATCAAATGTTGCATGATAAGTTAAAACACATTTGCTAAATGATCATGATTATACAAAAAATTAAATCTGATATAGTAAATGAGCAAAAACTTAAACACCTTCATATTCATGTAAACATCACAAAGCCTATACCCTACATCTAGGTCTATCGTACACCTAATGCTAATTTTATGCATATTGCTCATTTTTTGCTTTTCCTGAGCAATAATGAGTAAGGAAATAGCCTAACATGTACGGTGCACTTGAGGTGTATTATTAAAATTGTGACCAATCATCGCTGACAGTAAACTCGTTTTACCCAGTTTATAAGATCATTTAGCATTACGATTAATGCTTATCAAGTATATATAGGCTATAGCTCACGCTAAAACTGGGCCCCACTAGACTTTGTTAATTAGTTACTTAATAAAACAAGCTAAATCTCAAAGCAATGACTTCAACTCAATTCACAGAAACATAATGGTGGGGTAAATTCAGAATACAACTTATTGAAAATTTGTTAAAAATTGTTTGGAAAAATATCTTTCACTTCCCATATCTGGATTGAGTCTTAGCTTGACTCAAATACGACATGATTTGGATATTGTTTGAAATGGTGTCGTTCAGGTAAACTTACACGATCAATCAAAAAACAATTGCTATACTTCTGGTCAAAAAAGCATCAAAGTAGTTTGACTTTCAGTTTATATTTTCGAGGTTCATTGGTGTTATGTGCATGTTCGAACAACTGGATATTGATACATCTACTAATTGGGAAGTAACCCACTATAAATAGACAATTAAAAAATTATTTATTCTGCTAAGAGAGATTTAACTAATTATTAATGTCTTTCTTTAGTGGGAGGACTATCCGGTGGTTAGATAAAGTTTTTTCCCAAACAGCTGCTTAGATAGTAGCTAGAGATTTAACTAAGTCAAAAACTATAACGCTTGTGAAAAGTAGTATTTGCCAAAACAATGTTTCAAAGTAATTTTTAGCAATTAAGGTACTTTTTCTTTTATGGGGTTCCCAGTGGGGCCTAAAAGAATTAAAAAAATTAAGGTACTATTTTAGAAAAGCTAAAATTATTAGTTTTGTCGGTAGTGACATAATTGGAGCAACGTTTAAAGGTTAAAAAAACTGCTTTTACCATCCAATGACTACTTTTAATGAACTAACTGTTTTCAAGGCTATTTGACAAGTAACATAAATTGTTTGTCAACAGACAACAGCTACAACGACTTCTCACAACTATCATAACAATTTCTTTTTGAGTTTTTTCTTGTAGGGATAACCTGTAATACAACAACACAAAAAGTATTGGACATAGAAAACAAGTTATATAGGCAATTTGAGATCAATATTGGAAATATAAATTAATAGGTATTATCCTTTCTACGTTTCTAAATACATGCAACATATGCATAATAACCACTATTCATCAACCAACTTTATCACATATTTCTCTTCTGATTCCTCTTAATTCATACGCTCATAATATTAAATTTTTATAATTTTTACTTATACATTATTAAATATATTAACGAACAAAGTATTGCATTGGATAGCATGTAGCCAGGAAATGTCACATGTATATAGAAACGGAGAAAGTATAAGATAATATTTGACAATATTTTTTCTTCTTCTGCTGCTACTATTGCTACTACTACTACTACAACTACCGTTATTGCTGCTGCTACCACAACCACGACCACCACCACCACACCATCACCACCACTACTACCACCACTACGACCACTACTACTACCACTACTGATACTATTGATACCACTGATACTACTACTACTACTAATACCACTAGTGATACTACTACTACTTATACCACTACTGATACTACTACTAGTCTACTACTACCTGCTACCTACTACTACTGCTGTTAAAAAAATGATGATGCTGCTGCTGCTCCTACTGCTATTGCTGCTTCTGCTGTTGTTGTTGTTGCTGCTACTACTACTACTACTACTCGCTCTACTACTCGCTGGCTGCTGCGGTCAACATCGCTATCATGCTGGCTGCTACTACTACTACTACTACTACTGCTACTGATACTGCTAGTGCTACTGCTGCTGCTGCTACTGATGCTCACTAGTAGAATAAATGCTTATTGCTGCGGTCATTAAGTGGCCTATTGCGGCGGTTTTGACCACGCAACAATTAAGGGCGCAGCAATAGGTAATTAAACTATTGCTGCGGTTTTAAACCGCAGCAATATTACATCATATTGCTGCGGTTTATGGGACAAACCGCAGCAATATATTTTATTTTTATAATAAAAAATATGGATATTGCTGCGGTTTTTCCAGGAAACCGCAACAATATATATTTTTTATTATAAAAAATACAGTGTATTGCTGCTGTTTCTGGGAAAAACCGCAGCAATAGTTCCTGGTACAAGTAATTTTTTTTTTTTTTTTTTTTTTGCATATTGCCATCAAATTTGAAAGATTAAAACCAGGCAACTAACCCATCCACTATCCACCAAATTCGCAGACGAACTGAAGATGAAATGACAAATGAATCTCATTAATTATTAATATATAAAGATAAAAAAGCTAGTTACATAGATAATACAAAAAATCAAAAATAAAAATGAAAAAGCAAAATTAAAAAAACAATAGTTACAAGTTTACAACTAATTACAAAAAATATAATAAAAACAAAATATATATTAAAAAAAATGAGAAACTGAAAATAAAAAAGAGATCCTAAAAACAAAAAATAATAAACTAAAAATCATCCCCTCAAAAAAAAAAATTGAAAATCAAAGGACTCGAGATTTCGCATCCTTCGCCAAGAACTCGAAGAACTCATCGTTTCGCATCATTTCAAAATTGGGAGTTGCAGTCGCCGGAAAATGTCGATGAAGTGAGAGAGGGAGGAAGAGTGAAGTGAGGTGAGAGAGTGGGGCGCGCGGCGAATCATTTCAAAATTATGCATATTTGAATCCCTTTTTATAAGTTATGATATTCTCATGGGTTATTCAATCAATTGATATAACTTCAGGCATTTTGAACTCCTAGTATTTAAGGACATGAGGATAAAGTCACCAGGATGACCTTTAAAATGACATACCATGTTCCCAAAATGGATTTGAATTGAAGAGAATACAAAATGTTTTTCATAGTTATGCGATATAAAAAACCAATTTACTATTTTATTTAATAAATTTTATATAAAAATTATAATGAGGTGATTTTAACTGGGTTGAAAATTAAACTTCAAGAGCTTTCCTAACATATACATGTGTCAATCAAAGCTTTAGATTAAATGTTATAGTTGTTCAAATTTGAGTTCTTTGCATCTGCAGTACCTGCACTCCCGTGCAAAATTTGGCATGATTGTTCCCGACCATATCATGCACGATCGCGGGAAGTGTTGTGAAGACCTTTTTCCATTATGGAACAAATGCACGCCCGTGCACAAGTGTGCACAACCATGTGATTTGTTGGTTGGCGATTTATTTGCAATTCATAACTTAATTCGGTTCATTATACTTAATATATACATACATACACACACACACACACATACATACATACATACATACATACATAATACATACATACATACATACATACATATAGGGTTGGGTTCTAATGAGAACCCTCTAACGGTGAGAACCGTAAGAACCTTTAAACATTATTTTTAGTAGTTTTACATTATTATCATCCTTAATTAGTTTATGCTTAGGGTTTTCAGAGAGAAGTTAGAGAGAGAAACTTGTAGTTCACCATTGTTCTCTAAGACTCTTCCTTCCTTTCTTCCATCAATTCAAGTCTTTATTTTCTTATTATTTTCTCTTTTTTTTTCTATTATGAAGTTTAATTACTCTTCTCTAGTTTGTTTATCTTCTTCAATCATGCTTTAAGTACTCTCTTAATCTATGGTTATGTTGAACCCTAGTATAAATTTATACTTTATGATGATTGTTTGAAATTCTTAAATTAATTGTATAATTGTTTTTACTTGATTGATTCAGCATATTTCATACCTAGATTGAGGATAATTAGTACGTTAGGATTCGATTGTCTTGACACAACGTGAGTTTGAGTTTGATTTTGACGGATTCAAATATATTTTAATTAAGAGCATGAATTTCTCCACTGGAATAAGTACTAGAAATTTAATTGTGATGCTATGCTTAACTTCGATATCTTTCTTGCATAAAATCCATGTAAATAAGTATGAATGCATGTTTAGGGAAGACATAGATACTCAGGAGAGATTTATGGTATTTACAGGACGCATGACTCCTCGTGAACATATATCTAATTTTATTTGAGGTAGGAATTATTATTACATTGATTCATACTAGTGGGGATACTTCACCTTATAGTTTTTATTCATTAGATTACTTTTATTTATTAGTTTATGCTACATACTACCTCACTTTGTTTTTAATTGTTAAACTTCACTATAGGTGCTGACAAAGGCAAGGCACAAAAAAGCATTACAAAAGTGCATAAAATGCTGATTTTGTTTTGAGAAATGTAAAAAAACATTAAAGTATTAGAAGAGAGAGAAAAGTGGGGTAAAGTGGGATGGTTTGTGGTGGGTTAATAAAAGGGGTATTGGGCCAAATGAGATAGAAAAGTAAGTAACTGTGATTTGACATTTTACCATATATAAATAAAGTTAAAGTTTAACAATTAAACCAAAACAAACTAAAAAGGAAAGTGTAATAATAAAAAAAGACGGAGGTAGTATATCTTGATCTTCTTTAGTTTTACCATTGTTTAAGAGCTAATTATAGAACAACTTTCTATCTGTGGGATGATCCAGACTTACCCTACTACATTATTAGGTGGGATGGTTAGGTATGAGACAAATTAATTAGGAAATTTTCTAGGAAGGATAATGAGTAGATTTTAAGGCTGTAAAGATTGTTTTGGAGGAGCTAGCTCTGCAGTGACGAACCTAAGAATTTAAACTCGGGGGTATAGACATACAACAAATACAAAAGTAGGGGAAAAAATGTCGTAAAAATTGTTCAATATAAAGTATTACAGCCAAAATATCCATTATATTAATTATTTTTGATTGGCGAGATTTTTTAAGAATATATACTCTCCTCACCTCATTCCAATGTTTTGAAGGATAATCCATTATGTTAATTCTTTTCCCCAGAATATGAGGAAAAGTTTAACGCCATATAACCATTCTTCCTCCTCTAATGGTACATTGTTATTTTTTAAACCACCCATTTCCATATAATTTTCTTGAGTTTGGGGGACACTAGTTGATGGGGTTGAAGGGGTGTCATTAATTTCATTCGACACATTTTCATTGGGAAATGTTGGTAAAGACCAAGAATTACCTTAGAGGATTTCATTCTTTTCAACATGAATCGTCAAAGATCGGCTTATATAAATTGCTTTCCCTTGGATTTGCTTGACTTGCGTGTATTATCACTCCTTTTTCTAATTAAATTAATAAACTTTAATCAATTTTCATATTTGATTTCAATAAAAAAAAAAACATAAATTCATACATATTAACACATACCAATAGAAAAAAATGAACAATTTAACCTTGCCCTGAATTGCAAAACCCTTAAAATAAATTTGGATTTCAATTACAATATGCCCCTAACAAATGAATAACATCAATAATTTACATTAAAGTATGAATGTATGAAAGTATGAAAATTGAAAAACAAAAATAAAAAACCTAAAAACAAACTCACTGTCAAGCACTATGCTGCAAGCTGGCTGAACTAGTGGGCAGCATGACTGGGAGGCTATGAGCGAGCAGGCAGCTGTGGCGACCGGCGGTAGGCAACAAAAGAGGGGCGTGGCTGTGGCTGCGACGTGGTGTTTGAGAATTGAGGGACAGAGAAGGGAGCGTGAAGAGGACTACAATACTTTCCTTTGTTTCCTAGGCTTACACAGTTTCACGTGACTTTTTCCTTTTTTTAAAAATAAAATAAAATGCTGATTTTTGTAAAAAATAAAAAACGGGGGTGGAACCGTATTCTCATGTACCAGCTTGGGTCCACCTCTGTAGCTTTGGTGGGCTAGGATATTTTGTAGTTTGAAATATCTATGTGTTGTGCTTAATAATATTTTTCACTTATCGAAAAAAATTACCTCTTATTTTTGGTGACTATTAGAACAACCGAATCTGTCCGATTACCATCAACTTCTGTTTATCCAATCTAAACTGTGGTCATGGTATGAAGATTATCTTTTTAGTTGTCAATTGTCATACCAACATCTTTTTTTACATAGTGAAAATTTGCATTAATTAAAAAATAAAATTACAACCTAATATTATTACACCTAAACATAAAACATAATGCACACAAACATTAAATAAAAACCAACTTGTTGCTGATCCAATCCAAAATAATCTTATCTTGGGCAACTTTTTGGTGGGTTTGAGTAACATGTACGTCTTGTCGAAAAAGACCTAATATGATGAGAGAGAATCTGTTGAGATGCGGAACCCAGACAATCTTCAGAGATAGATTGTTACACTTCATCTTGTTAAACCCTTTGTTCACAAGATGATAAATTCCAAGGCCCTTGAGCGGAAACTTCTTCCTGGGATTCTACTGATTGAACTATCAAAGAAGCCACATCCTTTAGTGACGTCTGATCCTACTTTGAGGGTACCCACAGTTTACCCCGCAAGGCTGAGACTCAAAATGCGTGGAGGTCGAAACGTGCCTCAAATCAAATTGGAGGGCCTTCCACAAGATGCATTTTTATGTATGGTGACTCCTGAAGTCATCACATGAACTTGGGGCAAATTAACTTGAATGAATTCACCCATTCTTCGGATCTGAAGATCCGACCCTGCAATCCTGAAACTATAAGATCTAGCCACAACAAACATAATTCCTATCCTAGTTAGAATGAGATATGCCTCTCATCTTATCCAACACTCGGACTCCTAAAGCTGCTTGAACCAAACAATGCCAAACTCCAAGAGCAACTTCACTATAGATCGGATTTCCTATATCATTGCTTGTCTTAGGAAACCAAGATCCTTCATTTACCCACCTAGTACTATTAAATGTCACCCTACCACAACCATAATCAAATTGGCAAGGCTAACTGGATCTGGATATGACTAAACTAACACTAAAAGAGAGAACATAACAAAACCAAACTAAAGAAACGATCATCATATCCAAAAAACAACCTTCGATGACGAGTCTTTATTACGCCGTCGCTTCTCCGTTGAACCCGCCACACTAAACCCACAACAACAGACACTAAACACGGGAACGGGGAAGGAGAACTGAACCTAAACACTACGAAACAAAGAACAGGGAAACAAGGAGGGCGAAACTTATCTAAACACTTGAACATGGGAGAGGGAACGAGAATACAAACTCTAAACAAGGGAGGGGGAAGGGGATCACGGGGAAGGGAAACCGGAGGGAGGGACTGACGCGAAAGGGGAATGACAGGGGGGAGGAAAGGGGGACGGGGGGACGAGGAAAGGGGGACAAGGAAGGGGAAGTCAAAGCACATGTACTAGAAGGGTAACACGGTGGAGGAATAGCGGGGAAGGGGAACGGCGGTGGGGGAGCGACGAGGGAGTTGGGTGGGGCGAAACAACGGGGGAGGGGGAAAACGACCCTAAAGACAGACTCTACTACTATTATGCGGTGATGGGGCTAGGCTCGCTGGCGACGAGGCTGAGATGCCAGCCACCGGCGAGTCTAGGATGGTGGGCCGTGGGGTTGTGTTTTAAGGTTATGGTCACTTTAGAGAGAAGAGAGAGCGAGTTTTTAAAGGATGTCATACCATTATCAGTGACACTAGATAAGGCACATACCATTGCTAAAGACAACATGCCTGCTTACGATGATATGAGCAACAATAAAGGTGCATACTAAGGAGATTTAAAACTTTTAGTACTTCTATGTTACAATTAAGTCAAAGTCTATCAGAGAAAAGAATTGAAGCTACATTTTAGTTAGGTGATGATTTGCGCCAACACAAAGCACATATACTGCTAGAAGTTATCAACCTTATATTTTATATTTACTTGTTTTAATGTTCTTCCTGATCAGCTTGACACGTTGTTATCATGTTTCTGTGTCTTTCGTTTTTTTGCTTTTTAATACTATATTTTATTCATAAAACAAATTTGGATCAGTCTGTGACATGAATCAGACAAAAAAAGTTTTAAGTAGTATAAATTAAAACAAGCAATATCGTTTACCTTTTCCAGGAAGGACCAAAGCCAGATCTTTTGTTAGAGAGGGCCAATGACTAAAACATTTTGTTCATATTCTAATATAGTAATATGCACAATCAATTAATTAATAAGAAAAATTAACTATCAATCAATAGATGGCCATTTTGGTTTAAAATGTATAACTTTTGATTATCTTAAATTGGCTCTAATTTTAGAGGATCTCTTTCCAAATCCGTCATTCCCCTTTATTTATTTGCTAATCTGGTTAATTAGTAAAATTTTCCATGAATTAACTTAATTTAAGAATTTTTTTTTAGAAGAGTATCATGTGTTATAAGTAAGCGATGTAATAATTCAATCTAGCTGAAATACCATTTTAAATTTAGATAACTGAAAGTTGATGTGGGTGCTTTTATAGAGAACTAGCTTTATGTGTACGCAATGTGTAAAATTATATGAATTTGTGCATAAAATTACAGTAGGTAACAATTATTAGAAGGAGAAGAGGAAGAAGATTATGGAAGACATAAGAGGAAGAAACGATAATTTGTAGAGGGTATTTTGTATTTTATTTTATAAAAGAAACTGTAAAGTTGTGTGTAACAGTTCATCATAGAAAGGGAGTTGTGCAATTGAATTAAGGGTTTTGTTTTCTGCAAAATTAAAAATCAAAGTATGTTGATTTTAAAAGTTAACGTTTAAACGTAAACTAGTCATTTTGTTTTTGACTTGGTATATATTTTCTAGTAAAGTTGAGATATTGTGTTTTTATGGGGGTTTGATGTCCCTCCCCCTCTTCCCTTATAGAACAGAGATATTTTTTATGGGGGTCTACTGTCCGGATGTCCCTTTTTTCTTTATAAAATATTGATATGTCATAGTTAAAACTAATCTGTGCATTTTGTCGTCACCATTCAAAGAAGCAAATATGAACAATTAAACACTAATATCCATTGATGTTTGACTTGTTTAGTAAAAGTAATCATACGCGTTAGTTAACTCACTTGTCCTCACATTACAAAGAAACAAAAGTAATAGCTCTCGACCTCTCTATTATGGCCACGTTTGTTCAGCGTTTGGTGCACTTAGGCTAACGAACTTAGTAGGTATGATCTTCCATAACTTTTTAAATTTTTCATGTTTTTGTCTCTATTAGACTGCACATTACAAAATTGTGCCCAACTGTGATGAAAGGGAAAAGGGGGGGTGGAAAGGAAGGGGGGGTGTTAAATCAGTTAAAATTTTGCCCCCCACTAGTTAATTGATGATTGAGGTTTGAAATCAAGGAACCTGTCTCTCTCGGAGCATGGTTAGAAGTTAGAACTAAAGTTCTTAGAATCCAACTTTCGGTTCAAAAAAGATACGTCAAATTATATTGGGCCCATGCTTTGCCTTTGGTTGGTTTATAAACCAGGTCAAATGAAAACGTTTGGAGGCCTTGCTGTTGGGAATAAATTGACTACTCTTCTTAGTGCCAAACACTAGATTTTTATTGCCGATTTGCTTTGTTAAACCGGCTAAAAGATAGCAATACTTAATTCTGAGAAAAAAAATACTTATTATAGAAAAAAGATAAATCTCATTAATTGATTTACATTACATATATCTATAATTGGTTTTAGAAACATAATTTAATTCGATCAAATAAAATTTTCTTTGTTATAACTACAATAACGATGAATCAGAGTTGATAATATAGCATAAATGTTGTTTGTACGCCGCATCATGTAATCTTTTATGAGAGCATCTATCAAACTGACATAATTTAGAAAAAAAAGTTTCTTTATTTCCTTTTAGTCGTTTTTTTGTCATACGTAGGAATCCTTATATTATTGTGAAAATGTTGTTAATTTTTCTCAATTAAAATTTGTGATTATCTATCTGTTATATAATTAATTAATGGATAGGTAAAGCTATTAGTTGATTATTAATCATACCAGTTTTTGTAGCAATTAGAAGACAATATAAATAATGAGTAAAGTAAATGTCAATCTATATCATTTGTAACCAATATATCAAAGCAAATTCCAAAAATCAGTATAAGAGGTCGTAACATTTGGCGTCCTAATTTAAAGACATTTGTCGCGCCACGTAAGATATAGTGTCGATCACCATTTTATAGTTTAGGTCTAAAATATATAGAATTTTAAAAAGATCAAAATATATTTATAGTACAGTGTTTAGATTAAAAGAAAGATGAGTTGGTTTAGAATAAAACACTACAGATAGTAATTAGGTATAGTAAATTGATTATATCTTCCATTGAACGGGTATGAAAACTAGCTATACAAAAAATGACTTTATGGAGAGCATAGGAAGCGTCATCTAAGCATAGAGTTCCAAAAGCTATAAAAATACATATATAGAGTTTAAGATAAGGAAAATTTAGAGTTTGATTTTAATTAAACCATACTTCCTCCGTTCTTTTTAATTGCAACATTTTGACTTTTCTGCTATTCAAAATTCACACTTTGACTGTGTGTAATGATGATTTATACACACGGATAAACATAGTCGTATGAGATCCTATTTGATTAGTCTCGACTCTCGATGTGTAGTTCTTTAATATCTCATTTGCATAATTTTTACAAATACATAACCAAAGTTAATGGTCAAGATTGTGCCTCGACAAGTGTGAAAATGCAAAGGTTGCAATTAAAAAAGAACGGGTGAAGTATATGGTATACTATATACTTCCTTCTTTTCTTTTGAAGTGACGCAAAAAGAAAGTGGAGAAATACCGAGACTAGAGAGTGAAAGTTGGGAGCCGTTCTTTTGAACTTATTTTGACTGAAATTAAATTAAATTAAATTAAATTAAATTAACTGAAATTAACTGAACTGAACTGAAATTAAATTAACTGAACTGAAATTAAATTAACTGAACTGAAATTAATTGAGCTGAAATTAAAATAACTGAACTGAAATAAAATTACCTGAACTGAAATTAAATTAAATTAACTGAAATGAGAGAAACTGAACTGAATTGTATATTTAATTTTCTAAAATAATAATTATCGATAATAATCAATAAGTATTAACATAATATTACCAATACTTATTATTATTATTATTATTATTATTATTATTATTATTATTATTATTATTATTATTATTATTATTATTATTATTATTATTTATTATTATTATTATTATTATTATTATTATTATTATTATTATTTATTATTATTATTATTATTATTATTTATTATTTATTATTTAATTTAAGTTTAGTTAAGTTCAAATTATTAATAATAATAATAAAAATAATAATAAAAAATAAAAAAAATAATAATGATAATAATAATAATAATAATAATAAATAAAAATAAATAATAAATAATAATAATACATAATAAATAATAATAATAATATTAATAAATAATAATAATAAATAATAAATAACAAATAATAAATAATAAAAATAATAACAATAATAAATAATAATGATAATAATAATAATAAAAATGATAATAATAAATAAATAAATAATAATATAATAATAATAGTAATAATAATACTAATAATAAATAATAAATAATAATAATAATAAAAATAAATAACAATAATAATAAATTTTAAATAATAAATAATAAATAATAAATAATAAATAATAAATAATAAATAATAAATAATAAATAATAAATAATAAATAATAAATAATAAATAATAAATAATAAATAATAAATAAATAATAAAAATAAAAATAAAAAAAAAATAATAATTATAATAATAGTAAATAAATAATAATTATAATAATAGTAAATAAATAATAAATAATAATAATAATAATAATAATAAATAAAAAATAAAAAAAACCAATAAATAAAAAATAAAAAATAAAAAATAATAATAATAATCATAATATTACTAATAAATGAATCATAATAATCAATAATAATAATAATAATATATAATAATCAATAATAATAATAATAATAATAATAATATATAATAATAAATCATTAATAATAATAATAAATAATAATAATAAATAATAAATAATAAATAATAAATAATAAATAATAAATAATAAATAATAAATAATAAATAATAATAATAATAATAATAATAAATAATAAATAATAAATAATAACAATAATAAATAATAAATAATAAATAAATAATAATAATAATAATAATAAATAATAATAATAATAATAAATAATAACAATAATAATAATAATAAATAACAAATAAATAATAAATAATAAATTATAATTAATAATAATAATAATAATAATAAATAATAATAATAATAATAATAATAATAATAATAATAATAATAAATAATAATAATAATAATAAAAAATAATAATAATGATAACAAACAATAAAAATAATGATAAAAATAATGAAAATAAATAATAATAATTATTATTATTATCATAAATAATAATAATTATTATTATCATGAATAATAATAATAATAATAATAATAATAATAATAATCATAATCATAATAAATATTAAATAATAATAATTATTATTATTATTAGCATAAATAATAATAATAATCATAATAAATAAAAAATAATAATTAAAACATTAGATAAGATTGAACTAAACTGAAATTAACTGAACTAAACTGAAATTAAATTAACTGAAATGAAATTAAATGAATTTAAATGAAATTAACTGAACTAAACTGAAATTAAATTAACTGAAATGAAATTAAATGAATTTAACTGAAATTAAATTAACTGAACTGAAATTAAATTAATTGAACTGAAATTAAATTAACTGAACAAAAATTAACTGAAATGAACTGTAATTAAATTAACTGAACTGAAATTAACTGAAAAGAAGTTCAAAAGAATAGGGCCTTAATTGTGATGTGTAACAAAAGGGGTGTGGTCCCTAAAATAGTAATGTACCTTTTTTTTTTTTTTAAAAAAAAAGGGGGGGGGGAATGATTTCAAATTATACTTGGCAACTAAAATACAAATTTCAAATCTCATTCAAAATTTTGGTTCCTTTTATTTTCATCCTCTATTTATACAAAGGAAATTCATTTCCCTTGGAAACCATCAAACTTTTATTTCATTTCTCTCACAAACACTTCAACAAAAGTGTTTCAACACTAACAATAATCACAGTACACTTGTACACAGTTCACAAAAAAAAATCTTCTCAAATTCTAGTTACACTTGCAAACACAACACATTACAATTTCAGGGTTAAATGGATGAAGCTTTTGAGGACTGGCTTCTAGCATATGGAGTTGGAGAATCCATTGAAATTGATGAAGATGAGTTGCTGCAACTGGAAGAACTTGAAGCTAAGAGAGATATAGATCCCCTCTCCGCGTCTCTATAGATTGATGGGATATTAAGTGCGGATGAATTGCTACAACTTCAGGATTAATTGAATGAGTATGTTGAGGATGATGAAGAAGAGGTCTAGTACTATTCTTTTGATTTTGAAAATAAAGAAGAAATTGTCTCAAAATTTACATAGGGTGAGGTTGGACATTAGACAAATGAAGAAGGCAGTAAGAGACCCAATACACCAGACTAAATCCGAAGGTAGATTGTTCTTAACCTTTTCTCAGCTGCAAATGAAGATTTAAGTTTACCAAGAGGTCAACTAACAACCACAATGCAGACTAAATCAGGTCAGTTTGTCAAGTCTAGCAATAATTTGGAGACTTTGTAAGAAAATAGGATACAAATGATATTGAGATGAATGTTGCAAGTAGGAAACCTAAGTTTACTGATGATGAACATCTAAGGAGAGTTCCTCTTAAGGAAAGGACCACATACACTTAGGTCCTTTGCCATGGCTCTTGAGGTTAGTCCAACAACAATGTACAAATTATTGAAAAGGGGAATTTTGAGGAGTTATACAAATACAATAAAGCAGCCCCAACTGAGAATGGCAATGAGTTGAGACAGCTCGTGAGCTACTCGAACTCGACTCGGTCAAAGCTCGGTCAATGCTCGACTCGAGTGAGCTCGACGCGAGCTCAAACTCGACTCGACATGTTAACGAGTCGAGTCGAGCAACTCAATACTCGACTCGAAAAGCTCGTGAGATACTCGAAAAAATTATATATATATGTATGTATATGTATATATATGTATGTATATGTATATATATATGTATGTATATATATATATATATATGTATGTATATATATATATATATATATATATATGTATATATATATATATATATGTATGTATATATATATGTATGTATATATATATATATATATATATACTTTTAATTTTTTTATTTGTTGGTAGATTTTTGTGGAAAAACCGAACCGAAGATTTGAATATGTGATAATGGCCTTTAATGCTTTTAAATGATATTCAGCCCATTCAACTCTCCCATGTTCCTAAGAAAGCCTAGCTGATCTCCTAACAAACCCTCAAAAGTTGCTAGCCGTTTCTCTCCTCCGTTTCTCCCTGACTCCTTCTCCTCTCATGCTCTCACCCTAGAAGGCCATTTCTCTCACTGAAATTCGAAGATCTCTCCTCACTCATTGATTCTCTCGCTGATCTCCTGCATTTCTCAGTGAAAATCGAAGGATATCTTCTCCATTTCTTAGTGAAGATCGAAGAATATCAGATAATTGTCTCATCACTCGATGACTTTATAGTTAACTATGTTCGACGACGATGACGATGGAGTTAGCAAATTTTGTTTATCCTCCGATTTCTCGGCGTCCCGTGTGGGACCAGGAATGCACATCGCCGGAAGTAAAGCAAGTCTGGGTCTACAAGTTGCAGTTCCATTTAATTTTGGAAGAGATGGAAAGGAAGGGAGACGGTTATGAGGGATAGATAGATGGAGTGGAGATGATGATGGCGAGCTCAGGAATATGGTTTGCATCTTTGTTGCTTTGCATTTTTATTAAGTGTTGTATTAGAAAAAAAGACCCGGCTTGGTAGTATTAGATTAATTACAACTGTTGCATTTTTATTTTTTTGATTATAGTGTTTTACGCTCACCTATACTGTTGATGCTGATGTCTAGCATATTTTGTGGTATTTGAGGGTGTGAATTATACATTTATGCTGATGTCCAGTATTAGTATACTAGTGTTTGTAATTTGTAACTCTTGAAAAGAGTTGTTTGTATCTAAAAGAAAATTTCGTTTTGGTTTCATAATTTCAGATTGGTCTGGTCAAATATGGTTTTTTTGTGGTATTTGATGTATGGTTAAGTACTTTTAGGGGATTTATTTTCAGTTTGATATTTCTTGTTCATAAAAAATCTACAAAGAATGCAGATATGCAGCTGGAACCGAGTTCGAGTTTGATCTTTAACCGAGTTCGAGTTCGAGCTTTAAACGAGTTCGAGTTCGAGCTCGAGCTCGAGCTCGAGTTAGGAATCTGAGTTCGAGTTCGAGCTTGAAAATTTCGAGCTCGCGAGTTTTCGAGTCGAGTCGAGTTTGGATATGAGTTTTCGAGTCGAGTCGAGTTTGGATATGAGTTTTCGAGTTCGAGTCGAGTTTAGTCAAACTCGAGCTCGACTCGCATCGTTGCCAGCCCTAGCCCAAACTCACTGAAATACACAAAGTGGCAAGGATGAAGTTTGTTTTGTAACAAATCATTCCAAAAAGGCTCACACTGAGGGCTAGGTGTTACTGTTTATACAACATGGTGCATATAGACGAGAAGTGGTTTTTTATGAGCAAGATCACATAAAGGTTCTACTTACTTTCAGAAGAAGATAACTCTTACAGAGCATGTCAAAGCAAATCTTTCACCACAAAGGTCAAGTTCCTGGGTAGCATAACAAGGCCATGGATAGGGGACAATGGCAACAAATTTTGGGATGGGAAAGTTAGTATATATCCATTTATTGATGAAGTTGCAGCACAAAGATTGTCACCAAACAGACCAACGGGGTCATCAGAGTTAAAAGCCAAGCAATAGATAACAAATGACACAATTAGAGACCTGGTCATCACATAATTACTACCAGCAATCAGGCCTAAGTGCCAAGAGGGGGGCTGCAAGCATATATGGAGCCAACAGGACAATGCCAGGCCTCACATCTAACCAGATGATCCTCTATTTTTGCAAGCATCAAGACAAGATGGGTTTGAGATGAGTTTAAAATAGCCCTAATCTGCTAGCCAACTCAATCCCCAGAACTTAACATGCTAGACATAAGGTTTCTCAAGGCAATACAAGCACTCCAACACTAATATTTCCCAGACACAGTTGCAAATTTAGTGGTAAGTGTGAAGGAAGCATACAAGTGCTATGATATTAACATCATTAACTACACTTGGTTGCATCTTATGTATGTGAACGTAGAGATCTTAAAGGTGAAAGGAGGAAATAAGAAATCCACACAAGGGAAAGAAGAAAATAGACAGATTGGGTCTACTACCGACTTTTGTTGAAATCTCGGATCAGTTGGTGACTGACGCAGTCAACACATTGAATAAGAACATTGTATGTAGACTGGAGCCTTGGAATGAAGGGGACAGTAGGGTACTTTTTGTATAGAGGGCCAAGTAGTGTAAGGAAAATTAAGGCCTTATTTTTTAACTAACAGAGGTTAGTAAAACAACTTTTGTTTGTAAGATAGCAACAATAATATATTTTTTGTATAAAACACTAACAACTTTTTTTGAAGTCTGAAGTGTGTACCAGTTATGCTCAAACAAATCATCATTTGGTTTCTTTAGGGGTCAAATAAGGGGAACATATCAATAAATCATTTAAAGGTGTTTCCCATCAGGAGTTCCCGATAAAACACATTGTATAAGTCAGAAAGAAAACAGCAACTAGCACTAGTGGAAAAAAACTTAAATGACACAAATAAACTGCTCCGGTTCTCCAAAACCAGATCAGTATATCCATGTATTTTTGGTGCAAAGTTTTGGACCAGTTAACTGATCCAGGTAAGAGGAGAACCATATCTGTTTTTATTAACTAATCCGGTTCGTCCCAACTGGATCAGTTATGGCACAAAATGGCAAGCCCAAACGTGCGCGCCTCTATCCCAGTACACTTCAACGCACGCATCTCCTTATATTCAGCGCACACCCTTCACATTTCAACCCTAACTCCCTATTTTCTCTCTCCGTAAAAAAACCCTAACTCCCTCTCCTTCTCTCACACCTCTTTCCTTTTCCATCCTCAACGCCACCACCACTAACTCAACAAAACCCTAACCACTAACGCCACCAACACAATCCAACACCAACGCCACCACCAACGTAAATATTTCCTTTGACGCCATCACCAACCACCTCCTCCTCATCTCTCTTTCCTCTGCTCCTCTCTCCTTTTTACCACCAACGATCTGCCACCAATGAACCACCACCAGCACAATCCGCCACCAATGTAAACACTTTGCCGTTGATTCGATGCTTTGTCCTCCTCAACCTCCTTCGTTAGATAAAGGGTTTCAAAGCTTTCTCTTCCTTAGCCTCCGCCGTAATCGTACGCCTTGTTCTCATTTTCGTCCTCCAGTTATTTCTTTTAGATTTTAGGGTTGATTTTGATGTTTTTATTATTCATTTATATTTTTTGTTATCTTGTAATTTATTTTTGAAATTTCCGTAATTAATTTTTGTAATTTCGTTTAATTTAGTTTCATTTTCTTGTAATTTTTTTAAAAACATTCGATATAATTCCATTGTGATTTCATCAATTTATGGTTTTTATTTTCGTTATTGTTGGCTTAGATGCGTTTCATTATGTTATTTGGTGTTGGCTCAGATATGTAATTTCGTTCTCTTGTTCTTATTTTCGTTTTATTGTTAATTTTGTTTTTAATTTTACTTTTATGCTCAAATTTGTTGTTGGCCAAACATTCACATCATGCACACATAATTCGTAGAAACCTCTTCTTCGTTGATGATAACATGAAATCCTCTCATGTCAACTTTTGTTATTCAAATGCACTAACAATGATGTGAGCACAACCTATACCTACACAAATGCCTCACAATGATTTCCCCTAATTAAGGGGTGGCATAGAAGTTAGACCTTGTGTAAGTACATATTCAACCACGATATTCACATCATTTGAGAACACCTTGCACAAAAACAGAGTTATTTAAACCTAAATAACACCTAACCGACACTCCAATAGATTAAAGCAATTAAATTAACAACATCGAAAGAGCATCACCCAAATCAGCATCCTTGGTATTATAGGCCAAACAACGGCACTATAAATAACTTATCACAGCTAACAGTATCCAACCCACAGAGGCACCAGCTAGACCATAAGGCATGAAATCAAAGTTCAATACATTTGCCTCCTTTTTTTTTCCAGCTTCTTCTCCTGAACAAATTGAGTCATTATCTCTGCAATGAAAACACATCAGTTTGGAAGAAGAGGTGGAAAACAGGATGTAGATAAGCACTAGTAATCTTAAAATCAATAGCTAAACAACAACCACCACTAACATCCATCTTAACAACAAAACCCAAATAGAGCATGAATTATAGAGCATAAACGACACCAACAAACAAGTTGAAACCCAAATAGAGCACGAATTATAAAGCATAAATTAAATAAAAAAAATGCTGAAACCCTTAAATAGAACATGAATTACAAAGGCTAATCTAATAGATAAACAACATGTTGAAACCCACAAACAAAGTATGAAGTATAGACCAAACTAACAACAAAAAAAAGGTTCGAACCCAAGAACAGAGCATGAACTAAAGAGCAGAAGCAACATTAAAAAAACAGGTGCAAACCCAGTAAAAGAGCGTGAATTAAAAAGCATAAACAACATAAAAATTAGGTTAAAACCCATAAACAAAGCATCATTTATAGAGCCCAAACAACATCCACAAAAGCAGGTATAAACCCAACAAAGGGGCATGAATTAAAGAGCATAAACACCATAAAGGACAAGTTAAAACACATAAACAAAGCATCATTTACAGGGCACAAACAACATCCAAAACTCTGGTTGAAATCTAACAACAGGACATGAATTATAGAGCACAAACCACCTCATAAACAGAGAACATAAGCAACAACAGGTCCAACAACATCAACAACAGATCCACCATAATCCAACAAATCTAGCATACAATCCAACATATAATCACATCAAATTAGAAAAAAGTCAAAACAAGAGGGAAGTTAGGAGGGTATTACTAGATTCTTGAAGATTCGCCATCTTTAGTTTTTTTTCTTTTGCTTTTCCACCAGCAACTTTTGAGGAACTCTCTGATTCGCCTTTTTTTGGGACTTATCTAGCGAGGAAGGTGGGGATTCTTCAAACTCAAGCTTCTTCTTCACATGCTACCCAGATCCACTTGCCAAAGAACTTTTATCTAGTCATTATTTAAGCTTCTCAGGCAACCAGAACTTTGGAGTAGGAGTTTCTTGAGAATTATGAACACCAAAAAGAACCTCTGTTAAGGTATAAGATGAACCATTTTGATACACCTATCAAGTTTCCTCGCAACCAGGACTCCTATATTAGGAGCAAAAATATAATCCGCCGTGTTCTAGGAATCCATGGGAAAAAAATTATCAGATGTAGAATGAGGGATTAAAGGTTTTTTGATGTATCACAAACAAGATCTATAATTAGGGTTTCAAAACAGATGAGAGAAGATTTCAGGGAATGAAAAAGATGACAGAAGATTTCAACGAATGAAAAAGATGAGAGAAGAATTCAGCGAATGAAAATGATGAGAGAAGATTTCAGCGAAGAAGAGAGAAGAGAAAGGGGCCACGAACCTTTCCTTTAGGGTTGAAGATCATAGATAAGTGGAGTGAGTTAATCTCTATTCTATATGGCAATTCTTGAGGTCTTGATGTCCAACCTTAATTACTTAAATACCCCCAACCCTTAACAAATATTACAACTCCACCAAACAGTAAATTCAAAAAAAAAAACTACCGTATCTTAAAAACCTGCCAACAGTTAACCAAAAATGATAAAATAAAAATCTTTTCTTCATCTTTTCTTCTTCCAAATCTTCTATTCCACCCCATACTCTGTTCATCCTCTTCCATTGCATCAACGCAATTTATAACTGAAAATCAACATTAGGTAATTATAAAGCATAAATAATTTTTTTTCCAAAATTCTCTTTACAAATATAATATCTAATTTTTTTTTGTGATTTCAATTGTGGAACCAAGGATAAGTGGAGAGTATCAAGCAAAGCAGTCGCTGTTTCAACAAGGATAAAAAAGGTATGTTCTTACAACAAGGAATAAACCATAACTGTTACCATTTACAGTATTTAAGTTTCAAACTATACTTCGATTATATTTGCGTCATGACATTGTTAATTACTCTTTTAATTTAATGTATTATTCACTTACTAAATGTCATTTAGTTGATTTTGATGTAAACTCTACAGAACTTCATCAAGTGTAACCTCCCCAATAAAAATGTCACTTTTATAAGAAAAAAAATATAAGAATTGATTCTCCAAAAAATCTTCAAACTCAAAGAAAAAATTAAAAAATGCCATTGCAATTACCTGTAAAACATCTCAAATCATTTTTGCTGTGATTTTTCGGAGCAACCTTAAAAGATGATTTTTCGGACCTTCAAATAAATCTTCAAACTCTAATATAAACACAGACCTCGATTAATTGAATTACATTTTTTCTGACGAATCTATTCTACTGATAGTGTTTGAGAGTTTCACGTCTTTTGGGTTTTAGAAGGATGGGAAATGGGGTTGCTGGGCAATTTAGGCGTCCGAAATATGAGTTAAAAATGGTTTTTTTTTTTGGTGGGGGTGATATGAGTATCTAATGGCGGTGGAAGTTGGTTGTCGTGGTGGCTGAATGTGGTAATCGAAGATGAGTGACGCGAACAGGACGAAAGGTAGATGCGAATGGAGGTTAGAGATGCGAAGGGAGGAAGAGAGATGCGATTTTGTAAGGCTTTTTTTTGGGAGAAATTCAGGGGTGGTGGAAAGATGGCGGCTGTGGCGGTGGAAGGAAGGAGATGGGTGGTTGATGCGTATGATGATTTTAGGAAGAGGGATAGGTTTGTTGAATGTTTAAAGACGGATAGGTATAGGTATATAACCTTATAAGTTATAACTATCATTCCTTATCTTTAACACTAGCCGTATGATTTTAGACTTTATGATGTTAGACTCTATCATAAATTCATAATATATAAAGTTAGATATGATTTTAGGAACAGCGGATAAACCAAATATCTAACACTAATATTGAGTAATATATGAAGATGGGTTAAATGCACGCGATGCGTGCGAAATCATACTGGATTAAGATACTGTTTGGGATAATAATGGCAGTTTTTTTCTGATGGAGGAGGTTTGTGATTTGAGTAGGTGTAGTTTTGATTTTTGAGAGGATAGATATATAATTATCTTGCCTATTATTTCAAAAAAATTAAAAGCAGGTAGTTAATCCTCCTTTTTTCCACTTTGTATTGTGTGTATTTGTTTTCTTTTTTTTTGAATAAATTAGTTAGTTTTCTTGTATGTGTATTTCTCTTTTGAATTTTTTTTTCACTTTCTCTTATTATATTGGATGTTATTTGCTTAATTTATTGGGGGTAAAATTGGAGTTTTTATATTTTGGTGTCCTACCCCTCTTTACATATATAATAGAGATTATATTGAATGTAATTTGCTTAATTTATTGGGGGTAAGATTGGAGTTTTTATATTTTGGTGTCCTACCCCTCTTCACATATATAATAGAGATAGAGATAATCAAGCTAAATGAACAAAGAATAACAAAATCGTTGGGTCAAGCCCGAAAATGAAAATAAACTAATCAAGTAGAATCAATTTAAGGGATGATATGCTTCTTTTGATGCAATTTAAGTAACGTAATATCGATTTGAGATTGTCCTTGTTGCAAATTATTTGATTCAACATATTACTCTACTTCATATATCTAACTCTGTTTATGCGATTTAATTGATATTGAAAAACATATTCAATGATTTTGATCAAGTTTAGTAATTCTCTCTATTCTATACAACTACGACTTTTTAAAAAAAGAATCGATAAAGTTGAGTTTGTGTTTTTAAGCGTATTTTTATCTTTTTTTATGGACATCACTCTCTGGAGAATTGTTTTACATAAATAGAGAAACAAATATAATCAATACTTTTGTAGAAAAAACAAAACAATACAAAAAATTTCAACCTCTGGGTCGGTCTTTTTAAGCAAATTTCATGTTATATTAGTAACTATTTTTTGAGCTCATACCTATCTAAAGACTAAAATAATTCAATGGGCATTTGGGTCACATACTCACTGGCCACTGCATACTCATACAGTCATACCTATTTCAAGAGTTGACATATAGAATAGAGATAAGAAATCTTAACCTAGTTGAAGACGACGTCCAAGCGTGTGTTAGGGGTTTGGAGAACTCATGGTTTTGCTACACTGAACAATTTATGGAGAATGAAAACTTTGTACCATTTGAAATGGTGTTTTATTGTATAGCTAGGTTAACCCATCTTCATATATTACTCAATATTAGTGTTAGATATTTGGTTTATCCGCTGTTCCTAAAATCATATCTAACTTTATATATTATGAATTTATGATAGGAAATGGTGTTTTATTGTATAGCTAGGTTAACCCATCTTCATATATTACTCAATATTAGTGTTAGATATTTGGTTTATCCGCTGTTCCTAAAATCATATCTAACTTTATATATTATGAATTTATGATAGAGTCTAACATCATAAAGTCTAAAATCATACGGCTAGTGTTAAAGATAAGGAATGATAGTTATAACTTATAAGGTTATATACCTATACCTATCCGTCTTTAAACATTCAACAAACCTATCCCTCTTCCTAAAATCATCATACGCATCAACCACCCATCTCCTTCCTTCCACCGCCACAGCCGCCATCTTTCCACCACCCCTGAATTTCTCCCAAAAAAAAGCCTTACAAAATCGCATCTCTCTTCCTCCCTTCGCATCTCTAACCTCCATTCGCATCTACCTTTCGTCCTGTTCGCGTCACTCATCTTCGATTACCACATTCAGCCACCACGACAACCAACTTCCACCGCCATTAGATACTCATATCACCCCCACCAAAAAAAAAAAAACCATTTTTAACTCATATTTCGGACGCCTAAATTGCCCAGCAACCCCATTTCCCATCCTTCTAAAACCCAAAAGACGTGAAACTCTCAAACACTATCAGTAGAATAGATTCGTCAGAAAAAATGTAATTCAATTAATCGAGGTCTGTGTTTATATTAGAGTTTGAAGATTTATTTGAAGGTCCGAAAAATCATCTTTTAAGGTTGCTCCGAAAAATCACAGCAAAAATGATTTGAGATGTTTTACAGGTAATTGCAATGGCATTTTTTAATTTTTTCTTTGAGTTTGAAGATTTTTTGGAGAATCAATTCTTATATTTTTTTTCTTATAAAAGTGACATTTTTATTGGGGAGGTTACACTTGATGAAGTTCTGTTGAGTTTACATCAAAATGAACTAAATGACATTTAGTAAGTGAATAATACATTAAATTAAAAGAGTAATTAACAATGTCATGACGCAAATATAATCGAAGTATAGTTTGAAACTTAAGTACTGTAAATGGTAACAGTTATGGTTTATTCCTTGTTGTAAGAACATACCTTTTTTATCCTTGTTGAAACAGCGACTGCTTTGCTTGATACTCTCCACTTATCCTTGGTTCCACAATTGAAATCACAAAAAAAAATTAGATATTATATTTGTAAAGAGAATTTTGGAAAAAAAATTATTTATGCTTTATAATTACCTAATGTTGATTTTCAGTTATAAATTGCGTTGATGCAATGGAAGAGGATGAACAGAGTATGGGGTGGAATAGAAGATTTGGAAGAAGAAAAGATGAAGAAAAGATTTTTATTTTATCATTTTTGGTTAACTGTTGGCAGGTTTTTAAGATACGGTAGTTTTTTTTTTTGAATTTACTGTTTGGTGGAGTTGTAATATTTGTTAAGGGTTGGGGGTATTTAAGTAATTAAGGGTGGACACCAAGACCTCAAGAGTTGCCATATAGAATAGAGATTAGGTGACAATTATATGGGAGAGATTGAATGAATTAAGTAGGTGAGGAAATTAAGTAATGGCAATAATATCATAGATCATAACTTTTTTTTTTTTACCAATTTGAGCACGTGTCACTTATTGTGACATTTCCTAAAAGAAAAGATGGTCACTTAAAAAGAAATGAAGGAAATAAATTGGATATTATTTTGCTATATAATTCAAAACATCATACATACTTTAATACCCTTGGAGAGTGCTCGAAATATGCTTTAAAACAAGATCAATATAGCATATATTCATATGTGTTTGAGTTCCCACTAAATTTATAGTTTTGTTGTATCTTTGTCAGGTTAATATGTAAAAGAGGAACTTTTTTAAAGCATAAAGAGACCTAGTAAGATTTCCAAATCATAATGTTTCAAAAACAACCTAAGTATATTATACTATATGTAGGCGTGTTTATATTACCTACGTGAGATGAGCGTGTAGTTGACTAACTCATTGTAAAAGTTTTTTGTTTTGAAATTCAATTTCAAAAAGAGAAGTCGCCAACAAGTCTTTTAAAGGAAGACTTATAACCCTAATTGGATATATGGGAAACTATAGGAACAACTTAGGGACTTATCCAATGTAGATTTCCCGTCATGATTTTATAATTGGTCAATGAACCAAAGATTGATCGATTTAGGGGATGAGGGCAATATGATCAGGAATTATATTCACCCATTGTTGGCCTCTACTTAATACGATTCATGTCTAGTTTTAGGTAATTAAATAACCACGCAATATAAAAATTTATCTATGTTGCTTCATCAAACACAAAAGAGTAATTTTTGGAAATAAGTTATTATGCAATCAAATTACAGGGAACTTAATCCAATTGTCTAAATTATCTAAATTTAGCATTAGAACATTTATTTAGGTCTTGTAATTAGCAATAATAAACATGCATGGTGATGAAAGCTATAAAAGCATATAAGTAAGCATGGATATGAATATAATGATAATATAGAAAAATAAAGGAAAGTAAAGATTAAATGTTAGAATATACAATAGAGCATTAGTTCCTTTAAGGAGCTACATCATGACAAGCCGATTGTTAGTAAAATAAGAATTATATTGGAATTGACCCTCATGAAATATACATTTGTCACTTTGGTCTTGCGTAACGATTCGCAGAAGGAGCAATCTTGATGCTTGAAATATGAAATTAATGGAATTTGAAAACGCGTGAACATGAGGTCTATTTATAAGCAAAACAGAAGAAGCCGGATAAATTTTGAGGATTCGCAGCACGCAGGCCTGTTGTGCTTAATGCATCAGCGATGCACGATATGCATCAGTGTCGCGCTGCACACATCTGTTTCTGCGCTTTAGAATTTTACTGACTATGTCGATGTCGTGCGTGCTCAAAGTTGGCGCGCTAGACGCATTCGACCGCGCAAAGATCATCCGTGGACCTGATCGGATTCTAATTTTTGTTCTTTCTTTAAAACATTCTTTTTATCGTCATTAAATATTATCTTTTTGGATTCAGAAATCAGTTATCTTTAAGAATAAAAATCTGAATTTTCATAAAATTTTTTAGAAAATAATTATAAAAAATAATTAATATTTATTAAACAATTAATTATCTGGAATAATTAATTCAGCTTGTCGAAAGTGGGATTTAAAAATAAAATTAATTATCAAGAATAATTAATTGGGCTTTTAATAAATTAATAGACTTAATGTTCTTTAATCGATTATGAACTTATCTTGTCAGATTGTTATTCCTTTGGAGTGGACCAATTAGGACGACAGTTTGTTTCATCATTGGGTACTAAATGGGAAGACACGATTATGTGTCTATATTATGTAAATTGAATATATAACTTTCTATATACAATTCAAAACATTGTAATTTTTCTATCATTAGAGAGTGCTCAAAATATGTTTCAAAATAATGTATTTGTATTGTAAACTACTATGAAATTTTCTGAATATATATATAGTATATATATAGACTTTGTTTTCCAATAAGAAAGATAAATGTATTAAAGTTTGAGAGAAACCCGAAAATCAATTGAAGGATTTGAGGGAAATAGGAAAACAACAACTACAATATGTCACCGGTAGAAGAACTTAATATTTGAGTTTATAAGATAGGAAATTCACATCAATATAATCCCAACTATGGGCAGTCTTCCAAAATTAATCCCAACTATGGATTATTCTTGTATAATCCAAACTATGTCAGTTGTCTTCCAAAATTCATCCATTACCTATTTAGCAGGTTAACTCGCTAACGTGGCGTAGGGCAATCTAATTCACAGATTTCTTTTTTTTTTTTATCTTTTCTTTTAATCTCTTCACATCTCTTTCTCTCACTTTCCTTTCACACCTACCAGCCACGATTTCTCTCTCTTTCCTCTTACATCTACGCAACCACCACCACCACCCATGATCTTCTATCCTCTCGTTCTTCTTCCCTTTTCTCGTCCACCACCAACACTACTTTAATATAAAATTTGTCCTCCTCTTGTCCCTACGCCACCGACCTCTCAACCATCCCCCCCAAAAATCTTCTGCAAATGATAATAAAATATTCCCACCCTCCCCCCTCATCCTCATCCTCACCCTCACCCTCACCCTCTCACACATCCCCTAAAACGACAATTCCCAAGCTTTAAACACAAACAAAATCCCACCCGTTCACAAAAAAATACATCGTTCCTCACCCGTTATTATCTTTAATTAAAAAAAATTGAATCCATCCCTCCTTCACGGATAATAAAACTATCACCACCACCACCTTTGCAACCTTCAAATGTTTCCCCGCTACCACCTACCTACCCTCCTCTCTCTCTGTAGCTACCGCCACCGTGAGCATAGATAGATGCAACCCCCATGACCACTGCTTGCCCAGATACATCACCACCACCCATACCCATCTCCGCCGGCCTCCATCACATCTACCTCCCCTAGATCCGCCAGCCAACTCTGCAACCTCCTCCACCAAAACCAGCCACCAGCTTATACCCTCTAGCCCAACCACAGCCCACCGTCGTGGCCACCTCTTTCCCTACTCTTCACCATCTCTCTATGTGGTTTTCATCGGAGGGAAATCATAGATTGAGAAACATGTAAAATCGCCGGAGAAAGTTGCTGGAAAAGAGAGGGGAAAGTTGCGAGGAAAATGATGTCGGGGTGGGAGGCTGCAAAGGTGGCGGTGGTGGTTGGTGTTGGAGTTGGTGGTTGAAGGGAGTAACTCATAGTGGGGGTTTTTGGGAGAAAGAAATGGTGTGGCGAAATGTTCTCGTGCTAGGTGGTTTCGGGCCGAGTGGTGCCGTGGTGGTTAAGTGAAGGAGGTTGTGGGTTACAGAAGAAGAGAGAGAAGAAGAGGAAGAAAGAATGTGATGATTTTATTTTTTTTAACAAAAAAGAAAAATTAGAAAATTAACTGTTTAGTAAGTCACCTGTCAGTTGGGATCGTTTTGGGAAGATGTACACCATAGTTTGTATTATACTAGAATAATCCTTAGTTGGGATTAATTGTGGAAGAGTGCCCATAGTTGGGATTATTGATGTGAATTTTTCCTATAAGATAACCCTTATCTTTATATATATATACTACAACAAAATATAACTATTTAACTCAAAATTGGGATTTATTCACATAAATCTTGGGATTCATTAATTTAAGATAAATCCCAAGTTTAGATACACCTTTCCCATATAGCCATATGGTCCTATATATAATACCTCCACTCCAAAATTAATGCAACACTTGCCTTTGACACGGAAATTTAGGAGGGAGTCGAAAGTGGGGGTTTTATGTTAAAATAAGGAGAGAAAAAAGTCATTGAGTGTGAGTGGTCCCATATGTGGGTATATCTTTTTTTTTTCATTTATAGAAGTGTTGCATTAATTAAAGAACTACTATAAAAAGTAAGTGCTGTAAAAATTTTGAAGCGGAGGAAGTATAACTTAAAGTTGACCATTTTACCAAGTTAAAAAGTTATCGTATGCTCTAATTAACAAGTTAGCTTGAGGAGGAAGTATATTTAGGATCCGATGGATTAATACGACCTTCCTGGATCCTAATAGCCAAAATTACATCTTCTCCTATTTAATACTTAATACGGATTTTTCACCAAGTATCTTTGAGTTTTGCTTAAATTTGCATGGTGCCCTCGCAGGTGCCTCTGAGGTTATTGAAAAATACATGACTTGACCCTAACGCAAAGTCTTCATTACAAACTTAATTCAATAAATACTTCCCTGGTTTTTGATAATTTGGGATTTGATGACTACCTACACTTTTTTGAGAATTTGAATGCTCAAGCTGAACAAAAAGGCGATGAGCCACTTTCCATCTTCGATCTTCAAGTAATTAAAGAGGGGTAATCACACATCTAACAAGCGAGAATTTCAACTCCTCTATACATTCATGTTCTTCGCAATGCATATACGTCTGTTTTATGTAATTGTCCTCCCAAATACATCATTCAAATAGTACAGTAGAGGAAATCCCGAACTACAAAGTAGAAATTTTAACCATCCACTAAAGAAACTAAGAAGTTAACATCATCGACTTGATCATCTACAATCTAGAAAGATGAATAAACAAATTTTAGTTTGCTGCCTTCCCTTAACAAACCATTTTTCTAACTCAGTATAATCCTTAGAATCCACGCACTGGCTGCCATTAACAACTTAGGTTGTCCGAGATTGTAGTGGGCATGGTCCATATCAACTGGTGTAGATTATCATGAAAAATAATAAGGCACAAGCATACTCAAGATCTATTGGGAAATATCTTGTATTGGGTGTTATATTTGTTATAAGCCTATATTTATTCTTTTGGGCTTGATGTATGGTGTGGGCTATACCTTGTGTTGACTTATAGGTTGTATATAAACCTTGTGATGACAAAATACAAAGCCAAGGAATATATTTTCACAATTCTTAGCATGGTTTCGGAGCTCTAGCCGCCTAGCAAACCCGAAACACCATTTTTTTTCTCTGCCCTCAATCCTCTTGCTCCACCAGCGTATTCTTGCTTGTGATTGATCATGGTAGATGATAAAACTCCTACGATTGATGCTTCTTCGCCGTACTATCTCGGCTCTAGTGACCAACCCAGTAATCTCACCACACGTGATTCTTAACGGAGATAACTATGTAGCTTGGTCTCGGGCTATTATTCTTTCTCTTAAAGCCCGCCGAAAGTTTTGTTTTGTTGATGGCTCTCACACCAAACCCACCGCGGACCAGTTGCTTGACTGGGATATTGTCAACTCAATGATTATTTCTTGGATCCTTCGAAGCATGGATCCCGTAGCTGCCGCCTATATCCCTTTTCACGAGGAGGCTCGTCCATTGTGCTTATACCCTGAGAAGCAATTCCGCGTGACTAATGGTCCTCGCCTGCAACAGTTGCGCCCCTCAATCACGGACTGCATAAAATCCAAGTCCATGTATGTTGAGTACTACTACACGACACTCATGGGTCTCTATGACGAGTTCTATGGCCTTAAGTTTCTACACGCCTGCACTTGTGCTAAGTGCACCTGTGATGTTGTTGGCAAATTTGCCAAAGATCGTGACAAGGAGCAGTTTCATCAATTTTTAATTGGGATTGATGATGATATATATGGCATGGTGCGTTCAAATTTACTCTTCCAAAGTCCTCCTCCTAATTTAAATCACGCCTATCAAGCATTCTTGCAAGAGGAACGCTCTCGGTCTAACGCTCGTGGTAAGGCTGTGGTTGTTGAGGCCCACACCTTCGCCCTTCACGCTGATCGTACTAAGGGTCGTGGTGCTCGCATTGACAAGTCAAAGCTGACCTGGTCCCACAGCAAGAAGCGCGACCATGACCTCGTCACGTGCTTACAAGTGCACGGCTACCCCTAAGGGTGGGAAGATCGGTACAAGAACAAAGGGCCTGCTTGCTTCTAGTCGTGGGACTGACTCCTTTGCTGCCCCTGATAAATCATATTTATATATAGTTTTTAGGTGCATTTAGGTTGCATTTTAGAGCATTTAGATTCATATTTATGTTCATTATTGCATCACATTCTTAAGTTATGTTATTATACTCCTATTTGGTATGTTTTCTTATTTTTGATGAATTTCAGGTAATGAGAACGCATTTGGAGTATAATTAGCTAAACTTGAGGATTAGGAGCACTTGGAAAGAAGATACAATGTATAAGGATCCTATGGATATGTCATAGTATGAGTTTGAGCGAAAACCAAGCGGAAAATCATTAGAAGAAATGTGAAAAAGGAGTCACGTCTACTCTTCTGATTATAACTTTTTATGTGCTTCTTAGAATCGAGTAATTCCAGCAGATTTGGAAACTAAACTTGAAGAGCTTTCGAACGATAGGTGCCACGCCCCAGGAGACTTCTAATCAAGGAGTTATGCCTTTCCAAAGTTGGGAGTGTTTCTGCTAGAATCTGTTTTTGTACGCGCGAATCACTAATTCCACCCATTCAATGATATTTCGACTTTCCTTATTTTTGTAACTTACTTTCCTAGTCATATTAGGTTACCTAGTATTAATTATATTAGGTGTTCACTTTTTCCTCTTTCCTCTCTTTTTCACGTTATTTTTGTTTTCTTAGGTTTAGTTTAGTTTTCTTCTTCTCTCTCTTTAGTTTAAACCCTAGTTTTTATGTTCTTCCTTAATTCACGAGTTTAATTAGTTTCTTTCATTAAATTCTTTAATTATGTTTTCCTTTCTCTTTCTAGATTATTCTTTATTTCATGATTGAGTAGTTTTTTTTTCTAGGGTTTGGGAATCCATGTTTCTATGCTATAATTCTTGATTGATATGTATTGATGGTTTGATTAGTTATTGAGATCTCTAATTGATTAGTGTTTTATTATTAATCTTGCAACCTGATCAATTGTTCGATTAAATCTTGCTAATAAGAGTTAGAATTGAAAGATTGACTTTTAGCGGCTTGCCTACAATTAGCAAATCTTATTATGTTAGAGACCGTGCTGCATATGTTGATTTGAGAGCGTTAATACCCGACTGTAGGATTAACCTGTGCTGTAGATATCTGATTCATTAAACTATTGATGATATTTTGATAGATTATAGTTATAAACATGGTGAACCATTGCCCTATATCCTCTTAGTTTGATTTTCATAGTTTAGAACCTTAATTCCAATATTCCTGATCGTGTTTAGTTTCTCCATACCTTAGAAGCTAGATTTGAAATGACCATCTCTATGTGGATTCGACCCTATGTACCCTACTACATTGTTAGAAGGTTTTGCAAGAATTATTTTTGACAGGTGTACGACAACCTATCAAATTTTGGCGCCGTTGCCAGGGAGACGATATCGTTTTATTTAGCTTTTATTGTTGGTAAAGTTAAATTGTACTACTTCCGTCCCAGAATAGTCTGAACACTTTCCTTTTATGTTTGTCCCAAATTAGTTTGAACACTTCTTTTTTTGGCATGGTCCCACCATTAATATATTATTTCTTCTACACATCTTTGGCCCACACTCTACCTTTTATCAATAAAAAGCTACCTAAGAGAACTCTAATAAAAAATACCCCACCAACTCCTATCACATCTACTTTTTAAATAAAATAACATTTGATAACCATACTACAACTTATCACCTTAAACTACGTGTCCCAACAAGTGTTCAGATCTTTTTGGGACGGAGGGAGTATATATATATGTATATGTATATATATATGTATATGTATATATATATGTATATGTATATATATATGTATATGTATATATATATATATATATGTATATATATATATATATATATATATATATGTATATGTATATATATATATATATATATATATATATATATATATATATATATATATATATATATGTATATATATATATATATATATATATTTTTTTTTTTCTTTCTTCCATTTTGTGAATAGTTTTTCCCCTCTGATTTAGTGTGTTGTCATGGAGTATAATTATTGTTCATAGGGGGATGTTATTTTTAATTATCAAGAGCAGTATGATTATTCTGGGTATTATAATGCGAATGATTATATTTATGATGCATCATATGATTGTCAAAATTTATAAAATTTGTGCATGAAATCCTGTGAATATTCTCATTACCCTAATGAGTCTGATATGTCTGATTATACCCAATGCTATCAATCTGAAGTGAACAATTATTTTCAACCCGAAACATCAGAGAGTCAGGAACTTTTTAACATGATGAGTGAGTATATTGTTAAACAACATGAAGATTTAAATAAATTGGCTCATGATTACCAAAACATGGCGAAATCTATTGAATTACTTGTTTTGCATCAATCTACTAACCAACAGGTGATACTTGATGATATTGATATTGGTGTTGAGAATTATATTTTGGAGGAGAAAGACGTTGAATTGACTCATGATAATTTGGTAGAAGGTAAGGGTGTAATTGGTGAAGTGGGTAGTGAGTATCTTTATGTTGACGAATCCATAGTTGAGAGTGAAGTGTCTGACACTTTTTCGATAAACTTTTCATCTGCATATGAGTTTAAAGTTGAGAGTGAGATAATGCATGAGTCTTTGTCGGTTCCATCTAATACTGTTTTTGAGTCTATGTGCCATTCTCTGAAAAACTTGACATTATTCCTTCATATCTTATATTATATTCTCCATCGTTCCTTCTTTCTCCCCTTTTAAATGACTCTCATGATAATATAAATAATGTACAATTAGTTTATTTTCCTTCTTTTGAGTCATGTAAAAAGAATAACGATTTTTCTCTTTCTTCTGCTTGTAATATAATTTTTCCTTTGATTATTGTTTTTGTAGTTTTAGTAATTTTTTAGAACTAACTAATTTTATTTTTCCTTTCCACTCTTATATAATATGCTCTGAAATGTTTGCAGGAACTTATGATAAACTTCTTAGAGCATTGAACTATTATAAGTGGTCTACTAATCTTAAACGGTCATGCAAGACCTTAAATTTGCGCTTCTCAGGATGCCACCCGAGCGTTGACTTATTTTCTCTTTTCCTTACATTTTATTTTGATTTTTTTTATCTTTGTTCCATCCTTTTTGAGTAATTTTACTTATTTTGATGTGTTTTTGTTGGTGTTTGTTGTAGCTGGAACGAGATTTTTAAAAAAACATAAAAAAAGAGTTCGTCGAAGTGTTAGTCGCCCAATCGACTGGGCATAATAGTCTTACCGGAAGTGCAAGCGAGTTAGGGAGAAATTTGGGGAAATTAAAAAAAATTGTCTAAGTGTGGTTAGTCTGGTTGACCGGGCGAGGTCGCCTGACCAGGCGGAATTCTTCGCATGACCGCGCGAAATTCTTCGCTTGACCAGGTGGAATTATTCGCTTGACTGGGTGAGCTATGAGAGACAACGCAGACACAACAGTATTTCTCTCCCTCCCTAATCAACATTCCAGCCCTTCCCCTGCCATCCAGGGGCGAATCTAGCGTGGGTTCAACTGAACCCACAAAATTTTGGAAAAAAAAAGAAAAAAATCTGGAAAAAAGTAAAAATAAACATTAGTTAAAATAAATATCGCACGTAATAGATTAGTTAGATGAATGTTGGTTCAGTGGTCCGCGTGTGAGTATTAATGCGCCTGTTGATGCGCGGGGCGGGGTTCGAGGATGCTCCCAGCACATTTTATTCCTTTTTTCTTTTTTTCGCTAGTCAATGTATATAATGCTGAAGTAATGCTGTTAGCGTAAATGTGTAATACTAGGCTACTGTTAAATCTCCTAAAAAGAAAAGGCTACTGTTAAATACTAGGCTATCAAATATACAATAACCTAACTTAGGAGATATGCTAGTTGTATATAATAAATGGTCAATTACAATATTTATCATTTTAGTAATTCTTGGATTAATTTCAAATTGGATTTTGTAATGCTTGAATAAATAGAAATTATTGAATTGGCATTGAGAATTGAGATTAGTTAGGTTTCGGTTGAATTAATGAATATTATTAGTTAGTATGTAGTATTGGTTGTCCTAATTGTGACGATCGTGTATAGTTTGGTCATATTTTTTAAGAGAGATCTTTTCGCTCCAGTTAGCAATGATAATCAATTAGAACGCTTTCAAAGTGTGAAAACTCGTAGAATGACTTTTTTCAGTTTTTTTTTTCATCTAATCTGAGAAGTTGTTCCCATAGTTATTGAATTGAAGTATTTTATTTTTTTAACCAATTTAATTTGGTCCCCTTTTTTGTTTAACGACTTATCGATTCTGAACCCACGTGGGTGAAATCCTGGATCCGCCACTGCTGCCATCTACAGTCACCAATCACCATCACAGTCTCACAACACAACCAACACCGTCGGCGCATCCGACGCGCACCACTTCCGCACTGTCCAGCCGCCAGCCTCTTGCTCTCCGCCCAGCACCGCACAGCATCGCGCCTCACCCAGCTCCTACCACCAGCGCTCACACACCATCCCTTGCACCTCACCACATCGCCGGATTCTGTTCTCACCTACGTCAGCCATCAGCCTCACTCCTGCTCCTGCCATATCCTGTTTCACGCACCTTTTCCCCATCTTTTCTTTCGTTTCTGTCTTTCTCCTTTTTCTTTTATTTCTTCTTTTTCCTTTCTCTTTATTTTTATTAATCTGATTTTTTCCTTTCTCTTTTTATCTTTCTTTTATTATTACTTCTTTTCCAATGAACTTTTAATAATTTTTTTTTGTCAATTGTTGTTATAGGATTCTCTCAAGTAGGCACCAAGTTGGTTCAAGTTTACCTTCATGAAGCATTATGACATGATTTTTGAGCATATTTGACTCTTCTCCTCAATTAATTGGGTAGTAAGCATCTTTTCTCACTTATACTTGTTGTTAATATTCATTTCGAATTTTTACTTGGATTTTTTTTTATGTCATCTTGTTGAGAATCGTTTCCACGTTAATTCATTGGATTGTTGGGGTTTTTGTGTGGTGTGTTAGTGGTGAATTGTCTTGTTTGCGGGAGTGCTCGGTGTTCTGGCATACAACTTTGGACCTAACGGCCGGCCCAGTAACCTTTCGGAATGGGGGGGCGCTAGCGCTTCGCGTTCTTTCTATCCCATTCCGGGATAGGCAGCCAGCTCCTTATTCCCATTCTCCTCATCGAATTAAAGTAAGGTTTCGTGGATGATTGTTGAGGTTCGATTTTGTTCTTTCTCTAAACTGGATTCTGCAGTGAGGACACTGCAGATTCTAGTTTGGGGGAGGGATATTCTATGCTTTATTTGCTTTCTAGTTTAGATTTTATTTCTTTTGTAGGATGTTGCACGATTTGTACCACTCATTAGGAGTGACAGTTTACGTGTAACCAAAAAAATTGTACTGCTTTCTTAGTTGCATTTGCATATATATATATATATATATATATATATATATATATATATATATATATATATATATATATTTTATCTCATTATAGAGTTCATCTCATTTTAGTTGCATCTATGGGACTATTGTTGGCACTCTTTGCGAACTTTGCTGATATTTTACTACATTTACTAAGCGTTGTTCATCTTATTTAAGAGTCTTCATAGCACGATTGTTTAACAATTGATTGTTTGTAGTAAGATTGATATCTCTCTGGCTCGATTTAACTTTACTGTGCAGACACCTAACCTAAGTGAGCTTTTGTGCTTGTAAACTGACGCATCTTTGTCAGTTATGTTATTTCATGTGTGATTCGTTCCTCAGTTGTTAAATTGATCTTGACTTTGACTTGTTACTCTTTGATATTTGATAATGCATACATTTTGATATGATTGAGGCGTTTTATTTCATGATCTTAGCTCCAGATTTATTCTTGTTTTCATATTATCCTCCCTCTGGCCTCGTTGAGCATTTTTTGACTGAGTTTGAATTAATAGCTACATTACAACCCTTGGCTTCATTTGATTCTTGCTAGGGATGGGCATGGGTCCAAGACCCTACCCGGACTCGACCCTAATTTAAGGGTCTGGGTCCAACTTTTTCAGACCCTAAGGGTCTGGGTCCGGGTCCGGGTCCAAATAAATTTTTTAGGGTCCGGGTCTAAATATTTTAGACCCAGATCCGACCCTTAGACCCTAAACTTATTTAATATATAAATTTTACCTTTTTTATTTAAAAAAAAACTGATTTCCTAAAGAGTAAAACCTAAACACTAAAACACAACTCCTCATTTTGAAAACCCTATTTTCACTCAGCAGCTCGCCACCATCTTCACGCACTTCACGCCTACTGCTATTCTTCCTCTTCTTCATTTTCTCTCTCCTCCTGCTATTTTCCCTCGCCTACACCAAAACCAATTTGCTAGAATCTCTCGAAGACTAGATCTTTGGCATCTAAGGTGCTGAATTCCAAAAGGGTTTTTCATAGTTTTAAAGTTAAACCCTGCAAAATGGCCATTAATGAGCTGAGTCAGAGTGAAGAGGAAGAGATATCTGTTCTTGAAGAGGCTGAAACTTCTAGATCTTTGGATTGCTCTTTTTGTTGAGCCTTCTCCTTTTGCGTTAGTATCTTTTAAGTCAACGTCTTCTACTTTTTTTTTTCCTACTAATTATTGCTGCAATTTCAGTTCAGTTGACTATGGCCGAAACACATCAATAAAAATATGAATACTAATATCACTTTCAATCGTTATATACAACTTTAATTACAGTATTTAGAAACATGAGCGTAGTCTCTTAGAAAAAAAAAACGAAAAAAAAACACATGAGCTTAAAGTTAGTGGACAATTAAGTCCAAAGTAATGGAAGAACAGAAGACAAGATGTCGTTACTTTAGTTCACTGATCAAATATGATGAAACAAGTTTAATAATTAATTGGTTCAAGGCTTGGACCCTAGATCCTATAGACCTTAAAGGTCTGGGTCCGGGTCCAATATTTCCAGACCCTTAGGGTCCGGGTCTGGGTCTTCAAAAAAAAGTTAGGGTCCGGGTCTAGGGTCCAGCTGGACCCGACCCTTGCCCATTCCTAATTCTTATCCCAAGCCTAGCTTGGGGGAGCGAGTATTAGTTTTGCTTTGGTTTGTATTGCATTAAAGTGTTCTAATCCTGGTTCAGATGGATGGAAAAATATGTTTAGTGAGCTTTGAAATTGAATAGAAAGTGTGAAAAAGAAATACAAAAAAAAAAAAAAAGAGTGAAAGAAATGAAATGAAAAAGAAGTGAAAAAAGAGTCGTCAATAAAGTGAAATATAAAGGTTATTCTCGAATATCTTGAGTGGAAAACGTATTGGTTATATTTTTATGAGATGGTTGGTTGTTGCGTGAAGTTGTTGTGGCTTTTCTTGGTCATGTTTTGAGTTTTACGATTCTCCCCCTTCTTGGTTTTTCCACCACAATTCCCAAATTATTTTCCATACCCTTAATCTCAACCCCATTACAACCCTTAAAAGTCTTCTTGATCATTGTGTATTGCATTGTTGAGTATTAAGTGAGTCAAAAAGTCAAAGTTAAAGAGTATATGCATCATGTGAGTCGACTTATTTTAGGTTGAGTGTCATCGTTTATCCTTTAAACACATGAGAGTATGAGTACACATGACTATAGTGAGGTCTGTTAGGTTTGGTTAAATCCAGCTTCGGGGAGATGGTTTGTGGTATGATTGGAGAGTCGATTGCGATACATGACATGCTATGCGGCTTTGTTCGGGGTTGTTTCGATGCTTGATTTGTGTAGTGCTTATGTCTCTCGTGTTTTCAATTGAGTGTTTAACCCTATAGTCTTATATTGTAGGACAAGCAATGGTTTAGCTCGGGGGAGTTTGATAAATCATATATATTTATAGTTTTTAGGTGTATTTAGGTTGCATTTTAGAGAATTTAGATTCATATTTAGGTTCATTACTGCATCATATTCTTAAGTTATGTTATTTTACTCCTATTCGGTGTGTTTTCTTATTTTAGATGAATTTCAGGTAATGAGAACATATTTGGAGTATAATTAGCTAAACTTGAGGATTATGAGCACTTGGAAAGAAGATACAATGTATAAGGATCGTATGGATATGTCATAGTATGAGTTTGAGCGAAAATCAAGCGGAAAATCATTAGAAAAAATGTGAAAGAGGAGTCACGTCTACTCTTCTGATTATAACTTTTGATCTGCTTCTTAAAATCGACTAGTTCCAGCAGATTTTGAAACTAGACTTGAAGAACTTTCCAACGATATGTGGCACACCCCAAGGAGACTTCTAGTCAAGGAGTTATGTCTTTCCGAAGTTGGGACTGTTTCTGCTGGAATGTGTTTTTGTACGCGCGGATCACTAATTCCGCCCATTTAATGATATTTCGACTTTCCTTGTTTTTGTAACTTACTTTCCTAGTCATATTAGGTTACCTAGTATTTATTATATTAGGTTCTCACTCTTTCCTCTTTCCTCTCTTTTTCACGTTATTTTTGTTTTCTTAGATTTAGTTTAGTTTTCTTCTTTCTCCCTTTAGTTTAAACCCTAGTTTTCATGTTCTTCCTTAATTCATGAGTTTAATTAGTTTCTTTGATTGAATTCTTTAATTATATTTTCCTTTCTCCTTCTAGATTATTCTTTATTTCATGATTGACTAGTTTTTATTTCTAGGGTTTGGGAACCCATGTTTCTATGCTATGATTCTTGATTGATGTGTATTGATGGTTTGATTAGTTATTGATATCTCTAATTGATTAGTGTTTTATTGTTAATCTTGCAACCTGATCAATTGTTCGATTAAATCTTGCTAATAAGAGTTAGAATTAAAAGATCGACTTCTAGAGGTTTGCCTAGAATTAGCAAATCTAATTATCTTAGAGACTGTACTGCATATGTTGATTTGAGAGCGTTAAAACCCGACCGCAGGATTAACCTATGCTCTAGATATCTGATTCATTGAACTATTGATGATATTTTGATAGATTATAGTTATAAACATGGTGAAGCATTGCCCTAGATCCTTTTAGTTTGAGTTTCATAGTTTAGAACCTTAATTCCAATATCCCTGATCTTGTTTAGTTTCTCCATACCTTAGAAGCTAGATTTGAAACGATCATCTCTCTGTGGATTCGACTCTACTTACCCTACTATATTGTTAGAAGGTTTTGCAGGAATTATTTTTGACAGGTGTACGACAACCTATCAACCTCTAGTCGTGTTGCTGGGGGGGTTCACGACAATGCTGTTACTGACCCCCCGTCTTCAGATAGATTATAGTTATAAACATGGTGAGCCATTGCCCTAGATCCTTTTAGTTTGATTTTAATAGTTTAGAACCTTAATTCCAATAATCCTGATCTTGTTTAGTTTCTCAATACCTTAGAAGCTAGATTTGAAACGATCATCTCTCTGTGGATTTGACTCTACTTACCCTACTACATTGTTAGAAGGTTTTGCAGGAATTATTTTTGACAGGTGTACGCCAACCTATCAACCCCTAGTCGTGTTGCTGGGGGGATTCACGACAATGTTGTTACTGACCCCCCCCGTCTTCCACACCTTCGGCCGTCTCTTATTCCTTTTGTCAAACCGGTACAACTCTTGCTGATTTGAGCCCTAACCAAGTACATGTTCTTTTAACCAATATCGAAAAATGTCGGCCGATCGAATGAGTGGTGAGTCTCTATCTTGTGCTTGGATTATTGATACAGGGGCGTACTACCATGTTACGGGCAATCTCTCCTGTATATTTGATGTTGTTCTTATTATTGCTTGCCCGGTTTGTAACACCCCGTAATTTTCACCCTTTATTTTTGGTGTTTGTTTACATTAAAATGATATTTTTCGTAAAAATAAATAATTTATTATTTAGATTATTTTGGAACGTGTTGTGAAAATGTGTATATATATTTATATGTTGTGATATATGTATATATATATATTTATTTTAAAGGTTATAATAGTTTCATTATTTATTTAGGCGTTTAGGATGCAGTTTTGCCGCGTAGCGTTTTTGTAACATTGTTGGACCGACTTGGGTGATGAAATGTTACATCACGTGTGGCGTATCATGCTGGCCGAAAATCAACAATTATGGAGTGGAGGATGAAGAGTTTTGGTGCTTATTAAGCTAACCTTTGATTATCTTGTAACCGCTCATTTAATCCCTCATTAACTTTCTCCTAAACCCTTCATTTTTCCTTGACATAAAATTCTGATTTTTATTAAAAGAAGTTCAGCATCATTCTAATTAAACCCTCACCGTTTTCAAGAAAAGAAAGAGAGAAAAGGAAGAGGAAAAGAATAGAAAGGTTCAACCCGGTTTTTCCTGTCACACCTTCACGAAAATAACCGTAGCCGGACATCTAACCGTTGGATCGTCTTCAAATTTGGACAGAACGTTTACAACATCTTGTTCTTAATTTGACCGGAGCGATTTAGAATCCGAGCTTTTTCTCACCGGGAATCATGGTTGGAACAGAGCAGTGCGAAATGAGATTTTACAATGTTCAAGAAGAAACGCCTAGTGACTTGATGCTACAAATTATCGTTCGTTGTGCTTCGGGGTTAGAAGAGGAATTGGATTGTATGCATAACTCTTAACTATCTCTTTAGACTCAGCTCTCCTCCCGACGTTCCAGGTAATTAGTAGTTATCTTAGAACGATAGAGATTAGAGTATTTTTCGGTATTAGATTATTACGCTAGGAAAATTGTTTAAAATACTTTTTTAATGAAATTATTGATTAAATTTGACATGAATATAGTTGATGCATGCTGTATGAATATTGTATATAGAAAAATAATTTTTGTCTGAGTTTTGGTATTTATTCGATTTATTTGGTATTTTGTGCGTTTTTGGCTTATTTGCATAATAATTATTGAACGAATGTTAAAATTGCTGAAATTATTTTTCATGCATCATGTTATATGTGTAGTATGTATTTCATCCTTTGGAATATTTTTTTCCTACTGTTTACATGTTTATTTAATTGATTTATCTGTTTTTGCATTTTCATTTCTGTCAGTATATAAATTGTGAAAATTATTTCTGGAGGCGAAAAAATTCATTTCTTTGTATATTATGTATTACCGTGAGTTTATGCATGTTATGTAAATTTTTGGTAAGTTTTGGGCGTTTATTTTTTATTTTTAATTATTATATTGTCTTTATTGGGTATTCTATAAATTAATATTTAAAGAGTCCGAAAATTATAAATAAAAATTGTAACATGTCAGTAGAGCCATTAGGGTCGTATGATAATTTTTGTGTTATTTTACTGATCGTACTTATTAGTTTAGTAATTATTATTGTGTTTTTGTTGTGAATTTGAGGATATACTTTTATATTATTTAAGAGTTTTTTAATCAGAAATAATTTGTGATCTTTTATGTTCTTGAATGCTGGTGTTTAGTAGGTTGCTGTAAGTATTATTGGGTATCATTATGTTTATGTTTTATTTACGTAAGAATGATTAATTGTGTACTATTCATTTATTTAATAAGCCTTGCAGTTAATTGGTGATGCATTTCTGATTGATATTGTTAGTGCTGTAAAAACTATTTCATTATCATTGTTGATGCTTAGTGATGTTCAAAGTATTGTGGTTGGAGATATTTGTGGTAAATTTATAAGTTACTACTTTGAGGATTTTTGAAGAATTACTTTTGATGAATTATGGGTATAAGGCCGGGTGGCATCCCTTTTGACGAATATTTTTGAGATGAATGATACTTTGATGATATTTATGATTTTATTTTGAGATAAGAATATCCGGTGGGATAGATGTAGTCCCCGGTGAAGAACATGCCAACCACCTGGTTTGCGAACTAGGGGTACACCTGGGTTAATTGTTGTCGTCCGAGAGGTCAGGGAGTTCTGCGTGTTCTACCCTGCATCGGGAGTTTGGCCATTCTTAGACACAGGCAGTGGGGAACGTAAGCCCATAGACTGACCTGGAGATTGCGATCTGACAAACCTTAGGAAGTGAATTGCGATTCACTGGCGTTCGGTTTCTGACTCAATAACTGATTTATCTATGTTTTAATTATTATTGAAGTACCCTTGAGATGATTTATTCATTTTATCTTTTGTATTACTTGAGAGCTTTTATGATTTTGGATGCATGTCATAGTTGTCTTGACCTTATGTTTCCTTTCTTATTAATCTATGTCTGAATTGTACTTTGATTTCTTTTGTTCTGGGAGAACTGCTAGTTACTCCCCACTGATTGTGGATGTTTGTTGATATATTTTGCAGGTGATGTTGATGGGAATCTTCTTTGGTTTTGGGCTCGGGTTGAGATGTGAGCATTAAAATGTTAGATGTTTTAGGCCTAAACTTTTAGTTAGTTGAAGAGTTAGTTTTATCTTTTGGATATTACTCTAATAATTTAATTTATTTATACTATTTACTTATGTTGGTTTATCACTTAGTTATTTAAACGCATTTCTTGTACTAGTGACATTCCCAGAAGACGATGTTTCCGCCATCATCCTATTAATACTATTATTATTTCTTTCTTTTTCCGCTTTGCAATTCTGGGGTGTTACAGTTGGTATCAGAGCAAAACGCTCCTAAACTCTAAAATAGAGTTGCTAATGATTCTTTAGAATTATTAGTTAGGCATAGGATATAAAATTTGTTTAGAATTAAGTTTAGTTGTTTAACTATAATGAGAGTGTTATGGGTAGAGTAAGTAAATGGCACTACAAGAATCCGCCTATTTAACGACCGCACAAAATAGTCGGTAATAGCTGTAAAATGGTCGGTATTTTAATTACCGACCGCTAAATGGTCGGTAAAGGCCAGTCGGTATATTGCTAGGCGGTTGGTAATTTTCAGACAGAAAAAAAAAACTGAAACCAGCAAATGAAATAACCCATCACTAATTTCAATTTTAAAATCTTGATATTTCTAAATTTTAATCTAACGCAGACTACAAAGATATTATCAGTGTATCTCAAGTAACCAACATCCAAAAGTAAAGATTCAGAAAATTATACCAACAAACTAAAAATATACGAGATGATAGCAACAAAATACAAGTAGATTAAGGTAAAGTTCATAAGTGAAACAAATATAATGTAGATCTGTAGTTATTATATCTCAAAAAACTAATTACAAGTGATGATAAACCTAAAAAAATCAAGCAAAAGAATAGATAAATGGACAATTTACAAGCTTCAAATCACCTAGATCTGATGAAAGAAGAATCGTACTACTCTTAAAATCTAGATCTAAACCTAAAACATAAAACATAATACAAAAACCTTGGTTTTTTTGTCGCCGACAACACGAGATTTATTGATGTTTCACCGTAAAACTTCAAGCCTGCCGAATTTCTTTAGCGTACCCACTTCATTTCCGGTTCTTCAATTTCGATTTCCAAATCATTTCTTGCGGCCTTATGATGGTGAGAATAGAGTAATCAGAGTTATTGAAATGAGAAAGAACATAAAATTGATGAAGTGAGAGAAAAATAAAGGAAGAGAAGACCAGGATGACACCAAAAGAGAGAGGGGACTGAGAGAACACCAGGATCAGGATGAAGTAAGAGAAAAAATAAGGTAGATTGGAGTTGGGAGGCGAAGGACAAAAATTTCAGGGTTTCTACTTTATACAGGTTGGAACTCAAGGGCATAAAAAAGTTGGTCGACTAATTACCTACCGCTCGACGGTAGGTAATTATTTTTGGGGGTAGGTAAATACCAACTGCCTTTTAAGCGGTAGGTAATTTTTATTATACCCACCGATATAGGAGCAGTCGGTAAATATCAGTCGTTAATTAAGCGGATTCTTGTAGTAGGGAAGCCTTATGGGAATGTGGTGTGCTCTCATGCTTATGGAGCATATGTTATATGTATAGTTACTTGTATTATTGGTGGAATTAGTCTACCAAGTTTGCTAATCTTATTTGCAGGGCCTCTTACATGTAATTTATTTTCTCTTTTATGAGAGTGCGCAGCGAAAGTGAAGTAATTTATAGCCTTATCGGTTTAGTTGTGTGTTTAATTTGTTTCGTGTTTTGCAATTTAAAAATAAAACTTTCATTTTAATTTTAATATAGTCATGTGTGTTGCATTGCATTAATTTTATTTGTTTGTTGCTTGATAGTGTATGTTATTATTATGTGCGACGGTATATATTTTATGTTCTTTTCCAATTAAGTGTTGTTTTTTTTATGTGAGTATTACGTATCTGGTTTATTATCTACAAAACTTTCTAGTTTGAATTTATATTCCAAATTATATTTTAGATTTTGGAACTTAAAATATTTCATAACCATATTAGAGTTACTTTCTGACTTTCAAATTTTGTTATTTTTAATATTTTGACATACTCTTTTGAAAAATGTTTAATTTCAATTGTTTTATAATGGTTTGGAAAACAAGGGGGTTTTGAAATTGCCTTTCAAGATATTTTTCAAATTTCTCTTACTGTCTTTGACCATCTATATTTATAAATAATTTTTTTTTAATATTTTTATTTTTCATGCTAATCCTTGTTTAGCTTTTAATTATGGTAATAAGTTTTGTAGTCTTTGAAAATGAGAGTACTTTAATTAGTTGTCTTGGTGTTAGATTGAAATGTAGACGCAAACTATTTTGTTTTAACTTTTACTTTACTTACTTTTCTTATTAGCATTATTTTCTTTCAAACTCAAATGCGTGAAAGGATCTCGTTTACTATTTGTTGTTTCTTGTTTAAATATTTGGTGCTTTCTCATTTCATAGCAAAATTTTGGTTGTTTTCTTTACTTCTTATTTAATTATCTGACTTTAACTATTTTGTTTTATATTCTTTGAAAATGAAATTTATATACTCAGTTTAAATTTTAAACTTGTTTGAGTTGATATTAAGTCATAATGGGTGATTCCTTTGACTTGTATGTCAATTTGATAAGTCTAAATTTTAAACTTGTTTGAGTTGATATTGAGTCATAATGGATGATTCCTTTGACTTGTATGTCAATTTGATAAGTTGACACATTTTATCTATTTTGATTTAATTTTCTTTTATAGTTGATATTAAGTTTATATTGGGTGATTCCGGTAAACTTTAATGTTGATTTGATAAGAAGGCTTTCAAATATTGTTTTGTTGATACTAGGTTGCAATGGGTGGTTCCATGCACATTTGTGTCGACTTGGCAAATTTTATAATTGTTGTTAATAATTTATTACTTTATCGCCTATTTATTATTAGTGTTTCGTCATTGCGAAATTTATTTTAAAAGTTTTCAATTTCTTTTGCGAACTTTAATTTTCATATATATGTTTAGGAGGCGTACGCTCTTATAACATATGTCATGACTTGTGTTCGTAAGTGCTATTTTAATAAAGCAGTTAGCTACTCTTTATTAAAGTGTTCTTATCTTTTTAAGTGGAGTATAAGCCCGTGTGGTTACCTCTATTTAAATTGGTTTGGCTATCTATTTACGAACTTTTTTCTTCTTCGTTTCTTTTCTAAAAATATTTATGTATGGTCGGATTTATACTTTTATAATTTTACGTAAATATTTTTTCCTGCTTCTTTTACAAAATTACCTATAGTTTATTGTGCAAACGTTTTTACCTTAAACTTTCTAATACTTGTCTTTGGTTCTTTCATATTTTATAAAATGATTGTTGTTACCGTGCTTCTTTACTATACAACTCTTTTGGCCTTCCAAAATCAAAAATATATATTATTTGAGTTATCAAATTTTATACCTGCAAAGTTGTTTAATTCTTAACTAAAATCCATCGATTTCTGTTTTCTTAATGTTCTTTATCTAGAGTATTTTCTTTTGTCTCTTGGTTGTTTTGAAGTTTCGAGGACGAAACTCTTTTAAGGGGGAGTGATTGTAACACCCCGTAATTTTCACCCTTTATTTTTGGTGTTTGTTTACATTAAAATGATATTTTTCGTAAAAATAAATAATTAATTATTTAGATTATTTTGGAACGTGTTGTGAAAATGTGTATATATATTTATATGTTGTGATATATGTATATATATTTATTTTAAAGGTTATATTAGTTTCGTTATTTATTTAGGCGTTTAGGATGCAGTTTTGCCGCGTAGCGTTTTTGTAACGTTGTTGGACCAACTTGGGTGATGAAATGATGCATCACGTGTGGCGTATCATGCTGGCCGAAAATCAGCAATTATGGAGTGGAGGATGAAGAGTTTTGGTGCTTATTAAGCTAACCTTTGATTATCTTGTAACCGCTCATTTAATCCCTCATTAACTTTCTCCTAAACCCTTCATTTTTCCTTGACATAAAATTCTGATTTTTATTAAAAGAAGTTCAGCATCATTCTCATTTAACCCTCACCGTTTTCAAGAAAAGAAAGAGAGAAAAGAAAGAGGAAAAGAATAGAAAGGTTCAACCCGGTTTTTCTTGTCACACCTTCACGAAAATAACCGTAGCCGGAGATCTAACCGTTAGATCGTCTTCAAATTTGGATAGAACGTTTATAACATCTTGTTCTTCACTTTGACTGGGGAGATTTAGAATCCGAGCTTTTTCTCACCGGGAATCATGGTTGGAACAGAACAGTGCGAAATGAGATTTTTCAATGTTCAAGAAGAAACGCCTAGTGACTTGATGCTACAAATTATCGTTCGTTGTGCTTCGTTATCTTAGAACGATAGAGATTAGAGTATTTTTCGCTATTAGATTATTACGCTAGGAAAATTGTTTAAAATACTTTTTGAATGAAATTATTGACAAAATTTGACATGAATATAGTTGATGCATGCTGTATGAATATTGTATATAGAAAAATAATTTTTGTCCGAGTTTTGGTATTTATTCGATTTATTTGGTATTTTGTGTGTTTTTGGCTTATTTGCATAATAATTATTGAACGAATGTTAAAATTGCTGAAATTATTTTTCTTGAATCATGGTATATGTGTAGTATGTATTTCATCTTTTGGAATATTTTTTCCTACTGTTTACATGTTAATTTAATTGATTTATCTATTTTTGCATTTTCATTTCTGTCAGTATATAAATGGTGAAAATTATTTCTGGAGGCGAAAAAATTCCTTTATTTGTATATTATGTATTACCGTGAGTTTATGCATATTATGTAAATTTTTGGTAATTTTTGGGCGTTTATTTTTTATTTTTAATTATTATATTGGCTTTATTGGGTATTCTATAAATTAACGTTCAAAAATACTTTATAGTCCGAAAATTATAAATAAAAATTGTAACATGTCAGTAGAGCCATTAGGGTCGTATGATAATTTTTGTGTTATTTTACTGATCGTACTTATTAGTTTAATAATTATTATTTGGTTTTTGTTGTGAATTTGAGGATATTCTTTTAAATTATTTAAGAGCTTTTTAATCAGAAATAATTTGTGATCTTTTATGTTCTTGGATGCTGGTGTTTAGTAGGTTGCTGTAAGTATTATTGGGTATCATTATGTTTATGTTTTATTTACGTAAAAATGATTAATTGTGTACTATTCATTTATTTAATAAGCCTTGGAGTTAATTGGTGATGCATTTCTGATTGATATTGTTAGTGCTGTAAAAACTATTTCATTATCATTGTTGATGCTTAGTGATGTTCAAAGTATTGTGGTTGGAGATATTTGTGGTAAATTTGTAAGTTACTACTTTGAGGATTTTTGAAGAATTACTTTTGATGAATTATGGGTATAAGGCCGGGTGGCATCCCTTTTGACGAATATTTTTTAGATGAATGATACTTTGATGATATTTATGATTTTATTTTGAGATAAGAATATCCGGTGGGATAGATGTAGTCCCCGGTGAAGAACATGCCAACCACCTGGTTTGCGAACTAAGGGTACACCTGGGTTAATTGTTGTCGTCCGAGAGGTCAGGGAGTTCTGCGTGTTCTACCCTGCATCGGGAGTTTGGCCATTCTTAGACAAAGGCAGTGGGGAACGTAAGCCCATTGACTGACCTGGAGATTGCGATCTGACAAACCTTAGGAAGTGAATTGCGATTCACTGGCGTTCGGTTTCTGACTCAATAACTAATTTATCTATGTTTTAATTATTATTGAAGTACCCTTGAGATGATTTATTCATTTTATCTTTTGTATTACTTGAGAGCTTTTATGATTTTGGATGCATGTCATAGTTGTCTTGACCTTATGTTTCCTTTCTTATTAATCTATGTCTGAATTGTACTTTGATTTCTTTTGTTCTGGGAGAACTGCTAGTTATTCCCCACTAATTGTGGATGTTTGTTGATATATTTTGCAGGTGATGTTGATGGGAATCTTCTTTGGTTTTGGGCTCGGGTTGAGATGTGAGCATTAAAATGTTAGATGTTTTAGGCCTAGACTTTTAGTTAGTTGAAGAGTTAGTTTTATCTTTTGGATATTACTCTAATAATTTAATTTATTTATACTATTTACTTATGTTGGTTTATCACTTAGTTATTTAAACGCATTTCTTGTACTAGTGACATTCCCAGAAGACGATGTTTCCGCCATCGTCCTATTAATACTATTATTATTTCTTTCTTTTTCCGCTTTGCACTTCTGGGGTGTCACACGGTCGGTTTGGCGGATTGTTACAATGATGTGGCTACTATGCAGCCATGTGCATCTTTATCGCCATCTCACTCTTGAGAATGTTTTATTCGTCCCTCACCTTCACCGCAATCTAATATCAGTTTCACAATTAATTGATCATTCTTCTTATCTTGTCACATTGACCAACTCTTTATGTGCTATACAGGACCTACCTTTGAGGAGTCTGATTGGAGCCGGTGAGCGACGAGATGGACTCCACTACTTCCGGGGCATTCCTACAGTTCAAGCAGTCACTGAACCCGGGTTGTCTGAATTTGAGTTGTGGTATCGTCGGTTGGGTCATCCCTCAGATCGATTTGTCAAGTTAGTTCCTGCTCTTAGTTCTAGTACTTCTAGGAAGAAATTAAATAAAGCTTGTGTTGTTTGTCTACAAGCTAAGAAAACTTGTGATTCTTTTCCTTTTAGTGATAATAAAGCCACTGCCATTTTTGAGTTAATTCATTGTGACTTGTGGCGTCCTAATGGTACACCCTATTCTTGTGATGCGATTTATTTTCTAACACTTGTTGATGATTATTCTCGTGTTGTTTGGGCGTATTTGTTGCGTGATAGAACGAAAATTAATAAAGCTTTTCATTCTTTTCTTACTATGGTCGAACGACAATTGACCAAACTTAAGCTAGTGAGGAGTGATGATGGTACTGAGTTCAATTGCATGCTTTCCTATTTTAATGATCATGGCATCCTGTTTCAAACTTCCTGTGTTCATACCCCCTCCAACAAAATGGTCGTGTCGAGTGCAAGCATCAACACATCTTGAATGTGGGTCGTGCTTTGATGTCTAAAGCTAATTTACCTCTAAGTTTATGGCGCGAATGTGTTTTAGCTGTTGTTGATGTTATTAATTGTACTCCGCCTAGGGTCCTTCATGGTAAAACACCTTTTGAAGTTCTATGTGGTAAACCTCCTGATTTTGATGTTTTACGTGTTTTTGGGTGCTTATGTTTTGCTCACAACAAGAACACAAAAGGAAATAAATTTGCTCCCCGTAGACGGAAATGTATATTTATTGGGTATCCTAATGGCAAGAAGAATTAGAAGATGTATGATCTTGAAACCAGAGATATCTTTGTTTCGCGTGATGTTCAATTTCATGAGAACGAGTTCCCTTTTTGATACTCTTCCTTCTACTTCTCATGATGCTCTTGTTGATTATGATAATGTTGGTGTTGATATGAGTTTTTTGGATGATATGGAGTCGGTTTTGAATGAGCCTCTTCTTGTCGAGGCCGCACCTATGGATGATAAATTTGGTGTTGCTTCTCTTGCTCATACGCCACCTCATTTTCTCACAGCATACCCTGATCTCCCTACCGAGCCCACGCCACCAAATCCTCTTATCGCATCCCCTGAGTGTAACGCCCCGACCTCTAAGCACCTTTATTAGCTTAATTAATCTTGATTATTAGCAGCGGAAGACCTAGCCTTTTGGTCGGTGCGTTACTGCCGTACTTTCCGTTAGGAAAATACAAGGCAACATACTTACATAAACATATAATAACGTGGAAACTTAAACATGCTAGATTATATTAAAGTAAACTAAAACAGAGTTAATGTTAATTAAACTAACTGACAACTTAGGTTACAAAAACTAAAAGTGTTCGAGTCATTTTAATATCAATGCCTCACTGCTAAGCCATAGCGTCATCCCCATCAGTACCTAAAACAGAAAAAAAACAAAACGTCATGAGCCGAGGCTCAGTAACATACTACTCTAACAACGTAAATTCATTTCAACATATTTTATTTGAAAACAGGGAGAAGAGAATATCGCAAACATCATTTCATAAACATATGACTTGATAATAGAAATCCAACCATTATGAGATATTATCCTTTATAATCTTGCATCATTCTTAATGGTAACTTGGCAAGTGCAACATCATAACATCATAATCATTAAACCGAAAGGCGGCCACAACAAAGGTGACACTTGCGGTGCCCATAACATTAATCCGAAAGGCGGTCACAACAAAGGTGACACTTGCGGTGCCCATAACTGAAAGGCAGTCACAACAAAGGTGACACTTGCGGTGCCCATAACATATATATCCGAAAGGCGGTCACAACAAAGGTGACACTTGCGGTGCCCATAAAGTACTGCCAAGAACCGTCTTTCACTTTCATTTATCATGTTTCGTTGTTTTTATATTTACGTCATAAAACATCTCTTAAGCATCATGAAAACCAATTTATCATCATATCATCATTGTAAACATCATTTAGCAAAACATTTCACATCCCGCAATCCATAAATACATATCATCAAAACATTATGTAAAAGCGTCATAAAACATAGTTGGAAGGGGAGTGCGGGTGTTAGCAGTAGACGTTACCTCGAGTCGCGATTATTATACTTGATAGTCGGGGGAGGCTTGTAATATCCCTTTTTCCTTTCTAATCTATTCAAGAATCAATAAAGAACGACTTATTAATATTTTATTCTAGATCTTTAAGCTCTACGATCCATTTCCATCATGTGCCTATGATGGGAAGTTCCTTATTGTGACTTTATGGCGAGTTATGAAACTAATAGTTATGAAACCTCATTATCACCATTAATTACTTAAACTATGACTCCTGATTTTACTAACTTGGTCTCCAAGTTCCTTTAATATTGTAATAGATGATACGTTTAATATGAGTTCTAAGCCCAACTTATGTAAAATTATTTAGTAACAACTCCTACTCATAAGATTCATGCAAATTCATGTTTAACGACTTGAAGTGTGATTATAGAACTTTCATGCTTTAATTAGGCCTTTAATAGTAAGGTGATCATCTAACTAATTGTTAAATTCTAACTTGTATTAGTGATAATTTCAACTAGTTAGTGTCCATGAATTAGTGACTTACATAATTTACAAATTAAGAAGTGATATTCATTTCATTAAGCTAAAAAGTGGGACTATAATTATAGTTTAAGCTTACTAACATTATACTTAAAATCCAAGTGTACTTAATTAGTATTACTTTATAATACATAAACTAATGTTATGACTATATGAGCATGAAACTATAATTTTATTATCCAAAAATACCATTTATGTAGTTAAGGTGTAGTAATAGTGACTATATCATAATTTATTCTAAACTATAATTAGGTTGTATGATTGTTTCATGAAGTAGAGTGGACTTTATAATAGTTTAATTAACTAAGTTCGATCAACTTGATTTATTAATCATATTGAGTCTCAATACTTAAACTTAAAAGATTATAGGTACACTTATGCATAATTAAATTTACTACATACAATGTAGGTTTTAAATTACAAAATAAGATTATACTTCATATTAGATTAGTTAATTAGCCCAACATACTAATGGTTCAAGTAAATTACTAAGCATAAACTAATGACTTAAACTTTTCAAAACAATAATAGGAGGGAAAAATATTACAACTCACTTGCTTGCAACACAAAGTAGCGAAGGGGGCTGGGGTAGTCGGAGCTCCGACGAGCTGGTGGCGCAGAGGGGGAGGCGGCGCGGACGTGGCTGGCGGCAGGGGTGGCGCGGCAGCTGCCCAGGCGGGGCAGAGGGAGGAGAGCAGCGAGACAGAGGGGGGGAGAAGAGGAGCAGTAACGCAGGGGAGGGAGGAGGAAGGGAGGTGGTGCTGGCGGTCGGCGGTGGCTGTCTGACGCGCAGACAGGTGGTAGTGGTGGTCGGAGGATGGCCGGAAAACAGGAGAGTAGTGGTTGAAGGTTGGTGTTTGAAATTTTCTGATTTTTGGATGGAGATGAATAGTAAAATCAGCATACTATGTATGGTAATCTTAGGAGCAAAATTCAATAAAAATAATGAAGGCTTAATGGTGAAGTATACTTGGGGAGCAAGGAGTTCTAGAAGCCTTGGGGAGCAAGGACATGGAGCTTGAGGAAGAAGATGAGATGTGTGGATGGTGATTTTCCATTTTTAGAAATTTTCCATTTCTTTTGTATTTACTAAAATTAGCAACTTTTCCTTTTTTCCTTTAATCTACCATCATACTATCTTGGCTTATATTATCGTATACTTTATTTTATTTTGTTTCAAATCTATTAGAGAGTCAACTAAATAAATTTTTAAATAATTTATTAAGCTTAATTATTACTGTTAACGAAGCTTAAATTTTCGGGATATTACATCCTCACCCCCTTAGAATAAGTTTCGTCCTCGAAACTTGCACATATATATGATATAAAGATTCAAACATCAAATTGGCTCAATCACACATTTCAAAATCATGCATTTCATTCACGTATCGAAACAAAAGTTTACATCAAAATCATCTAAGCAAATAGGTGGGGGTATCTTGCTTTCATTTGATCTTCTACTTCCCACGTGGCCTCAGACGATGACTGGTTAGCCCATAAAATTTTGACCATATGGATTGTCTTATTCCTGAGCTGCTTTTCTCTACGATCGAGAATTTCAATCGGTTTTTCTTCATACGACAGATCGTTCCTCAATTGCAAAGGCTCGTGCCTAATTACGTGGCTTGGATCAGAAATATACTTCCTCAACATCGATATATGGAAGACGTTATGCACTCGATCCAAGTCTGTGGGTAAAGCTAATCGATAAGCCACTTCGTTGACTCGCTCAAGGATTTCGTACGGACCAATATACCTCGGGCTCAGCTTACCAGACTGTCCAAATCTCATGACACCTTTGGTAGGTGATACTTTCAGAAAGACGTGATCACCCACCATAAATTCTAGTGGCCTTCTTCGACGATCTGCATAGCTCTTTTGTCTACTTTGTGCAGTCTTGATCCTAGCTTGAATAAGTCGTACTTTTTCCGTCGTTTCCTGTATCAAGTCAGGCCCAATCATTCGTGCTTCGTCGATGTCGCTCCAACAAAGAGGTGTTCTACACCTTCTCCCATAAAGTGCTTCATATGGTGCCATCTTGATGCTAGCCTGATAGCTATTATTATAGGAAAACTCCACCAATGGCAGGTATTTATCCCAGCTCCCATGAAAATCCAACACACATGCTCTCAACATATCTTCGAGGGTCTGAATCGCTCGCTCGGTTTGACCATCGGTTGCTGGGTGAAAGGCGGTACTAAAATCGAGTTTGGTACCAAAAGCTTTCTGTAACACCTTCCAAAATTTTGCTTGGAACCTCGAGTCTCGATCAGATACAATAGAACTTGGAACACCATGTAATCTGACTATCGCGCTCATATATAACTCTGCTAGCTTGTCGAGGCTCCAATTATTTCTGATTGCCAAGAAATGTGCTGATTTAGTCAACCTGTCCACGATCACCCAAATGCTATTCATGCCTCGGAATGATGGTGGTAACCCAACAATGAAATCCATAGAAATCGAATCCCATTTCCAAGTTGGAACATCCAAGGGCTGCAATAATCCTGCGGGTCTCTGGTGTTCTATCTTGATCCTCTGACACGTCAGACACCTTGTCACATATTCAGCAACTTCCTGCTTCATATTACTCCACCAAAAATTCTGTTTCAGATCTTTGTATAACTTGTTTCGTCCAGGGTGAATGGAAAAAGGACTGTTGTGAGCTTCATCTAGTATCTTCTTCTTTAACACCTCGTTATTAGGAACACATAATCTTCCTTGAAATCTCAGTGTCCCGTCTTCCTGGATTACAAACCCTGGTGACTTCCCTTTCTTCACATCACTCTTTATCTTCTCCATCTCTGAATCTCCATTCTGAGCCTCTTTTATTTCCTCCAACCATGTCGGTCGTAACTCCAATGCATTCAGGTATGCGCCTCGGTTCCTCTGAATGATTTCCACTTTCATCTTCTCTAAGTCATCGCAGATGGCTTTGGGAAGGGTTAAGGTTGTGTTTAGGTAAGCTTTTCGGCTTAAGGCATTGGCTACGACGTTAGCCTTTCCAGGGTGATACTGAATGTCGAGATCATAATCTTTCAGGAGCTCTAACCATCTACGTTGTCTCAAGTTCAATTCTTTTTGTGTGAAAATGTATTTAAGGCTTTTATGATCGGTAAAAATCTTGCACGAAACACCGTAGAGGTAATGTCGCCATATCTTGAGAGCAAACACCACTGCGGCTAATTCGAGATCATGAGTAGGATAATTTTGCTCGTGAGGCTTGAGCTGTCGGGAAGCATAAGCTATGACTTTCTCATTTTGCATCAGCACGCATCCCAATCCATGCTTAGAGGCATCACTGTAAACCACAAATTCGTCGGTTTCGGAAGGAAGGGTAAGAACAGGAGCAGAGGTGAGGCGTTTCTTCAATTCTTGGAAGGCTGATTCACATTTATCAATCCATTCAAACATGACAGACTTCTTAACCAATCGAGTGATGGGCAGAGCTATCTTAGAGAAATCTTGGACGAATCTTCGATAATATCCTGCTAAGCCCATGAAACTTCGAACCTCGGGGACGCTGGTAGGTCTAGGCCACTCCATTATAGCTTTTATCTTTTCAGGATCAACAGAGACTCCATTTCAGAAATGATGTGACCCAAGAAGGCTACTTCTTTCAACCAAAATTCACACTTCTTCAACTTTGCATACAACATATTTTCTCTTAACACCTCCAACACTTTTCTCAAATGTTCTTCGTGCTCACTCGGGCTCCTTGAAAACACCAAGATGTCGTCGATGAATACAACAACGAACTTATCAAGGTACAGCTTGAAGACACGGTTCATTATATCCATGAAAACAGCGGGGGCATTTGTCAACCCAAATGGCATCACCGTGAACTCATAATGACCATATCGGGTTTTGAATGCGGTCTTCGAGATATCTTCAGGCTTGATGCGTAGTTGATGGTATCCGGATCTCAAATCAATCTTTGGAAAGGTAGTTGCACCTCGGAGTTGATCAAATAGGTCATCGATGCGAGGGAGTGGGTATCTATTCTTGATGGTGATCTTGTTTAACTCCCGATAGTCGATGCACAATCTCATGGTCCCATCTTTCTTTTTCACAAATAAGACTGGTGCTCCCCATGGTGATACACTTGGCCGAATATACCCCTTCTCGAGCAGTTCGTCCAACTGCTTCTTTAATTCTTGCAATTCTGCTGGCCCCATACGGTAAGGTGCTTTTGAGACGGGAGCAGATCCTGGGATCAGATCAATGTTGAAGTCTATTTCCCTTTCCGGAGGCATGCCAGGTACCTCTTCCAGAAACACATCGGGATACTCACAGACTGTTGGTATGTCTGATAAAGAGGGTTCGGGGGTGGTCACGTCAACCACATGGCATAAGAATCCATAACACCCTTTTGCTAGCAATTTGAAAGCCTTTGCGGTCGAGATGGTTTCGGGCTTGACTTTTCTTCTTTGATAGGAAACTTTACATCCATCTGGTCTTCTAAGAGATATCTCTTGATTAAGGCAGTTAATGTCGGCTTTATACTTAGACAACCAATCCATTCCCAAAATCACATCAAAGTCAGTCAGGTCAAACTGAACTAAGTCCACAAGAAATTCACACTTCTCTATGAGGATAGGACAATCCCTATATAGGATTTTACATGAAACAGATTCACCATTTGGAAGGGCGACAGACATGAATGAGAACTCAGGACATGATTTAGCTTTTAAACTCTTAGCAAATGACGCAGATATAAACGAATGAGAAGCTCCAGAGTCAAACAAAACATAAGCAGGTACAGAGTTAACAGGAAAGATACCGGTAATAACGGTGTCATCAGCTTCATCTTCCTCTCTTTGCATCATAAACACTCTTCCAGCTTGAGGAGGTCCTCTGAGAGGGTTTCTGTTGTTGTTGTTGCTTGTGTTGCCACCATAACCGGAGTTTTGCATAACCCTTTGATCTCTCACTGGGACACGGTTGGTGACATCTCCAACTCTACGATCACCAAGAGGGCAATTCTTAATCACATGGCCTGGCTTACCACAACGGTAACATTGATCGTTTCCCCATCGACCTTCTCTCACTATATGGCCCGGCTTATTACACTTGTTGCAACGAGGAACTTGTTTCTGACCATTGTTGTTCCCCGTGTACCCCGTGTTCTGCCTTTCGAAACCATTGCTTGATTGGCTTCCCTGAGAGTTCCCCTTTCTCTTTCCATTCTCATATACCTCCTTTTGCAGCTTCGTTTTCCTCTCGACATTTATAGCTCTATCATATAGCTCTTGGAATGAGCTACTCATGTGCCCTACCAACTTTACTTGGATATCAAGGTTTAGACCTCCTTCGAAGCGGTTCATCCTCTGTCGATTAGTAGTTACCAGGCCATGAGTGAATCGAGCCAACTCATTAAATTTTACGGCATACTCCAATACCAACATGCTCCTTTGCTTCAGATGGATAAATTCAGACTCCATTTGCAGTTGTAGAGACGGGGGATAAAACTGTCTTCTCATAGCTTCTTTCAACTTTTCCCAACCAAAATCGTGTTGATCATGCATTTCCTTTGCGGTTTTCCACCACAGATCAGCTTGTCCCTTCAAATAAAAGACTGCAAAGTTGACCTTCCACTTGTCAGGGCATTGAGTAGCATCAAACAGCTTCTCCATGCTGTTGAGCCATTCTTCGAACTCAGTGGGGTCAGGCTTGCCGTCATAGGTTGGCGGCTTGTGAGTGGAGAACTTCTTGAACATGTTAGAACATTCCTCTTGCTCAGTTTTCGGTCGTTGCCTGTTCCCTTGCAGAATCTCCATCATCATGAGCCCCATCAAGTTCAATTGATTCCCATTTGTTTCTCCGGAGGAATCCTTGAAAATAGGGTCGTTTCGAAGTGCGTCGAGTCTTGCTCTCATTTCCTCCAAATCAGCGTTGTTCGCGTTTCCTTCGTTAGTGCGTTCGCTTTCACTTGATGCCATCCGCTATAATATGAAACGTTTAACGTTGTTACGCTTTCATAACAACCAAAACTTATTAACTGTTATAAAATAATGCAAAAAGATCCCATCCCGTTCCTAGCACTCACGCTCGTATTATCATTTACATTACTCATTATCTTATTTTTATTACTTATTGTCACTATAACTTTTAAATTTCCAATTTATATATTTTCTTATTCTTCCAAATCAGTTTAATGTAAAACCATGAAGGTTTTACTTAGGGTTTCAGAACCTGGCTCTGATACCACTCTATAACTCCCCGACCTCTAAGCACCTTTATTAGCTTAATTAATCTTGATTATTAGCAGCGGAAGACCTAGCCTTTTGGTCGGTGCGTTACTGCCGTACTTTCCGTTAGGAAAATACAAGGCAACATACTTACATAAACATATAATAACGTGGAAACTTAAACATGCTAGATTATATTAAAGTAAAATAAAACAGAGTTAATGTTAATTAAACTAACTGACAACTTAGGTTACAAAAACTAAAAGTGTTCGAGTCATTTTAATATCAATGCCTCACTGCTAAGCCATAGCGTCATCCCCATCAGTACCTAAAACAGAAAAAAACAAAACGTCATGAGTCGAGGCTCAGTAACATACTACTCTAACAACGTAAATTCATTTCAACATATTTTATTTGAAAACAGGGCGAAGAGAATATCGCAAACATCATTTCATAAACATATGACTTGATAATAGAAATCCAACCATTATGAGATATTATCCTTTATAATCTTGCATCATTCTTAATGGTAACTTGGCAAGTACAACATCATAACATCATAATCATTAAACCGAAAGGCGGCCACAACAAAGGTGACACTTGCGGTGCCCATAACATTAATCCGAAAGGCGGTCACAACAAAGGTGACACTTGCGGTGCCCATATCCGAAAGGCGGTCACAACAAAGGTGACACTTGCGGTGCCCATAACATATATATCCGAAAGGCGGTCACAACAAAGGTGACACTTGCGGTGCCCATAAAGTACTGCTAAGAACCGTCTTTCACTTTCATTTATCATGTTTCGTTGTTTTTATATTTACGTCATAAAACATCTCTTAAGCATCATGAAAACCAATTTATCATCATATCATCATTGTAAACATCATTTAGCAAAACATTTCACATCCCGCAATCCATAAATACATATCATCAAAACATTATGTTAAAGCGTCATAAAACATAGTTGGAAGGGGAGTGCGGGTGTTAGCAGTAGACGTTACCTCGAGTCGCGATTATTATACTTGATAGTCGGGGGAGGCTTGTAATATCCCTTTTTCCTTTCTAATCTATTCAAGAATTAATAAAGAACGACTTATTAATATTTTATTCTAGATCTTTAAGCTCTACGATCCATTTCCATCATATGCCTATGATGGGAAGTTCCTTATTGTGACTTTATGGCGAGTTATGAAACTAATAGTTATGAAACCTCATTATCACCATTAATTACTTAAACTATGACTCCTGATTTTACTAACTTGGTCTCCAAGTTCCTTTAATATTGTAATAGATGATACGTTTAATATGAGTTCTAAGCCCAACTTATGTAAATTTATTTAGTAACAACTCCTACTCATAAGATTCATGCAAATTCATGTTTAACGACTTGAAGGTGTGATTATAGAACTTTCATGCTTTAATTAGGCTTTTAATAGTAAGGTGATCATCTAACTAATTGTTAAATTCTAACTTGTATTAGTGATAATTTCAACTAGTTAGTGTCCATGAATTAGTGACTTACATAATTTACAACTTAAGAAGTGATATTCATTTCATTAAGGTAAAAAGTGGGACTATAATTATAGATTAAACTTACTAACATTATACTTAAAATCCAAGTGTACTTAATTAGTATTACTTTATAATACATAAACTAATGTTATGACTATATGAGCATGAAACTATAATTTTATTAACCAAAAACACCATTTATGTAGTTAAGGTGTAGTAATAGTGACTATATCATAATTTATTTTAAACTATAATTAGGTTGTATGATTATTTCATGAAGTAGAGTGGACTTTATAATAGTTTAATTAACTAAGTTCGATCAACATGATTTATTAATCATATTAAGTCTCAATACTTAAACTTAAAAGATTATAGGTACACTTATGCATAATTAAATTTACTACATACAATGTAGGTTTTAAATTACAAAACAAGATTATACTTCATATTAGATTAGTTAATTAGCCCAACATACTAATGGTTCAAGTAAATTACTAAGCCTAAACTAATGACTTAAACTTTTCAAAACAATACTAGGAGGGAAAAATATTACAACTCACTTGCTTGCAACACAAAGTAGCGAAGGGCGCTGGGGTAGTCGGAGCTCCGGCGAGCAGGTGGCGCGGAGGGGGAGGCGGCGCGAACGTGGCTGGCGGCAGGGGTGGCGCGGCAGCTGCCGGGGGGGCGAGGAGGAGGAGAGCGGCGAGAGACGAGAGGGGGGAGAAGAGGAGGAGCGATGCAGGGGGAGGGAGGAGGAAGGGAGGTGGTGCTGGCGGTCGGCGGTGGCTGTCTGACGCGCAGACAGGTGGTAGTGGTGGTCGGAGGATGGTCGGAAAACAGGAGAGTAGTGGTTGAAGGTTGGTGTTTGAAATTTTCTGATTTTTGGTTGGAGATGAATAGTAAAATCAGCATACTATTTATGGTAATCTTAGGAGCAAAATTCAATAAAAATAATGAAGGCTTAATGGTAAAGTATACTTGGGGAGCAAGGAGTTCTAGAAGCCTTGGGGAGCAAGGACATGGAGCTTGAGGAAGAAGATGAGATGTGTGGATGGTGATTTTCCATTTTTAGAAATTTTCCATTTCTTTTGTATTTACTAAAATTAGCAACTTTTCCTACTTTCCTTTAATCTACCATCATACTAACTTGGCTTATATTATCATATACTTTATTTTATTTTGTTTCAAATCTATTAGAGAGTCAATTAAATAAATTTTTAAATAATTTATTAAGCTTAATTGTTACTGTTAACGAAGCTTCAATTTTCGGGATATTACACTGAGCCCAGCCACCTACCTGCTACTGAGCCTCCTGCTGCCCCCGAGCTCAATGCTGCACCCAGCAGCCCCTACACTTGGTCGTGGCCAACGCACCAAGGGTTTCTTGCTGCTGTTCTTGCAGGTCTTGAGCCTCGCTCTTTTAAAGAAGTTATGACTGATGCTGGTTGGGGCAAGGTAATGCCAAAAGAAATTCGAGCTTTGGAGGATAATGGTACTTCGGTCATGGAACAGTTACCCCATGGGAAGAAGGCTCTTGGTTGCAAATGGGTCTATAAAATCAAATATCATTCTGATAGAACTGTTGAACGACTCAATGCTCGTTTGGTCATTTTGGGCAATCATCAGCAGGAGGACATTGATTATAACGAGACCTTAGCGCAACCTGTTGCTGCTACTAAAAATTGGGAGTTGCATGAAATGGATGTGCACAATGTCTTTCTCCATCGTGATCTAGACTAGGAAATGTATATAAAGTTGCCTTTTGGTTTCTCTCCTACTCATCCTGGGATGGTTTGCCGTCTGAAGAAGTCTCTGTATGGTCTTTGTTAGGCTCCTCGTTGTAGGTTTGCTAAGTTAGTTGCTTCCCTGAAAGCTTATGGTTTCCTTCAGTCCTACTAAGATTACTCCCTATTTACTCTACATCGGGGTGCTATTCAACTAAATGTCCTGGTTTACGTTGATGATTTAATCATATTTGTTAATGACTCTTCCGCTCTTGCTTCTTTAAACAGTACTTTAGTACATGTTTTCATATGATGGATTCGAGTATTCTACAGTATTTTCTCGGGATTGAGGTTGCTCGCAGCGATGATGGTATCTTCCTCTGTCAACGGATGTACAATGTTGATATTATTACAGAATCTGGTCACTTGGGCGCCAAGCCAGCTGGCATCCTGATTGAACATAATCATACTTTGGCTCTTGCTAGTGGTGCTCTTTTAACTGATTTTGAGTCCTATTGACGTCTCATTGGTCGTTTCATTTACTTATCCTTCACTCGCCCGGACTTGGCCTACACAATTCATATTCTTGCTCAGTTTATGCAGACCCCCCCCCGCCAGGAATATTGGGACGCTGTCTTTCGAGTTGTTGGATACATCGAAGGGTGTCCTCGCCAAGGTATTCTTCATAGCTCTGCTTGTGATCTCACCCTCACTGGTTGCTGTGATTATGATTGGGCTAGCTGTCGCTCACCCACCGTTCTCTTACTGGTTGGTTAGTGTTTCTTGGTGGTTCTCCCATTTCTTGGAAGACCAAGAAACAACATATTGTATCCCGCTCCTCCGCCGAGGCTGAGTATTGTTCTATGGCCGCTATTACCGTTGAACTTAAGTGAGTTAAAGCTCTTCTTTCTTAGTCTTGGGATTTCTCTTCCTCGTGCTATGATGTTGTTATGTGATAGAAAATCCCCCTGGCATATTGCTCAAAATCCTATGTTCCATGAGCGCACTAAACAAATCGAGGTTGATTATCATTATGTGAGTGATGCGCTTCAGGAAGTTCTCATTGCTACTTCGCATGTTTCTACAGATTATTAGTTGGCCGATATCTTTACTAAAGCTTTGGGTAAACACAAGTTTTTGTTCTTCCTCCGCAAGTTGGGCATTTTTTATCCGTACGCTCCAACTTGAAGGGGGGAGGGGTGTCGGGAAATATCTTGTATTGGGTGTTATATTTGTAAAAGCCTATATTTATTCTTATGGGCTTGATGTATAGTGTGGGCTATTTTCTACCTTGTGTTGACTTATAGGTTGTATATAAACCTTGTGATGACAGAATACAAAGTCAAGGAAATATATGCTCACAATTCTTAGCAAGATCTCAAATCATATAATAGAATGAGCGTCTCATATATTACTAGGATTATGTTCACAATTCCACAAGATTAATTGACAGCTTGAATTGGGCATGGTTCGATATAGTACTGTGACAATGCCAAGGCGAACACCTTACATTCATTTCGACAGCCACACTTGATTTTTATTGAAATTAAACGTCCCAGGTCTATGGTTTCTTACTCCCTTCACGGAGTATACCACTTTGGACAGATTTTGATCCTACCCTAAACCCCTTTCAACTAATCCAATTCAGAAAAGAGAAACTTAAGGCTTCAATCTCGTTGCTCCTTTTCGACTCCCACTTACTGACAAACAATACCTAAGCTTAAGATCATATATCAATACCAAGAATGAAATTAAATTCATTGTGTGTTATGCATAAACAGGCAAAGAGAGAGAGAAGAACACAAAAGGGAGGTTGAGCTAGAGATCAGAGTGCGAGAAAGTGAGTGAGTGAGAGAGAGTGTGTTAAGAGTATAACCCACATGTGAGTCAGGAAATAGTTGTCCCACATTGAAGAATTACAGAGAGAATGACTAGCATATAGGTTGGTAGGTTACTTCACCTAACACCAATTGGTTTTTGGATGGAGCCCTGCCAACCTTGTATGTGGTCACTCTCTCGTCCAACGTGGGCCTGTGTATAGGCTCAATGAAGTTTATTAGAGAGAGAAAGAGGGCACATTGGAGTCGGCGTCTTTAGGATGAGTGGTGGCGATGTACTGCTGTAGGTGGTGGTGTTGTGGTGGGCGGTTGAGGTTTGCGAGTGGTGCAGTAGTGTGGGGGCAACTGGCCCAAAACAAAGGAAAGAGATAGCATATTGGGGTAAAGAAAGGGGAAGAGAGATAAATTAATTACTAAAGTAGTGTTAATTAGGTTTTTATGAGTATTAATTTGGTTAATTAGCGGTTATTTGGGTTAATTGCCTTGATTTGAGCTTAATAACTAATAGGGTTAACGACCGTTAGTCATTAAGTCTATTCAGATAAATTTTAAAAACCTCATGCACCCTGTAAATTTAAGAAAAACTCAGGAGTACCTGGTACCAGCGAAATCTACCAACTCCATGTAGCCACCATGTTTTTCACAATACATGCAGCCCATCTTGAGAAAAATAGCCCTATATTTAGACCAATAACCTAACTAATTGTAAATGACAATAGGTCAGACTACTGGTTTTGATTTTTCAAAATCAATATATTTTCCACCATTTTATAGATTGTTTAGGCTAGATTTCTTTATTTTGTTTCAAATTTGAAAGTATTTCTTGGATTTATCTCAAATTATTATACTTTATATCGAATCATATATGAGTTAAACTCAAACTTTTTCATCACTTGAATCAGTAAATATTAAAATTTTAAAGAACAAGTGTATTATATGTTACATAATCTTTAATCTAACAACAACAACAACAACAACAACAACAACAACAACAACGTTAATCCCAAAAATTTAGAGTCGGCCAACATAAATTGTCATGAGAAATCAAATCTGCAACCGAATAACCATAAAGTACAAGAAAAAGAGTCAACAAGTGTATTATATGTTACATAATCTTTAATCTAACAACAACAACAACAACAACAACAACAACGGAACGTTAATCCCAAAAATTTAGAGTCGGCCAACATAAATTGTCATGAGAAATCTAATCTGCAACCGAATAACCATAAAGTACAAGAAAAAGAGTCAAAAAAAAAAGAGAAAAATGAAGGAATAAAAGTCATAGGATTAGGGTAAAAGTGTGAGGATCAACGCGAGAGAAAACATAAGGAACCAAAAACACCTATGGAGGTATTAAGAGAAAAGTCAGAAAACCAATATGAGAATATAAAAATAAAATTTGAGGAATTTTAATATCAGAGGCAAATAGAAGAACAAATATATATAAAAAAAGAAACTAAAAGATTTGAAATAACCCTGAAAGGAAAATAAATAAATAGTTTGGATGAAAAAAGTTTGTGAAATACACGGAAAAACGTAAGAGAAATCCAAATGTTGAAAAACCAAATCATGTTATTGAACATCAACATGAATTCTCTCCCTCTACTTCACTCAATCCCAAGTAAGCTCATATCACTCTCAATCACCTTTTTCGATTTTTCTTAGGTCTACCCCTACCCATGTTCCTCTCATCAATTTTCCACTCTTTAAGCCTTCTAACTAGTGCATTTCTTGGTCATTGTCTGACATATACAAACTGCCTCATGCAGTTCCCTCTCATCTTATTCTCTATAGAAGTAACTCCTACTTTCTTCCTAATCATATCAATATTCAACCAATCCTTTCTTGTATGTCCACACATCAAATGTAACATACGCATCGCCGCCACATTTATTTAATGAACATGACTCTATTTAATGGCCTAACATTCTGTACCATATCTAATAGTCGTACGGTAGAATTTCCCCTTCAATCTATGGGGTTTGCCATAACCACTTAGATTTCTCGTGGCACTCTTCCATTTCAACCAAACTACTTTAATTCTATGAGCCACTAATCCATCCAGTTCTCTCTCATTTTGTATAAAAGCTCCTAAATATCGAAAGAGTTAAGAACCTACGACAAATTTCCTATCTAATTAAGGTAATTGCCCCAACATCACAGTTTCTAACCTCACTAAAATTACAGTTCTAGTATTCTATTTTATTTCTACTCAACCTAAGCGCTTGAGATTCCAAAATTTGTACGTCTCCACAATTCCAACTTATCTTCCACGCCTTCTTTCAACTCATCAATCAGTACAATATCATCTGCAAACATAATGCACCATGGTATATCTTCTTATATTGACCTCATTAATTCATCCATGATTCTATAGCAAAAAGAAACTGGCTAAGTGTAGAACCTTGATGAATTAATTCCAATCATAGTAGGGATCATAATTATTTCGGGCAGGAAACTTCTGAATAAGTGATATGGTCGGGGTGTAAAAACTCCTAAATAGGTTCCGAAGTACAAGAAAGCGGTAAATTATCTCAGAAGCGATTCCCGTAATGCCTCTCCGAGACTTCATTCAAAGTTAAAGTCAAGAGAGTTCATAGGATATTGTTCCTTGTTAATAGATGGCGGAAAGACCTTTCTAAGATGGTCTGATTTCATTTCAGACCATGGAGACAAAACAATATGAGCCACACATTTTTGTTTGTAGGGCCCTTATTTCTTTTCTTTTCCCTTTTCTTTTAAATGCCAAAACTAATTTATTTTGATTTTGTTTATTTACCAAAATTTATGAAATATATTTATGAAAATAGAAAAAAAGGAAAAATCAGAAAATCGAAAATCAGAAATCTTCTTTTTATGAAATTAATTTATGAAAATCGAAAAAATAAAAAATAAAAAAATCGAAAAAATCAGAAATTTTTTTTCACCTTCCAAACAATGATTCAAGTTTGGAAAAAAAAATTTGGAGCCAAATTTTTTTTACCCATTTTCTCTCTCCTCCTTGTTCTTGGTGTTCTTCACCAAAAACTGAAGAACGCCCATCTTCCACAATCGAATTTCTCCCAAGTTCGACCCATTATTCCACCTTCTCCCTCAATTCGACCCTATCATCCATCTTCTCCCTCATTTCGACCCATTCTTCACCTCCATTTCGCCCAAAACCTTCACCTCCATTGTTGAAGTTCGCGAAATGGATTTCGATCTAAACTCTTCACCCGTACAAGAAATGGATGTAATTTAACTTGATTATTTTGCATATAGTAACGAATTAATCATTTTCTATCTTCATTTGTGCATTTGAGTATGATTAAACTTGTGATTTATAAAAATTTTCCACAAAAAAACTAGGGTTTTAGAGAATATAAAATGACGGTATTGGTGATTAAATTGCTCTAAATCAATGCACTTCACACTTTTATGCGACGATTTGTGGTACATTTGAGTAGTTCATACATTAGTTTTGCTACAAAGTGGAAAAACTTTTCAGATTTTTCGCGACCTCCATGGGAGGTTGAGCTGGTTTTTAGTGTAAGGTACTGCAGTGGTTTGGTAATTACTAAATTATTTTTGGACATGACCAAACATAAAGAAGTTTTGGTAATTACTAAACTTTTTTTGGACATGACCAAAAATAAAATAAAGGTGTGTCTGAGATAATTGCAATAAATCAATGCACTTCATACATTTATTAGATTACATTTGTTGAGTAGATTATACTTTCGTTTAGCAATTAAATGAAACAAATTTGCAGCATCCCCGGGACCTCCATTGTAGTGGAGTGTCACTGGTTTTTTGTGCTGCAGGTTTTAGTAATTACTAAAGTTGTTTTGGTTATGACCTAACATAACCACTATATATGTTAAGTAATCACCTAATTAGATTAGGATATTACCAAACCTTTAGGTCATTACGTAAATCATTTTAGGGAATTACCTAAACCATTCTAGGAAATTACCTAATATAAGAATTGTCTGGTTGAGGAAACTGTATGATTAAGATTTGGGTTAATGATAACCTAATCTGAATTTTTTTTGCATCTAGTAGCTAAACTTAAGTATGAACAAAAGATTGGTAATGACCTAACATAACCTCTATATATGTTAGGTAATGACCTAATTAGATTAGGTTATTACCAAACCTTTTAGATAACCACCTAAACATATTAGGACATCACCTAAAATAGTAATTGATAACCTAATCCGTGTATGATGGTGGCATTGTATGTTTAAGATGTGGGTTATTGATAACCTAATCCATGCGGTTTTATGTGGTTTATATTGAGTTGAGTTTTGTTCCCCATTGTCACTCCTTGTACTAAAAAGTCCAAATTAACCCCAGATAATATGCTTTTAGGTAATTACCAAATAATGTTTGGGCATTACCAAACGTATCCAATCACAATCCATTCCCATTACACATCAAACCCATCCTATGGGGATTGGACATTCATCACCCTGGGTCCATTAGGCCCAATACCTCACCAAATCCCATGGACTTGACTTTTGGGCCCCCATTGTCACTCCTTGTACTAAAAAACCCAAATTAAACCCAGATAATATGCTTTTAGGTAATTACCAAATAATGTTTGGGCATTACCAAACGTATCCAATCACAATCCATTCCCATTACACATCAAACCCATCCTATGGGGATTGGACATTCATCACCCTGGGTCCATTAGGCCCAATACCTCACCAAATCCCATGGACTTGACTTTTGGGCCCCCATTGTCACTCCTTGTACTAAAAAGCCCAAATTAAACCCAGATAATATGCTTTTAGGTAATTACCAAACATGGTTTGGGCATTAACAAATGTATCCAATCACAATCCATTCCCATTACACATCAAGCCCATCCTATGGGGATTGGACAATCATGATCCTGGGTCCATTAGGCCCAATACCTCACCAAAGCCCATGGATTTGAGTTTTGGGCCCCCATTGTCACTCCTTGTACTAAAAAGCCCAAATTAACCCCAGATAATATGTTTTTAGGTAATTACCAAACATTTTTTGGGCATTACCAAAAGTATCCAATCACAATCCAGTTCCATTACACATCAAACCCATCCTGTTGGGATTGGACAATCATGACCTTGGGTCCATTAGGCCCAATACCTCACTAAAGCCCATGGACTTTAATTTTGGGCCCCCGTTGTCCCTCCTTGTACTAAAAATCCCAAATTAACCCTAATCATATGATTTAAGGTAACTACCAAACATGTTCAGGGGATTACCAAACCCACTAAGTGGAGGATGTTCTCCCAATCTCAATCCTTTATCATTACTCATCAAAGCTATCCTATGGGGATTGGACAAGCATGCCACTGGGTCCATTAGGCCTAATACCTCACACAACCCTATGGACTTGAGTTTTGGGCCACCATTGTCCCTCATTGTACTAAAAAGCCCAAATTAACCCCAGATCATATGCTTTTAGGTAATTACCAAACATGGTTTGTGCATTACCAAACTTATCCAATCACAAGCCTTTATCATTACTCATCAAAGCTATCCTATGGGGATTGAGAAAGCATGACACTGGGTCCATTAGGCCCAATACCTCACACAACACTATTGACTTGAGTTTTGGGCCACCATTGTCCTTCCTTGTACTAAAAACCCCAAATTAACCCCGGATAATATGCTTTTAGGTAATTACCAAATATAGTTTGGGCATTACCAAGCGTATTCAATCACAATCCATTCCCATTACACATCAAACCCATCCTATGGGGATTGGACATTCATCGTCTTGGATCCATTAGGCCCAATACCTGACCAAAGCCCATGGACTTGAGTTTTTGGCCCCCATTGTCACTCCTTGTACTAAAAAGCCCAAATTAAACCCAGATAATATGCTTTTAGGTAATTACCAAACATGGTTTGGCCATTACCAAATGTATCCAATCAATCCCCATTACACATCAAACACATCCTATGGGGATTGGACAATCATAACCCTGAGTTTATTAGGCTCAATACCTCACCAAGGCCCATGGACTTGAGTTTTGGACCCCCATTGTCACTCCTTGTACTAAAAAGCCCAAATTAACCCCAATCATATGCTTTAAGGTAACTACCAAACATGTTCAGGGGATTACCAAACCCACTAAGTGAAGGATGTTCTCCCAATCTCAATCCTTTATCATTACTCATCAAAGCTATATGGGGATTGGACAAGCATTCCACTCAGTCCATTAGGCCCAATACGTCACAAAACCCTATTGACTTGAGTTTTGGGCCCTCATTGTCCCTCCTTGTACTAAAAAGCCCAAATTAACCCCAAATAATATGCTTTTAGGTAATTACCAAACATAGTTTGGGCATTACCAAACATAGTTTGGGCATTACAAAACGTATCCAATCACAATCCATATCCATTACACATCAAACCCATCCTATGGGGATTGGACAATCCTGACCCAATACCTAGCCAAAGCCCATGAACTTGAGTTTTGGGCCCCCATTGTCACTCCTTGTACTAAAAAGCCCAAATTAACCCCAATCATATGCTTTAAGGTAACTACCAAACATGTTCAGGGGATTACCAAACCCTTAAAGTGGAGGATGTTCTCCCAATTTTAATCCTTTATCATTACTTATCAAAGGTATCCTATGGGGATCGGACAAGCATGCCACTAGGTCCATTAGGCCCAATACGTCACACAACACTATTGACTTGAGTTTTGGGCCCTCATTGTCCCTCCTTGTACTAAAAAGCCTCAAATTAACCCCAGATAATATACTTTTAGGTAATTACCAAACATAATTTGGGAATTACCATACGTATCCAATCACAATCCATTCCCATTACACATCAAACCCATCCTATGGGGATTGGACATTCATCGTCCTGGATCCATTAGGCCCAATACCTCACTAAAGCCCATGGACTTGAGTTTTTGGCCCCCATTGTCACTCCTTGTACTAAAAAGCCCAAATTAAACCCAGATAATATGCCTTTAGGTAATTACCAACCATGGTTTGGGCATTACCAAATGTATCCAATCCCAATCCCCATTACACATCAAACCCATCCTATGGGGATTGGACAATCATAACCCTAGGTCCATTAGGCCCAATACCTCACCAAAGCCCATGGACTTGAGTTTTGGGCCCCCATTGTCCCTCCTTGTACTAAAAAGCCCAAATTAACCCCAGCTCATATGCTTTTAGGTAATTACCAAACATAGTTTGGGCATTACCAAACGTATCCAGTCTCAATCCATTCCCATTACACATCAAACCCAACCTATGGGGATTGGACATTCATCGTCCTGGATCCATTAGGTCCAATACCTCGCCAAAGCCCATGGACTTGAGTTTTTGGCCCCCATTGTCACTCCTTGCACTAAAAAGCCCAAATTAAACCCAGATAATATGCTTTTAGGTAATTACCAAACATGGTTTGGGCATTACCAAATGTATCCAATCCCAATCCCCATTACACATCAAACCCATTCTATGGGAATTGGACAATCATAACCCTAGGTCCATTAGGCCCAATACCTCACCAAACCCCATGGACTTGAGTTTTGGGCCCCCATTGTCCATCCTTATACTAAAAAGCCTAAATTAACCTCAATCATATGCTTTAAGGTAACTACCAAACATGTTCACGGGATTACCAAACCCACTAAGTGGAGGATGTTCTCCCAATCTCAATCCTTTATCATTACTCATCAAAGCTATCCTATGGGGATTGGACAAGCATGCCACTGAGACCATTAGGCCCAATACCTCACCAAAGCCCATATCCTTGAGCTTTGGGCCCCATTGTACGCCTTGTACTAAAAAGCCCAAATTAACCCCATATCATATGCTTTTAGGTAATAACCAAACATGGTTTGGACATTACCAAACCTATCGAATCATAATCCATACCCATTACTCATCAAAGCCATTCTATGGGGATTGAACAATCATGCCACTAGGTCCATTAGGCCTAATACCTCACCAAACCCCATGAACTTGAGTTTTAGGCCCCCATTGTCCCTCATTGTACTAAAAATCCCAAATTAACCCAGATCTTATGATTTTAGGTAATTACCATATGTGGTTTGGTTATTACCAAAATTATTTTGGCTATTACTAAACCTATTAAGACATTATTATCTCTTACATGTTGTGACTTTATATTTCAATTTAGCTTTTTTGGATTAACACCTTTATATCATATTGATTAATTTGTACTTATTATTTAGTTCAATTGTTTATTTTTCAATACACTTTGAAATTGGAGGTTTTGAGACTTCTCTTAGTTTCTGTCACATTTTGGTAATTACCGGAACTCTATTTAGTAATTACCTAAAGTGTTTGTTCAGTCATCTTCTCCCAACTTCATCTTCAACCTTTCGATTTTTTCTCTCTCCTCTGAAATTCTTCATCTAGTTTGACAATGGTAATCAATACTCAAAAAGCGCACAAATCGGTCCCAAATCGGCGGTTTTCCAACATCTTACAACAATCCAAACCATGTTTTTGTTAAATTCATAATGAACTAGAATTTTTATTTTGAGTTTCTTCATTTTGAAACTCAAACCTTAATTTCCATGGATATTCGGGCATTTATGGTGTACATACGATCATCAACTTTATGTTTCTTCATCTATTTAATGGATTTGCAAATATGAAAGAGAGGAAAGTGAAAAAAAATTCCTCAAAATTTTTCCCGAAAATCGAAAATTAAAACTTCAATTTCACAACTTCTCCATCACAAATTCATGATTTCTTCATGAATTCTTATCATTTCATGGAAATAGAAGGGTGCAAGTAAGAAATCTACTGAAAATTCGAGAAGAATCGAAGATCCATGGAAGATTTGAGGGAGGAAGGCGTAGAGAAGAGGAGAGAGAAAATCTGGGTAAAAAAAAAATTCCCAAATTTTTTTCTTGGCCGAAATTAATTTTTCGGATTTTTTAGAATTTTTTTATAATTTTTTTTTCGAAATAATTAAAAATATTTTCAGAAATTAGAATAAATGATTTTGGTATTTTCTAAAATCATTTCAAAGTAAAAAAGAAAAGGTAAAAGAAAGCTTATATGGGTGGCACATTCATTGTGGCCCCACATTTTCCATGGTCTGATTTCAATTCAGACCATCTTACAATTCTCAATGGCGGAAGGTTGGCCCCCCTTTTTATAGTTATTGGAGGGATGATGTCATGATATCCATGAGTGATGTCATAGACATCATGCTCATTATTAGGTTCATGAGCTTGTGTCAAATCCCCCATTTAAGTCCAAGGTATTCAGGTCATTTCACCTTAAGCTATAGGACCCATCTTCATAAGGAAAGATTTTCTTTGCATGCACCTTCGCGTGATTGATCTTGAGCCCAAAGAATTTTTCTCCAATTGCCACATAATGTTCATCTAGATGTTAATGAGATGGTTGTAGTAATTAGATTTGCTTTGAGATTTGCGAAATCTTAGATTAGTTGAAACTTATATACAACTAGCAAATTATGCACGCAGTTTGTGCCGATTTTTTTTTTCAAGTATAAGTTCTAGCCTTTTGGGCATAAAAATGGGTAAATATTTGAACATTATACATTTTTTCATAACCCTTCTCTTATATTTTTTTTAATTATATTGTACCCTGTCGAAGTAAGGAACCACGGCATATATGTTTGGAATAGATTCCATATTGAGAGAGTTGAAAAAGCACTATCTCGTTGAAAGGTTTTTCTTTCTTGTAGGTTTTTTAAAAAAAAAAAACTTGATGAACGATAAAAGAATTTAAGTGAATTTATTTAGGATTTTTTTATGTTATATTAACAGTCTTTTGTGTTAATTAAATCATTTCAGTTTGTTAATTGATTGATTTTTCCGTTTTGACGTAATACTTGATTGTGTTTGTGAATTGATTGATAAGATATTTGATTGATATAATATTCCTATTTATTTTTTTCAGCATAAATACTAAATCTTATAGTTAATTTTTCTTTTTGGTGGCTCAATTATAACTTGATTGCCTTCAACATTTAAGTTAATTTTTTAATGCTATATTTGAGTTTGACTTTATTTTTCCCCTTTTTTTGGTAAGAGTTGATTTACTAATGGGTGGTTAAGTAAGTTAAGGGGGTGCTGAATCTGTCTGCCATGCTGTTTTTGAGTGCCCTAGGGTTCTCGAATTATAGGAGCAGTTGGGTTGTGCAGCTCTTTGTGTGAATGCTTCGAGCATCTCAATGTGTGACTTGGTGGCAAGCTGGAAATCTTACGAGAAGGCTCAGCTCTCACGCGGCATTTATCTTGCTTGGTGCATCTGGACCAAGCACAATTTATGGGTGTTTCAAGGTAAGCGCTCACCAAACCACGTCCTCCTTCATCGTGTTCAGCGTTTGGTTGACGAGCAAAGGCGGTGTCTTGCCCGCATCTACTGCTCTAAGGCCAGCCTAGTGTGAAGACATGGCAGGCGCCTCCTCAAGGCATGATAAAGCTAAACGTCGACGCGTCACTTGTTGCAGTGGGTTGGGTTGGTTTAGGCGTGGTTGGTCAGTATTCTACTAGTCATGTGGTGTTTGCTGCCTCTCGGCGTGTCAAGGCCTTTTGGAGTCCAGAAGTTGCAGAGGCAAAGGCCATACAAATGGCTGTGAGACTTGGCAAGAGGTTTGGTTTTAGTGAGGTGATTCTTAAATCGGATTGTCAAGTTGTGATCAAGCGGTTGTCAAAGAGTGCCCTCTTCCCTTCGGATCTCGACATTATTTTGCATGCATGATATCCTAGCTTCTTGTTCCTCTTTTTCTTCTCTTGTTTGGTCACATGTTAAACGTGACAGAAACTTTGTCGCTCATCACTTAGCAAGGCTAGTTCCATTTGGTATTGAACAAATTTGGGAAAACCACTCCCCTCCGGAGGTGGCGCCCTATGTACTTATGGACAAATTGTCTTTGAATTAATCTAGCTTGCTTTTCCCCTAAAAAAAAAGTAAGTTTAGGGGGGACACCATGGTCCCCCTTCCTTTATATAATAGAGATTTATATATGATTTTTTATTTTTCAGATTAGATTTATTTTATACTTGAAAGGAGTTGCACCCAAATCAAATTCAGATTGAAATGTGTTGAGATCATTTGTAAAAAAAGTGTTAGTAATGTATCTCGAATAAAAAAAAAAATTCATAACCTATTTGGCATCTCCCAATTTCGTCGCGCATAAAATTATTCCTGCCGAATGCAAATCAAACAATATGCCTCACGTGCATAGAAAGAGTCATTGCTTAATTGTATAAATTCATTGGCATGCCTTTTACTTATCAACCCACATGGTTTCACATGATTAGCTTGTTATAATTTTTTTTAAAGAGAAAATTCATTAATTGAAGGCCAAACGGCATCTACAATAGGTATTAAAGAAAAACAAGATACAATTATATAAGGCTAAATCAAATTCGTCTTCGAAGGAACTACAATGAACCAGATCGAGCAATACAACGCCCCCTTGTATTTGCTGAATCACGCAGCTATTGATGAGGAAGTCTATCATTTTGATGTAGCTTGGAAAGAACATTCTTGACCGAGTCATTTTGACCGCATCCGAGATACTAATACCTTCACGTTGAGTCTCGAACTTCAACCAATGAGAATAATTTCTCATACCTAAAAACAAAAAAACCATACTCACAACTCCCATAGGGGAGAAGGAGATTTCCAAAACAGAAACTAAAAACCCCATAACAGGGTTTGAAAAGATCTCATAAAGAGAGACTAATTTATTAAACAAAACAAGAAAATGGATCTAAAACTGAAAATAAAAAGGGAAAAGGGGCTTACCATGGATGAAATCATCCATGGCATCCCCTAACTGATGAAGAAGGGGTAGGGAAGGCTAGGGTTTGAGAGAGAAAGAGAGAGGGGAGGCTAGGGTTGATTAGCTTGTTATATTGTCTCGAATCCCAATGCTGATTACATGTTTGGAGAAAAATAATCTAGACAATATATGGACACTAAATTTTTTTAAAAACAAAATTATTATTTGGACATCATATTATCAATTTGAAGAATTAGGAGGCCATATGCGTCCCTCTAATTAGAGGTGTCAATTCACTTAAACGGTTCAGTTCTGGTTTGAACCAAACAGTTTGGTTGACTTCAGTTCAGTTTATTTCAGTTTTTTTTCCTCAACTAAATTGATTCAGTTTAAATTTTTTCGGTTTCAGATTCAAACCAATGCAGTTAGTTCATATTTCAGTTCAGTTCAGTTCAGTTACAGTTGTCTTTTGGTTTGACCCACACAATTTCAGTTTGAAACAGTTGACTTTTACCTATTACTATCAGTTCAAACAGTTATTTCCAGTTCGGATATGGTTAATTTTAGTTTCGTATATGAAACCACACCAACTCAGATGAAAATCGATATCGGTTATGACATATGCATCCCTTTTGGACTTCATGCCATGTACCGGATTAGGTGCTTTGCCACATTGGGTAATTTGCCCTTAATTGTACTTGTTACCATTTCGGTTGAACTTAATTGTCATAACTAGCTATACCATCAAGATTTAAGAGACGTATCTATACTTGTCTACAAAAGCGCGGTTGAAAGTTGCATCGTTTATTGTGAAATTATTGTATTTAAAGGTTGAACATTTGGTTGATAATCAAAATTTCGATTTCGACTTTTCAATTTAATCTTCTTTCTTTTCAAATGAATGATAATTTCTCCTTTGTATGCTGATTATAATTACATTAGCAATACCGGAATCCACATTAATATATATGATTACTTGTAATGTTACTATGTAACATAATTATTCTTTAGATTTTCTATGTCTATATTGGCTTGTAATTGTTGATGATGAATTAATGATTTATGGTGATCAAGGTGATGATGATTGATAATGATGAATGATCATAGTTGGTGATGATGATGATTAAAGTCGATAAACACAAGCTAATTATACTAGTATAACATGATCAAAGTTACTGTAAGTGGCTAATCATTATGCTACACTAGTTTAGCGAATAGATCAAAGTATCGCATTTAAAGTATATATATTAGTGTGTAGATCAAATAATTGCATTTCCAAGATAGATTAGCATGTAAACACAATATAATACAAGTGTAGGTTAGTGTATAGATTAGTTCATGTAAATGGATAGCCATTAGGCTAATCTTCTTTAAGTACGTGTAATGCATTTTGAAACTAATAACATCTACTTGAATGATTCCAAGTACTTGTTGGACTAAATGAATATGACAATGGTTATTCACTAAGCTAATTCAAGATAGCAATACAATATTTTATTTAATCGTCTTTATGTAAAATGCATTTTGAAAGTTAAAACATCTAATCGAACTGATATGTTGTTATTGGGTTTGATGAATGTATCAATGTAAGTGGATAAGTTAAATTCATTTTGAAGCTGAAAACTGGTATTGAATTAGATTAATATGTATCAATGTAAGTCAATAAGTTTGTTTAAGATAACAATACTCCATTTTAAGTTAATCATCACAAAGCTATATTCATTTGGATACTCAAAACATCTATTTGAATCGAAAGAAGTTATTGTCAAATAAGACTAATAAGAATCTTATTACAATATTATGTTTATTGTCTTCTATTAAATTTCTACATATGTCAATGTAAAAAAAACTATTTTATCATATGGTTTTATATACAGATTAAGAGGATTCTACCAATATATGATCAAACTACTGGGTTTATATAAGTGACTCAATTAATAATAACAATAAATCATAATAATAATGATAATAATTTCCCAAAGCAACAATGTAGCAAATAAAAAAAAGCGGAGGGAGTACATGTTTTTATAATTTGATACACGCATTGCGTCCATTAAAATCTAATGTCCATTGCTCGAGCCTAATTTTAATTAATTAAAATCCAAAATCTCTTTCACTTCATTCTTTCGTTAACAAGAAAAGGTAAGCAAGGGGAAAGTATTTCCACCTCATCAATCCGTGTACATCTTGAGCGCCAAATCGTCAAAATGAAACAGAGGTACAATATCAATTAAGCGCCAAATCTTCAAAATGAAGCGCCAAATCGTCAAAATGAAGAAAGAAAATGAAATTTTTTGGCTCTTGGAATTCACCGAGAAACTAAAAAAAACCAATTTATGAAACATTTTTCTCTCTATATATCTTTCTCTCTCTTTAGTTTGAGCAGCAGAACTATAAGAATAGCAGGAGGAGGAAACATAAGAAGTTGAAGCTGATACTCCTCCTGATTCTTCGTCTTCTACTGCGATGCTTTCGCTTAAGCGTGCTGTTTATTTTGTTCTTTCTTTTATGTAAATGTTTACAGCTGTTTGGTTTTCAGATTTTACAGCTATTTTACTCTTCCGTCAAATGATTCATTCATTCATTCTTCTCTCTTGGTAGTTCTATTCTATTGAGCATAAATTTTGGATGACATTTTATTGAACCAGATGAAGATACTTTCTCCTTCGAGTTTCTGTGTTTATTTTGTTCTTTCTTTTATGTAAATGTTTTATTGAACCAGGGTGATTGTGGTGAGAGATGAGTTGATTTCAAGGCTCGGGTGCATGTTTGATGTGGTGGATTTACTGGCTAGCGGTGTGAAATAGTTGTGACTTGTGGTGATAGTGGTGGGTATGATGGATTGATGGTTGTTGGAATTAAATTAATGGTGGAGAGAATTGAGATTTTTTTTTAAATGAGGATCAATGTAATTTGAAGAAAAACTAAAATATAAAAATAGAATTCAGACTTTTATCTATCAAACAGGTCACCGGTTATATGACTTATTTAAAGTAAATGAGTATAAAATATTCAAAAGTTTGCTTTATTTCGGGAAGATTACACAAAGATTGACTTATTTAAAACAATTTTTCCTTTATTTTAACTAGTTGTTTAGTACAATTAATTTGTCTGCTTTAGACTGTTTGCAACAAATTTGCATACTTATTAGGTCATATTTATTGTATTATAAAATTTGAAGGTACAGATAGTAGATGAATCCATGTGTTTTTATCAGTTTCTATAAATTAAAGGTGTCATATCATTGTTCGTTAATGATTTAGGAAAATAAATAAAACTAAGTAATTAGTTGTTACAGTTTGAAACAGTTTGATTCAGTTTGATTCGATTCAATTTAGAACAGTTTGAAATAGTTTTCAATTGATTTCAGTTCAGTTTGAATTCAGTTCGGTTCAGTTTAGAACAGTTTTTTCAGCAGTTAATTTCAGTTCAGTTTAAGTTCAGTTCGTGTTTCAGTTCAGTTTCAGTTCAGTTAAGTTGCAGTTTAATTTAAGCAGTTGGCTTTTAGTTATTTCACTTTTCAGTTATGGGTCATTTCAGTTCAGTTTATTCAGTTCAGTTGGCTATCAGTTTGCATTTCATCTATCAGTTTTTAACCAAACTGATAGCTCTACCTCTAATGCCACAAACAATCATATTAGACCATAGTCTAATACACTAAAGTAGCAGACACTAGCAAATGATAAAGATCTCGTTCAAATCAAACAAAAAGCTAGTATCTTCAAATATATTCGCAATCATCCATATGCCATATTATTAATATGTTTGGCATCATTAATTAAATGCAACTAAAAACTCCGCCGATTTCATGTGCAAAGGGAAAACGCGCAGCCCAAAAAAGTTCAGTGACAAAGATAAAATTGTTGTTTAATTCTATCCTAATTGCAGTTGGTAACACAAAAAAGAAGTTAGTTTGGAGAAACAATCATTAGGGTAAAAAGTGTGTTGCCTTCTCATTTATTTCACTTCAATATTTATGAAATACAAAATAGGAATCCTAACAAAGATAAAACTCTATCTTTAGGAAACTTCCTTATTTAATTATCTCTACAAGTTTCCCCCTTATCAGGTTTACTTTAGTGCCTAATTAACGAATTTCTTTTTCGATTTTCCGAAGCACTTGGTCTTAGCTTGTCCACCATTGGAATTTGGACATGCTTTTAGCACTAAGGTCTTGGACCCGGTGCGGCGGCAACGTCCATTTGCCTCAGAGCGACAACGTTTCTTATAAATCTTTTCATTTTTGAAATCGAGGTCCAGGTCTGACGGACATAACAACGCGTCCACTTGGCTAATTGAAGGCGTGTTATAGGCTTTTGCCATGTTGTTAAAGACTTCCTTTGTTTCAAAATAGTTAATACACTTCTTTGGGCAAGCTTTGAATGCATATTTTTAACCATTTACATCTCTACTTTCATATGAAAAAGTAATAAAAATTTATATTTTGAAAGTATATGTTGATACAAATCTAACAAAAATCTCATATGACTATATATTTCCTTATGTAAAAATCACAAAACACGATCAAAAGAGTGTGTGTCAATAGTGCGAAAGTCAAGCTTTGTCAATTAATACTAACCAACCGTTGAAAAATCTTCTTGTGCCATCATTATCCATAATTAATTTACATAAAAAAAATGATCTCTACAAAATCGTTTTGTTAAGGGTGAGCAAGATCAGGTTCGGTAAGATCTAAATCAGAACTAGATCAAGTTAAACATCTTCGAAAATTTTGGAACTGAAACCAGAATCAGTGGGTACCGATTCTAATTTTGGGGTACCCCATCATAGTTATATATAATTCATAATTAATAACAAAAGTGTATAATGATACTTTCGCTTCACCATATGAAAAATAAGTTTAAGATCTAATATGCTCAAATATATTCAAATTAGTTCAAATAAGTTCCAATAGGTTACATAAGTTCTACTCTCTTCATCCCAGAACTATCTGAACACTTGTTGGGAGACATAGTTTAAGGTGATAAGTTATAATGTGATAAGTTATTTTATTAAAAAAGTAGATATGATAGGAGTTGGTGGGTATTTTAATTGGAGAATAGAGGAAGTTATGTAACTTTTTTTTTTTGATAAAGCTACAGTGTGGGCCAAAATAGTGTAAAAGAATCAATATAATAATAGTGGAACCATGTCAAAAATGAAAGTGTTCAGATTAATTTAGCACAAACATAAAAGGAAAGTGTTTAGACTATTCTGGGATGGAGGGAGTAGTAAGTTATGATAAATTCAGATAATCCCAATTTATTTTATCACCTTATAGAATAAAATATTTGGATTCTTTTATAATTAATTTCAGTTATACTAAGTTGTAATAAGTTCCGATAAGTTCGGATTACTTCAGCTTAGTTCAGATAATTTCAGAAATTTGAAAGAAAAATAAGGTGAATACAATACTTCATCCGTTTCAAAATAGATGACACAATTGGATTTTGCACTATTCGCACACTATCCTTTAACCGTGTTTTAGTATTTTTACGTACGAAAAAATACATTTTAGATTTCTTCTCAAAAAATTAATTTTTTTATAATTTTTACATGTAGGGAATTAGAGACATTAATAGCTAAAGTTATGTGTAGCAAGCTTGCCCGGAGAAGTGTGTTAAGTATTTTGAAACAGAGGAAGTATGTTAAAGACTATTTTGTATTTAAGCCACTATATTAAGAAGCAAAAATTAATTAAAATCCACTTAAGTCGTGCAAAGTAAAACACTACAAGAGCATATTTTTTGAGCGGAAATAAAAAAAATCATACCTTATTGTCGCAATTAACCTACTTAGCAGTTTAATTAACCTAAAGGATTGTTTTGGGAAAAGACCCTCAAAATAAAAGTTGGGGCCCCTCTAAGATAATAAAAATTGGGACCTTTAAAAGTGAATCCGCCACAGTTGAGACCAATAGTATAATTTTTTCCTTTAATGTTGGACCTCGTTAAAACGGTGCCCAATCAAATCCAATTTTAAGCATTTATTGTGAATTTTATATATGTTAGGATACTTTAATTCCTAAGTTAGAGTCATGCAAACGTATTGCATCTCTATATTTTAGAATAGTACTATTTACCTCATGGGTGATCGTATTCATGATCAAGGATACAAGCATAACATTGATTATATTCCAATCAGATTGGGTGCAATGGGGGAACTGGTATTAGGAAGCCTTTCCTATTTAGGCCTCTTGTATATTAGGCAAATGATATCTTGAATGATAGTATCATATTGTGCTTAGGAAAGGAGTTTTTAGGCTGTATATGTACTTTGTTGTGTTTAATGAAACGCCTTATCATGGTATCACAACCTTCTAAAAATAAGATTTTTTTAATCGATCCTACTGGTGTTTACTTGAAGATTTTCTTCGATTTTTCTTCTGCTTTGGTTTAGCAAGCCTACTGCTCGTGCTCTCTTGGTTGCAGCACCGTACCTAATGCTCCTGCTTCCTTCTTCTGCTACTTTCTTCATGGTGTTACCACTTTCTTGCCTTTCTGCCATGGGAGAACCTGCCGTCAAACTGCCCCGGTATGAGCCCTTCTTTTAGTATTATTTACACCCTAGTAAGGGTACAGGGATAGTTATTAGCCCAATTCACTTGATTGGTGACAACTATGAGGCTTGGTCAGAGTCTCTTAGTAATAATTTGGGGGCAAAAATAAAATTGATTTCATTGATGGCACGATAAAGGTACCTGATTCCAAAACTCCCTATTTTCCTCAATGTGGTATTGTGAATTCTATGCTTGTTGCCTGTATTGTTAATACCCTTTATGTTTCTGTTCGTTCTACTATACGTTTTCTTGATACCGTGAAATCTTTATGGAATGATTATGATCATTATTCTTTGTGTAATGGTCCTAGAATCTTGAATTGAAAAATAAAATTCGTGATTATCGTTAACATGGTCGTTCTGTTGCTGTGTTTTCTGGTGAGTTGCGCCAATTACAGAATGAATTAATGAGTTATTGTAAGTTGTCTGTTTGTACTTATCCATCTGCTTCTGAGTATCTCCGTCTTCAAGTAACAGAACAGCTTCATAAGTTTTGTTTGGGTTTGGATCCATTAAAAATTTTGGTACTCTTGTGTCGGGACTTTTGATGCAGGATCCCTTACCTTCTCTTAACATTGCTTATGTCAAAATAATTTCTGATGAGCGTAAACAACTCGCTTATAAGGCCCAGGGATGATGCACGCCTTTGTAATCGTTGTGGGTGCACTGGTCATGTCAAGGACTGGTCCTTTTAGTTGCATGGTTACCCTACTCGTGGGGGTGACCATGGTTGAGGCTCGCATAGAGGTCGTAGTTCTAGTGGAGGTTCAGCGTTTGCCGGCAATGCTAGTCGGAGTCGTGGTTCGACATCGTTTGAGTTTTCAGATCAGGATTGTCATAGTACTCCTACTTTTACTAATGAACAGTGGCAACAATTGATGTTGGCTCTCAAAGTGGCGCCTGCTTCTTCTTCTTCCTCCACTGAAAAACTTGTTGGTATATATGGTCCCGATGATTGGCTCATTGATTTTGGTGCTTCTAATAATATGTCTGGTAATATTCATTTGATTACTAATCTTCGTACTATTTCCTTGGAAGTTGGTTTGCCTAATGGAAAAAGTACGATTGCTACCTACGAGGGTTCCATTACTTTATGTGATGGCTTGGTTTTGGACCATGTGCTGTATGTTCCTGCTCTTACTTGCAGCTAATTATCTGTATCTCAATTGTTGCCTAAACAAAAGTCTATTATTTTCTTCACTAATAAGATATGTACTATACATGACTTCACTTTGAAGAACCTGATTGGAGTAGGAGTGCAGCCTAATGGGGTCAACTTTTTCAAGCCTGTTCGTGGTAGTTTTCTTCAAGCAAATAAAGTAACCAAGGTTGATGATGTGAGTTTGATGTGGCATTGTCATTTAGGTCATCCATCTTTTAAAGTTCTATCTTTTTACCCGGAGTAGCTAGTGTTTCTAGTCATAAGTGTGATTTGGATTATCATATTTCTTTTATGGGTTAACCCCGTAATACTTTTCCTTTAAGTAATAATAAAGATGCTGATATTTTTGACTTGATTCAGTGTGATTTGGATTGGCTCATTGATTTTGGTGCTTCTAATCATATGTCTCATTATTTTCTTACAATCGTTGATGATCATTCTAGAGCTACTTGGATTTATTTAATGACTCATAAGTCTGAAGTTCCTAAACTTATTCAGAATTTTTATACTATGGTTAAAATGCAATTTTATTTGAAAATTAAAGTGTTGCGTAGTGATAATGGTCAGGAGTTTTGAGTTTGAGGAAGTTTTTTGCTCAAAAAGGCATGTTACATCAAACTAGTTGTGTGGACATAGCTCAGCAGGATGGTCGCGTAGAACGTAAGTATCATCACTTGCTTCATGAGGCACGTGCATTGCGTTTTCAAGCTCGTTTGCCTAAGTTGTTTTGGGGGGGTGTGTTATGGCTGCTGCTCATCTTATTAATCTCACTCCTACTTTTGTGTTGCATGATAAAACCCCTTATGAGTGTCTTCATGGTGTTTCTTAATCTTATGATAGTATCCGTGTGTTTAGGTGTTTATGTTATGCTACTAATTGGCCTCGTATTAAGAATATGTTTGACACAAGGTCTCGGAGATGTATTTTTTTGGATATCCTTTTGGGGAAAAAAGGTTGGCGACTTTTTTATTTGGATACTCGTGAGTTCTTTTTGAGTCCGGATGTCCAATTTGTAAAGTATTCTTTTCCTTATTTTGATTCTCTTTATACTCACGGTCGTATGCAATGGGATGCCTATTTGCTCAACCAGCTGTTTAGGATGATGATATGTATGGTATAGATGATGATTAAATGGGTGGTGCATGTGATGTGGCTGCTGGTCAGCATGTTGGTGTTGGGTGCGAGCCCGTGACTGGATCACGTACTCCTAGCTTAGCTGGGCAGCACGTCGTAGATGGTGTGTGGTACGGCTGCTAGGCAGCGTGCTTCCCATGTGCGTGATATGGCTGCTGGATAACATGTTCATGTTCATGTTGATGGTACGACATCTTCCCCCACTTCGATTCGTGTGGGCGACATATTGTATGACACTACGACTCCCGTTCGTCTAAGGGGGAGTTCTTCTCGTTCATTGGAGGTTGGTACTTCCCCTATGACTAATGTTATTGATGATTCGAGTGATTTGGGTCGTGATTAACGTGCCAAGGTTCCTTCTGTCAAGTTACGAAATTATGTCACTAATATTCTTATTCTTCAAAACATAGATCCTGCTCCTTCTACTGCTCTTCCGTCTCCTTCTCATTCTTCAGGTAAACCTTTTGATATAGCTTATTATGTTGATTATGATAATATTTATGTCAAGCATCGGAGTTTTTTGACAGCTGTTACTAGAGGGAAAGAGCCACAGTTTTTCCGGGAAGTGGTTCTGCATCCCGGATGACGCAAAGTTATGAAGGATGAAATTGATGCTTTGAAACGTAATGGTACTTGGGCTTTGGAAGACTTACCTCCTGGTAAGTGCGCTATTAGTAGCAGTTGGGTGTATAAGATTAAGTATACATCTACTGGTGAGATTGATCGTCGTCTTAAGGGACGTCTTATTGTTCAAAGCAATCACCAAGTAGCAGGTATTGATTATAATGAGACTTTTCCTTCCATGGCTAAGATGGGAACGGTTCGTGTTTTGCTTGATATATCTGCTGCTCGTTATTGGGAACTCCATTGATGGATATTCATAATGCTTTCTTGCATGGTGATTTAGATGAAGAAGTTTATAGATGAGACTTGCTCGTGGTTATTCTTGTTCTATTCCCGAGAAGGTTTGCAGGTTACACAAATGTTTATGTGGTTTAAGACAGGCTCCCCAGCAATGGTTTGCCTAATTATCTGCTGCTCTGAAAGCTTATGGTTTTACTCACTCTTATACTTATTATTCTTTGTTCAGCTATATGCAGGGAGATGTTTCTCTTCATGTGTTGGTTTATGTTGATGATTTGATTATTGCTTACTCTTCTTCTGATGTTATCTATCGTTTTAAAATCTATCCGAGTTCATACTTTCATATGAAAGATTTGGGTGTTTCGAAGTATTTCTTGAGAATTGAGGTTGCTCGGAGTCCAGATGATTTTTTTTTCTCAAAGAAAGTATGCTCTTGATGTTTTGAATGAAGCCGGAATGTTGGGCTGTAATAAGCCTATAGACACGCCAATGGAGCAAAACCATCGGCTTGCTCTTGTTGCCAGCGCACCTATGGTCGACCTAGATCGCTATCGTCAGCTAGTTGGCCGCCTTGTGTATCTCTCTCTGACACGGCCTGAGCTTAGCTATGACGTGCATACTTTCACTAGTACAAAATCGTCAATATGCGTCGGACCTGGGACCCCCATTTGCGTCAGACATAGGTCCGACGGCACAGGTCTCGTCGCAGATGATGGATACAACATCTGCGTCGGATAAGACACGATGCAGTTTATTTACTATTTGCGTCGGACCAAGCCCATAGTGCGACGCACATGACCCATCCCCCCTGCATGTGCGTCTCCCATCTGCGTCGCATGCAGAGCTACATGCGACGCACATGACCCACATTTGCGTTGCATATAGCTGTGCATGCGACGCAGATGTGGCTTGCTGGCCCTGATATGCGTCGGATGAAGTTACACAGTCCGAAGCAAATTAGGTAATTTGTATTAAAAAAAAAATTAAATCAAACAACAAAAAACACATCAAATCTGATCTGACAAATGCCCCAGTTTTCACACTAAGTTTCACAATTAGATCAATTACAATATAAAAAATAAATTCAACAAAGTACGTATAATGAAAATGCAACAATGAAAAAAATGGAAAAATACAATACTCTGATACAACGATGAAGCCTACATCAGATTCTTTGTCTATCTAAACTGACTAATCTAATACTTGTAATTTACAATGAGAGAAAAAAAAACCCTAAGTTTCGAGATCTAAAACTGAAAATATATAAAATATATGAACTTACCTCAATTGTATTGAACAAGTATGTAAAAAAAAAAATGTAAAAACCGACTTTCAACAAAGATCGACGAACCGAACACTTTGATTTCTTCGGAATTCCTTCGATTTTGATGTGTTGTGCGACAATGGGGAGTACAAATTCAACTTTACAACACCAGATTCAAACACCCTGAACAAAAAGTCCAGAAAAAATCTAAAAATCCATTAAAATCAACCTTTGCAGCTATGGTGATACGATCTACACTTTCACCAGATCCAAATACCCAAAATAAGTTTCTCGACCTTGAAGTCCCTCATAGGGTGTGAAAGCTTCTTCACCGGCGCATGCATTTAAGAGGAGAGAGAAAATCAAACCCTTAGAATCCATTAAAATCGACTGTCAGCGAGGACGTCGTCGATGGAGCTTTGAGAGATTTGCGAGAAAATTCCGTTTTACTGCGATGAAATTCCTTGATAAAACGACTGTTACGATGGTTGCGACCTCGGTTGTTGCATAATGTTCGATCTCCTTCGGTTTATCGCCATTGAAGAAACAAAAAGAAGAAACTTGAAGAAATCGACAACACGAGTGTTTTAACGAAAAGGAAGGAAAGAAAGAGAGAAATTTAGGTTAAATACATGGTATGAGCAGGAAGAACAGAGAAGGAATTAAGATGGCAAGCTTTTTTGGCTGATAGGGGGAGAGAGAGGAGGAAGGAGAGAGAGACGGCTGGGTTAGTGGTTTGAAGTAAATTGGTAGGGTTTGAGATTTTATTTTGAAAGGGGAAGCGAATTGCGTCGCACAGACATTAAGGTCCGACGCGAATAGTATCCTAAATAAGGCCCAAACGCAAATTCACGTAACCCATTTGCTGTCATTTTGTGTGTCGTACGTTCTCTAATGTGCGACACAAATAGGTTATTTGCGTCAGTGCTTCTAGCATGCAACGCACATAGACTGATGCAAATTTGTATTTTTCTACTAGTGTTTGGCACAGTTTTTGAGTGATCCACAATTCCTCACTGGGATACGGCTCTACGTATCTTACGTTATATTAAACGTAGTCCTGGTCAAGTTGTTTTGTTTCTGTCTAAAAATGATTTGCTCTTAACGCCTTTTTGTGATAGTGATTTGGCCGCTTATCCTACCACGCGTCGTTTTTGTCTATACGTTTCTTGGATGCTCACTTGTTTCTTGGAAGACTAAGAAGTAACTAACCATTTAACGTACTTCAACTGAAGCTGAGTATCGTTATATGGCTGTACTAGTTGTGAGTTAGAATCGTTGAAGTCTTTTATGTTTTCGCTTGGTGTCTTGCATCCTCGGCCTATGCGATTGTTTTGTGACAGTCAGTGTGCTCTTCATATTGCTAAGAATCCGGTTTTTCATGATCGAACTGAGCATATAGAAAATGATTGTCATTTAATTTTGTTCGAGAAGAGTTGCTTGCAGGCAATCTTTAACTGCTTATGTTCCCTATGGTCATCAGTCACCTGACATTCTTACTAAGGCTCTTGGCAGACAACAATTTGGTTTTTTGTTGCGCAAGCTAGGTATTCGTGACTTACATGGTCCAACTTGGGGGGAGTATTAGGAAGTCTTTCCTATTTAGGCCTCTTGTATATTAGGCAAAGTATGGCTTGAATGATAGTATCATATTGTGATTAGGAAGGAGATTTTAGGTTGTACATATACTCTGTTGTGTTTAATGTAAAGCTTTGAGTCGTTTACTCCTAAATCTATTCTCTTCTTAACATGGTATCATATCCTTCTGAAAATTAGATTTTTTCTATCGATCCCAGTGGGTGTTTACTCGAAGCTCTTCTTAACAACTGGTGTTGTAATCGTGACATCCAAGAACTCATATTTACATCGCATCTCTAACGTTATCTGCACATCATACACATACCCAAGCATCGTAGTTATCTCCATTGAGACGAGTCGGGGTGATGAAGTCATCGGGTCTATTTGGAGGACCGAGGTAAAAGGGGGATTTAGTTTTGATAAGTGGTGGAGCCGGTGTATTGTTCCCGGTCATAACATATATCAAATTCACAATAAATGTCCAAAATATCTCAGTATGATCAGATACAAGCCTTTCTTGTATAGGTAACATAACGGATATGAAATTTAAATTGCCTAACGACAGTCGCTTCCGTCAACATGAATTTATATAAATCAGGTAGTTGCAAGTTGCAAGTTGCAAGTAGAATAGATATTAAATAGGAATAATTGATTCTAATAATACAACCTTTCACCGATTAATTTTTAACAAGTCAACCTTTCAATTATTCTTGAATAATGCAACCTTTTGGGGTATTTTCTTTTAATCGGTTTTGAAATGTTGATAACCATTTTGTTTGGTAAGGCACATTTCCTAGCTCGTCCATTTTTCCCTTCCCTTACCTCCATGCCCATACTTAATAGTAAAGAGTTAATGTTTTAGACGATTTTAAGTCACTTTGACTCACTATAAGTAAATAGGGTATAAAGGTTGCATTATTCATGAATAATTGAAAGATTGATTTATTAAAAATTAATCGGTGAAAAATTGTATTATTAGAATCAATTATTTCTATTAAATATTCTCTTGACAAGAATACACCTATTAAAAATCAAACGGTCAAGACGGTCCGAACTCGGGACTACTTGCACTCTTGCACACTTCAATAAGAAAATCGCAAAAAGTATTCTACAATTCTAATGATAACGAAAATCAAACAGAACCAGATAGACTTTTTTTTTCTTTGGAGCGGTGGTGAGGGTTGTGTTGTTGTGGTAGAAATAAAGGGCTCGAATTTAAGGCCTACATTTTCTTAAAAATAAAAAAATTCCCCATCGTACCCTAAATCCGTCCAATATCTAATGGAAATTTAAATGCAAAAATCAAACTAATAGTATCTTCTTACCACATACCTTGAGTTTGGAAGGAATTGTAATTCCATTTGACATCTTGAATTATTGCTCTAATAAACTTGTTCTCTAACACATCTATGCAAAGTTATGGAGCAAGAGATAAGTAATATGAATAAGCAGCAAGTAGAATAACTCCTTTTCATTTTAAATTGTAGACCTGAAAAAATGGTTTATCGACTCATGCGTCTAGTTAATTATAGGAAATTTTGTTAAAAATTACCATACTAAGGACACTTTTTTGAAATAAATACCTAAGTTGTATGAAATTTTATATAAATACCAACTTTCTGCTATTTCTTTTGGAATAATTACCACTTAATAGATTTTTGCACAACCGTTAGTTTTGCTCTGTTAGTGGCATGTGAAATTGCCTTTTTACCTTCTATTAATCTCCTACACCACCACCACCACCAAAATACCCACGAAATGCACTACTCTTGCAAGCCCCTTCTCTCCCTTAACCACCATTACGAGGTGGTGATGGTTTCGTAGTTGGTTAGTATTGTGGGGTTGGTCGATTTTTTGGTGGGTGGAGCTGATGGTGGTTTCGTAGCTGGTTAAGCTGGTGGGGTGGGATGATTTTTGAGTTGCTGGAGGAGGTGGTGGTATCATAGTTGATTGTGGTTGTGGGTGGGTCGATTTTTTGTTAGGTGGGGGTGGTGGTGACGGCAACGGTGGCAAGCATGGTTGTTACAGGTGGTAGGGGAGGTGGTGGTGGTGGTGGTGGTGGTGGAAGGGCAAAATTGTAATTTCACGTGCCACTAACGGAGCAAAACTAACGTTTTTGCAAGATTCCATTGAGTGGTAGTGACTCCAAAAAACACTAGTGGAAAAAAGCCCAACTGATCCGGTCAAAATGGGCTTAACGAATTCGAAAATGAACCGGATCAGTTAGTGAAGCTTACTGATCCGGTTTTCCGCAATGACCGGATCAGTTAGATGCTCAATTGCATTAAAATAAACCCTCCCCCACAGTAGTTTGGCTTTTGAGCCCAGATTGAGATAAACCTCAAATACACAGCCTGATACAGTTCACACCAACATACAATTTCAATAGTCAGCATAATCAGGCGTCTCACTATTGGCATAGTAAATTTACTTCTTTAATCAAATATTATAAATTATATATTACCACCAACATAGAATTCAGATCCAAAAATCGAAATGAATTAAAAAAAAACACGAAATTACAAGAAATTAAAGACTACAAGATAGATTATAAGAAATTAAATATTATAAATTACAAGAAATTACAAGCTAAATTCCTAGAAATGATAAATTAAGCACGAAATTTAAAACAAAAAATTCCAAGACAAATTACGAAGGAAATTAAACAAAAAAAAAGGTACAAAAAAAAAATAACGAACCCTAGATCTGGGTTAAATGCGATGGCGGAGATGGTGTTTGGTGGTCAACGAAGACGCGTTAGGGTTTCGTTGGTGTCTATGGGGAATCAGGAAGATGAAGAGTGGTTGTTTCCCTTCGAGAAATCTTCCGCCGAGATTGACGATGATTGATGAAATCAGGTTGTTAGAGCCACCTGACTGTCGCCTGTTGATGTGTGGTGATTGTGGTAGCGGATGACGATGATTGATGAAGATGATGGTGGTTAACGGCGAGAGAGGAAAGAGGAGGAGGGTGGAGGATCGAAAGGAACCGGCGGTGATGTTCTTCGTTTCTTTGCTGGCGATGAGAGAGGATGATTGGGGACTGAGGTTGATGAGAGAGGAGGGTTTGGGACTGGGGGTTGATGACAAATGAGGGTTGCAGACGGGGTGGCGGTTAGGGTTGGGGAGTGGGTGGGGGCTTAGAGTTAGGGTTAAGAGAGGTGAGGAGAGAAGTGAGGAGAGAGAATAGATAAGTGATGAGAAAGGCGAACTACGAAGATGTTGGGTAAATGAGGGGTGAGGAGATTTGAGCCCTTTATAAAAACCCAGCCCATAAAATCGGATCAGTTAACATAATTGATCCGGTTTGTAGCCCAACCTGACTAGTTATTTGAAATTATTTAGCACGCCCAATCCAAATGGCTTAATTGATCCGAATTTTGTAAAACCGGATCCGTTGTTTTTTGACATTTAGCCTTTTTTCAACTAGTGAAATTTAGTCAATTTTGGTATTTATATAAAATTTTAGACAATCTAAGTATTTATTTCAAGAAAAGTGCCCAAAGTATGATATTTATTGACAAATTTTGTATTTTGACTTAATTAACCCATCATTCTAATTACATTTAGTTGATTCACTGCAAGAAGTAACTTGGAGTCCCAAGCGGTGAAAAAATAAAGTAAGGTCCCAAAAGGTGAAAAACGCTAAAGGTTAGGTCTAAAATATGTACTTAACTCTACAAATGACCATCTGGTAGGCATTTATAGAGTTCACAATAATATCAAAGGATTTAGACCCCCAAAAAGGAAAGTAAGTTTTTGTTTAGAAACGCCTTCTAGGTCTAACTAGTTTTTTATGTTTCCGTTTACATTTTTACAATTCTTAATGCATATCTTTACACATCAATCTTCTTAATTACATATTATCAATAAAATTTTAAAGCTCTAAAATAACAAATGGAGACAAATTAACAAGACCTTTCATCTTGTCAAAAAAAAAAAAAAAACAAGACCTTTCATGAATATATTTTTTCTATATATTTTAATGAGCTTGCTCAAAATTTTGGCTACTTAACCAATACTCCAAGTAGGATAGTCAAATAAGAACGGTAAATATTAGTTAAAACAATATGCAATAATAAAATACACAAGTACATATTTTTTTTTTGGGCCCCTTTCGGGAACCCGTGGTAAGATGAATTTTCTCTAGTCTGCCCTCACACAGGACCACTCACCCAGTGGCCCAACAAGCCCCAAACCCCTCCCCCTCAACCCCCAACAATATTGAAATTTTGCTTCCACCAAGATTTGAACCTTGGTCTCCCATGTGGGAGATAGAAAGCCATACCATTGAACCCAAGGGTCCTTGGTAATACACAAGTACATATGCATACACACATAAACAGTGCGTATGCCAGAATATTGTTGGTTACATAGAAGTTATACATATGGAGACATTATCTAAAAAAAAAGGATAGTGATATGTTTAGCAGATAATGAATTTACACTCAGCTTAATTAACTTTTACACGCCCAATATAGGTCATAGTTTGACAGTATAGCATGCGCTAGGAAAAGTGAAGGGGAAAGTTGGAGTTTAGAGAGGGAAGCTAGGGTGAATATGATTAGAAGTGAGAAAGGAGATAGAGTGGGAACTAAACAGGATGGAAGAAACAAAGAGGAGTGCCAAGTATGGGAAAGAGAGGAGGAGGAAACATCAAGACAAATATGTACATCTCTCGCAGGGTAAATGGAAATATTAGGGGAATAAATAATGCGAGTCGAGCTCGAGTTTGGTTAAGCTCGACTTAAACTCGAAAACTCGAAGTCAAGCTCGGCTCGACTCGACTCGAGTCAAAATCTCGCAAGCTAAAAAAAAAAATCAAACTCGATTCGAACTCGGAGTCTCGAGCTCGAACTCGAACTCGGAGTCTCGAGCTCGAACTCGGAGTCTCGAGCTCGAACTCGAATCAAGCTAGAATCGAAACTTGAACTCGAATTGAGGCTCAACTGAAACTTGAGCCAATCCATGTACCTTGAGAGTTAATTAGGTATTCGGAGTAGCCCTTTATAAAGGAAAAAAAGTTAATGTTTCATGTTCCAACCAATGTGGGAATTTTTGAAATAATTTTCATAGAAAACAATAGTTTCCAACCAGTAATACAACAAATAGTTTTTTATTCCATTTGTAAACAACACAAACTTAAACTTTTGTTTCCCAACCAAAGTGGGACATCTTAAATTCAAATAATAAGTATAGTTAGAGTAGTAAAATTTTATAGAGAAAAAGGCTATTGCTTACAATGTAAACCAATGTGGGACATTTAATATTTTAGATAAATGATGGTTTGGAATAATTTTCCAGTTTGTTCATGAGTTTTTGAGCCGATCAAAGGCTAAGGCTCGTTAAAATCTTGTGCTCGACTTACCATCACCTAAAGACAAACTATGATTAAAGTCCACCATGAAAATGTTTTCTATGTAAGTGTTAGTTTTATTGTATGGATTAAATTCTTTGAAAAAGTCTGAGAATTATTTATTGAAATTACAAGTATTGTATATAATTCTTTTTCGAGTTTCTCGCGAGCTTTCAAGTCGAGTAGGTAGGGCATAGCTCGACTCGTTAATCATCGAGTCGATCTCGAGTTCGAGTCGAGCCCTATTTGAGTTCGAATCGTGGTTTGGCTGAGTTTTGACCAAGTCGATCTCGAGTAGCTCGCGAGTTGTCTCGTCTCATTTACCCCCCTAAAAATAATACAAAATTATCACAAATCTCGACTTCTATATGACCTCATTCTCCTTTTTTATATAAGTTAAGGAAATGTAGTATATGATTTTCTATTCATAACACATTAGGTATAACACAATTATTTCGATTTGCTAATGCATTAGTAATACAAATATGTTCTTACTATAATTGCAATGTGTTAAGTTTTAGTTGCTTACTTGTAAGAGCTAAAAAAGCTCGTTTTAGTTGCTTACTTGTAACTTGTATTGTGTAGACTCTTTTGTTATTTCAACCAGTGTAAAGTTAAGTTTTACTATTCCTATCTTAATCAATATCACCATGTAATATGATATTTTATCAGTGTCAATGTCTAATTTCAAAACCTCAAGTTTTAGGTTTTCTACATGGTAGCACTTCTTAAAAAAATTATATACTTGGTAGCTCCGAACTTTTAGGTTTTCTACATGACAGCACTTCTTAAGTGAATTCTGTTAAGTTGTCGTTAGTTATGCAAATTGAGACTTTTTTGACACCCAAAACGAGTTTTTCTGATCATTTTTTGACAATTTCGACCGTTAATCGAGTCTTACAGGACAAAATTGCGCCCTTTCATCGTCAAAAAACATGTAGAAAACCTAAAAGTTGGGGGTTACCATGTACAATTTCCCTTTCAAAAAACATCAACCATCATATTCATACTATTTGAACACTAAAGATATTAATAATCAAATTAAGTTTTAAATTCAAAAGGTTGAAATTATAAAATAACAAAAGAAAGTATATATATAATCTGGAATGAATAATTCATCAAACTCTGAAATTTTCTAATCTAACACGATCACTAGCAATCAATATAAAATTTTGCCTTTTCAAATGATTGTATTAGAAAGCAAGGACCACTTGGTTTCAGATTAGCCAAAAGCATAGCCCAGGACACTATAATATTGTCTTACATACGTTAGAAAATAAGATAGGTAGGATCATCCAAATTCACATATTCTTCTAGCTTATTGCAGGGCCCATGGATGTTTACAAAGTATGGAGTATTGGAGTGCTAAGCACATGGATACATAACTATCAGGCAAACCAGTATACCGTGCCTGTTTTCTGAGCAAGCTAAGGCCTCTTGCAGCGAAATAATTGACAACCAAAATTGTAGCTTTCAACTGAACACTACACAGGCCGATTAAGTGCTTGTGTTCTTGTGTAGTCAGCAGTAAGATGTGTCGGTATGCCAGTGTTGTGTCTTTTATATCTTGTGTGGCTAAACGATTGCTTACGACATTATGAACTCCGTTGAAAAATCTGGATTAGATGTTCTTTGTTAACATATAAGAGCGTATATTGCAATAATGGAAAATAATTTAGTCGATAAACGAGAAGTTTGCTCCGACAACAATGTTCCGTAATGTAGGGCAATGCCTTGGTATGCCAGTGAGTTTGTTTGATGGTCTAAAAGGGATTGGCCCATTTGTTTTCCTTAAACACCAAAGCCCTTGAAGAGAAAAATAAAGAAGAAAAAAAAAATAGAATCCAAGTAAAAGTAGAAAAAAAAATTGATTTTGAAATGTGCAACACTAAGGATATAATAACAATTACTTAGGATGGAAGAATGTATTACGTATTAAGATTCGGTTTTTCTATCCGCCTATGCACCTAGTGTGAAGGATAAGCCCTATATTACATCCCCTTCTAGCAAATCATATGTCATGCATCTCAACTAACATAGAAGATTACTAAGTACTTAGCATAATCTTAGCGAGAATCTTCTATGTTAGTTAAGATGCATAATACATAATTGTTTAAAAGGAGATGTAATATCGAACTCATCCTTTGCGCTAGATGCCTAGGATAAAAATAAGGAAAATTTGTCAGAAACGACCTTTTAAATACAAGTTTTTGCGAGAAACAACCTTTAAAAAAAATTCTGGCAAAATAAGACCTTAAAATTTTTTTTTTTTTTGCGAGGAACAACCATGACCATTTTCCGGGCATTGACCATTTATTTTGCGGCTTTGACCATCTATTTTGCGGCTTTGACTCACTAAAACCAAACATGGCAAGGCACGTAACCCACATTTCTTATGTTTCAACCCCATTTCCCTTCATACACTGATAACGTCAATATCGGAAAATACTTGGTCAATGTCGAAAAATAGAGAAAAACACGGTTGAAACATAAAAGATATAGTTCACGTGTCCTTCACATGTTTGGTTTTAACGAGTCAACGCTGAAAAATGCTTGGTCAATGCCGGAAAATGGGTCGAGGTTATTCCTCGCAAAATATTTTCTTTTTAAGGTATTCTTTTCCCATATTTTTTTAAAAGGTTGTTTTTCGCAAGAACTTGTATTTAAAAGGTTGAATCTGACAAATTTTCCAATAACCGTTTTAGATATTATGACGAATTGATGCACTGATAGGTGTTGTTGATTTTTTTGTTATTGCTCAATATTTCCAATCTTAACTTTTTTTTTTTGAAAGGTCCAATCTTAACTTCTTATAATATGCAACACTCAAGCATGCATATATCATTTTTCTCAAAATAAATAGCTCATCTGAAACAAATATTCCAACATATCAGGGATTTTTTAATATAAATAACTTGTTGTGGATAAAAAATCTGGATATAATTGAGTCATTCAAATTAATTATTTATGTTTGGGTTTTATATGATATCTTATATGCCCTCTCTTTTTTTAATCTATAAAATTAGTGCTGTAACACTATTGATATATTTCACTTTGACTACCATTTGTGATTTCTACATAAGGAAATATAGAGTCATGTTAGATCTTGTTTTAATTGTCTCGACATATATATTTTCAAATATCAAATATTTATAATTTTGGAAATTTTCATTGGTTACCCTCGTTTTTTGCTTTTCCCGCTGGTAACCCTCAGTTTTTTTTCAATCTCGTTGATAACCCTTAGTTATTGTCCTAGTATCAAATGTGACATCATGAACAAAAAAAATGTTAACTTCGGGGTAACTTTTCGTTAGAACTTAATGCCTTGATTTGCACGCCTTAGTTTGCATGGCACCAAAATTTTTTGGTTAAAGTTTAGGGGGTGATTTTGGTCCTTTAGTGTTGCTTTAATTTATTGAGAAAAATGACCAAAACAGGGGAGGAGCGGGCGCTCCTTGTAAACTAGAGTGGGAGCTCCTAGGAGTTCGAGGCCAAAGAAGATCAAGGCAAAATGTATGAGCGAGGAGAGAGCGACCAATGAGCGGGCGCTCCTTGTAAATTAGAGTGGGAGCTCCTAGGAGTTCGAGGCCAAAGAAGATCAAGGAAGAATGTATGAGCGAGGAGAGAGCGACCAAAGAGCGGGCACTCCTGGCACGTCTTAACTAGGAGCTGGTGCTCCGTTGAAAAGAGGAGCGGGTGCTCCTCCTGATGATGTGTGGAATTTAGTAGGCAGTAAGATTGGAGTGACCTTTGCGCTACCTATGAGCACTTGCTCTAGGGCTAATTTTTTTAGGAGCGAGCGCTCCTTGTTATTTTAGCAATTTTTTTTTCTTTAAACACGGTTTTTAATTAGTGTGTTTATGTAATAATATAAATACTCTTATATTGGGTGATAGATTAACTTTTAATTATGTAAACTAATATTAGGGAGTTTTAAGCTTAATCTAGTGAGAGAAAGTAAAACCATAGAGGGAGAAAGTAGATCTTGAAGGTTTTGGAGCTTGGGTCATGGCAAAATTTCTGATTTTTATGGAAGATCTTCATTGTTTTTCATCGTTGAAGTAATATCTCTTGTTTTTTTTTTTGGTAAGTAAGAGTAAGATAAAACCAATATCTCTTCTTTTCTCTAACTTTTCTGCTTTCAATTTTCGAGTATCATTAGTTTTTGTCTTATTAGTTTACTCCATGTTTAGATCATCGTTATCTTAGCTTAATCTCTTGTTAATCTTTAGTTTGTTAGCTTAATCTTGTGAATAATCTTGTGTTGGTTATTTAGTTGTTTAATCCTTCCCTTTCCATCAAGTGTTGGGTATTAACGTTTGATTTTTCCTCACCTTTGGTTAGTATCCTTCAAAGTCAGTAGTGAGTAGTCAATTAGTTAGGGGTTAGGGGTGAAAACCTACTATGATTATTTTGGACACTTGAGCTTGAATTTTTGGTGGTTTTACATGATTAAATTATTGCATGATTGAGTTTTGCCAACACTTATTGCATTCATTTTGGCCAATTGTGTAAAGGAAGCCAAAGTACTTGTTGATGCAAACCTCATCTAAAAGGATCTACACAGACGATTATTAGGAGTATTTGAAAAGCAAATTAAAACTCGAAAGGCCGATGTCCATTCGCTTGTTAAGTGATTATTTACTTTCTTTTATTGAATGAAAGTCAATAGAAAACAAGTAGCTTTAGCCCACTCCCTTGCCACTCTGAGAAAGAAATTGCCTAATCTTATTTTTGTTTTTCCCAAAACAAAATCTTAGGCTCTCAGTCTCATAATACTCTTTTATTTTTCATTTGTCCCAAAATATTTTTTACACTTTTATTTTTGGATAAGACTCATTACTATTTTAATCCTTCTAGCTTTTCACCATTGACCCACACACTCTCTCCTCCAAGTAAAACAATACCACTCCTACTACCTACCAACTCTAACCATCGGCCCACACTCTCTTTCCACCAAACAAAATAATACTACTTTTTCTACCTACTAACTCCTATCACATCTATCTTTTCAATACACAATAACAATTGATAACCAAACAACAACTTATCATAAACTACGTGTCCTAATAAGTGTACAGAGTATTTTGGGACGGAATGAGCAATATCTTAATATTAAATCAATCCTAGATATTAGAAAAATTCATTGTTGATTGCCCCTAATTGCAAAAGCTAATATATATATATATATATATATATATATATATATATATATATATATATATATATATATATATATATATACATGAGAAATGAGAATGAATCTCAACGACACGATTGGATTAGAGTTACAACACTTGTTCATTAGAGTTATACACCCGAAAAAAATTCGAGCCCAAAAAAATTTTTTTTTTTCCTAATTTTTGTTCTTTTGAGTTACATCATTTTTTCATTAGAGTTACATCACTTGTTCATTAGAGTTATAGCGCGTAAAATCCATTCTCATTTCTCATGTAAGTATGCATTCTCATATAAACCCACTTTTATACATATATATATATATATATATATATATATATATACATATATATATATACACACTTCTTTTAGTCTTTATTAGTTTACCTACTTTTTTTTGTTTTATTTTTGAATTGGTCCCACCAATTGCTTCTTACTCTGCTTTTCTTATACAACATTAGCTTTAATATAATATGTTAATAAATTAATACAATTTCTTTCATTCCATGATTTACGTATATATTTCTTCTATGTGTGCCTAAAAAAATGAGTAAACTAATAAAAATAGGAGGAAATATATTTTTAAAAGTTTGCTAATCATATTTGACAAGATTGCTGGCAATATCTTGGACAAATGTAGATTACTAATACCAGTTTCATGAGTAACTGTAAGCAAGAAAACGTGACGCTACTTTCTTAGTCCATGCACCAACTTGGAAACTAAGTATTACTGTGCACATAGCCTAATCCAGAATCATAAAGCAACTGTCAACGTTTACAAAAAGACATGTCACTAAAAAGTTAGAGATAAAGAAATTAGGACAATAGATGCTTTCCAAGTCTCCACAACGGCTCAACGGCTACAAACTGCCAATCCATCCATTGGATGCCACATATCAAAATGTATCAATTATGAGATGAATGTCATGCAAATAAAGAGTATATAACCAAACTAAATGTGACACGTATGTACGACAACGTTGGGCCGTTAGAAACCGAGTACTCTGCACTCTTTCTTGCAGTAACGGTCGTAAGACCTTTTCTTATCTAATTGGCCATAAGCCGACCGCACTAATTTTGAGTTTATGCATTTACGTAAGATAGCTTCATGCACATAAAATGGACACGTTACATCATGATTCATAATAAGATATCTTTGGAGGACTATTGAACTTTAACACGTTTTTTTTGTTATATACTGGTATCTTACTTAATTTTGTCCTCTTTTAAGGTTTAACTAATCGTCACTAATTACATTTATTTTATGTTGTCGTGGTTAAGATCAGAATGTGATGAAGGAGAAATGATTATACCCTCTTATTTAAGCATTTCCTATTATAGATAAACATGTACAAAAAATAATACTATTGTGCTGTAAATTATGGATTTTCATGTCATGCATGACCATCACTACCATTAGAGCTGTCAATTCAGTTACTCGAGTCGGGTTCAGGTTGGGTCATCTCAGGTTTCAGACCATATTCGGTCAGGTCGTGTCAGGTCATTAAATCTAACAAGTCGGGTGCAGGTCGAGAACAGTCGTAATTCGATCACGTCTGCCTCGGTTTGTTTCTTCTTTATGGTTCGGTCGGGTTCAACACGGTCAATTTCGGGACATGTCATATTTCCTGGTCATGTGGTGCCGGATCGGGTTTATTGCAGGTTTATAGCGGGTGCTTTCAAGTTTAGGTCATGCGTGAATCAGATACTTATCAGGTAAGGACAATAGTGGTTTGGGTCAGGTTCGAGTCAAGTTCAGTTCGCTAGTTATCGGGTTTTTTATGATTGGGTTGTGCGGCCATACTTGGTTTCCAGTCACTTTCGGGTCGCTTCGAGTACGGAACGTTAGTTTATGATTTATGTTACTATCTGGTAAAGTCAATGACAAGTCGAGTTATGAACAATCAACAAGTCGGGTTAAATCGGGTAACATGTAGCAACAAGTCGGGTAAAACCGTGCACCGGGTCGCAACAAATCTGGACAAGAACAGGTTGCATCGAGTTATAATCGGTTTCAGGTACTAATTAGGTCAGGTGTCGAATCGGGTTCAGATTGTTGTCAGGTCAGATCACTTTAGTTATCGATCTTTTTTGAGCCGGTGTCGGTTCAGGTTTAGGTCATAGAGTATTGGGTCAAGTTTTAGTATCAATTATTCTCACGTCGGGTACATGTCAGGTTACAGGTGACCTGTTTTACCAAAATTTCAAGTGCAAGTCAGTTACAGGTCATTACAGATTCAGGTCAGGTTCTAAGATCACGTAATTTTTTGACAACTTTAAGTCTACCACTAACTCCTTAACTCATTAATTAGTTATAAGTCATCTGGAAAAGGTTATGGGAAGACATTAATTAAAGTTTGGACTGCCTATATATACCATTCATAAGTTGGAATTATTTCAAAAAGATGTGGCATAATTAGAAGATCAAGTAATATAATTTGTTTTGTAATATATTTTACATAATATATAGTAATTTATATAATATGAGTATATATTACAATAAGGTAACTACTAATGGTTTAATGTACTTTATTCAATTTGGCATGTTGACGCATAGATTTTAGGAATTATCTTTGGCATGTACTAACGGATATAAAGTTTGAAATATATATCTGTATTATATAAGCGAAGAGGGGAGGCCATGGTGTCCCCCTATCAAATTACTTAAAGGCCTTCATGATTTTTTAAAACTTAAAATATACCCCGTAATATTCACAACACAAATTAAGTAACTTAACAAAAATAAAACTATCCTTAATTTTTTCTACAAACCAATTTAAAAAGTCAAAATTAATATAAATTAGCCCACAAATGTAGAAGGTATCTTAGAAACATACAATGATAAAAATATTTGTAATAAACTTGAATTATCAATAAAAATGAAGAAATAAAAAATTAATCAAGTCGAAAAAGAAATAAATAAAATAATTCAAACTTAACAAATTAAAATACGCGGTGCTCTTATGTCCATTTTAAAAATGATATATTAATTGTAAGTGCATACTTTCTTTATCACATTGAAAAACAATTGTCAACTTACACTATTATAAAAAGTTTTCGCTGCACATGTATTGTACGCACATAAAGTTTGTTATTTGAGAATACGCGAATCTGAAAAGAAAAAATATTGTAGCACGCATCGCGTGCATAGAAAGCTAGTGTAATACTTATCAAATGTTGCTTGATTCCAATTAATTCAAGACATCAGTTAAGGCTGATTGTAAATCAACTTCTTAAAGCTACATGTAGATCTTCTAGACCAATAATCAACAACTATGAATTATTTAGAATATTAAAACAATAACGTTACATGTTATGACCAAAAAGCAAATAAAGAAAAGCTGAATCAAAAATAAATTGACGTAAATATTTACATGGTTCATTGACAACGTATTAATCATTTATAACTAGGAAAAAGCATATCTTATTATATTCTTTTCTAGTAAATTTTTTTGAAACGAAAGATACAATAAGTCATAAAACAGTTTATGCAATCTAATATTGTATAAAGTCAAATAATTCACCTAAAGATCCAAACTTGGCTCCCCTTTCAATATCTTGAGTCCCTATTTTTACATAAAATTATATATTCAATTTTTTTGTAATCTATCTGATGTTCCTATTTAATGTAGCATCAGATTCCAAGGCAAAGAGGAGAATAATGTTAAGTGAGTCCTTTTTGTTCATTTAAATAGGAGACAAAATGTGGTTGTGAGTGTGAGTACAATTCTCTGGGTCTAACAAGTTTGCTAGTGTGGAAAAGAACAAAGCTTTAACATATACTCCATTCGTTTCTTTTTTATCTACACACTTTCTTTTTTGGTGTGTTTTATTTTAATCTACACACTGTTGCTCTTTTTATTCTTGGTAGCATGTCCCATCTACTTTTTCCTCTTTTTCCACCCATCTCATCCACTTTTTAATATTTTAATCGGTTTTTCACGATATACCCCTGATAAATTTTTTTTTTTTGCACCATATACCCTTTTGACTTTTGAAATTCACCATATACCCCTCACTTTTGAAAAAATACATCCACTTACCCTTAATGACTAACGGCGTTAAACTCCGTTAGTCATTAACCCCTAATCCCCCTTTAATCCTAATTAACTAACCTAAATCTACCCCTAACCCTAACCCTAATCCTAATACCCTAACGTAACACCCCACCCTACCCCACCCCACCCCCCACCCCTACAAGGCTACACTACCCCTTCCCCCCCCCACCCCCCGCATTCCCCCCTTCCCTCACCCCCACCCCCCACCCCGCAGCCCTTCTCCCCCCCTTCCCCCATCCCGCAACCTCCTTCCCCCTCCTCCCCGCACCCCTACAACCCCCTTTCCTCCCTCCCCCTTCCCCCCCCCCCCCCTCCCTCCTCCCCCATCCCCCGCAGCCCCCATCCCCCTTCTATCGGATGCTAAAAACACTCCTAGCGAGTAGCGGTGATGAACTCAAACTCCCCACCTCCATGGGAACTCCTCAAAAAAGCTCCAACTTTCATCGAAATCACCATATTCTCTTTCCTTTTCCCCTCTCTCTTCTTCTTCCTCTTCTCTTCTTCCCCTTTTCCCTCACATTATTCTCCACCACCACCCCCATTTCTCATTCCGGTGCATCTCTCTCTCCTCCTCCATTACCGACACTTCAAAGAATGGGAATTATCGACGAAGACGGTGTAATGGTTGACGACTTTAATGTCGGTGATTTCGGCGCAAAGATAGCAAACGAAATGGTCGCTAATTTCACTCGAAAAGACGAGGAGAGAGAAAATGAAATGAAGGAAGTTAGGGTTAGGGGGGGTTGCGCGATTCAAGAGGGAAGGGGAAGGGGAGGGGAGGGGCTATGGGGGGAGGGGGGGGGAGGGGGGCTTTGGGGGTGGAGGGGCTGCGGGGAGGGGGGCTTAGGGGGTGGTTGAGAGGGGGGCTGGGATAGTGGGGCGGGTGGGGAGAAATGGTAAAGGGGGGGGGGAGGGGTGGTTAGTGTTAGGGTATAAGATTAGGGGATTAGGGTTAGGGTTTGGCTTAGGTTTATGTTAGTTAATTAGAGTTAGGGGAGAATTAGGGCCTAATGACCAACAGAAGTCTAACACCGTTCGTCATAAGGGCTATTTGATGTATTTTTTGAAAATTGGAGGGTATATGGTGCAAAAAAAAATTTGTCAGGGGTATATGGTGAAAAAACCGTATTTTAATCCACCTTTTAGTTTCTCCCTGCACTTCAATTTCTTTCTTATACTTTTGTACTTCCTCCTTGGTTCTTCCCCAAAGTGAAGTGAATAAACTACTCCATCTGTTTCTTTTGCTCCCTCTGTTTCTTTTTGATCTTCCTATTTTGACTTTCACGTTTGCCAATGCACGTCTTTAACCTTAAATATCTTTCATTGTGTATTAGTAAAAATTATAGTGATTAAATATTAATAAAGTACTCATTGAGACGAATAAAACAAGACCCCACATGACTATATTTTTTATCATATGCTGAAAATAATTTAGTAGATTCTCTTCAATTATGAATAGTGTCAAGATTCTAAATAGGAAGAACAAAAGAGAACATAGGGAGTAAAAAGAAAAAGAGGGAGTAAGAAATAATCATATAAGATTTTGTAAGTAAAAATTTCTGAAAGAAGAGATACAATAAGTGATAAAAGAGTTTATGTATTTTAATAATATTATGCATATATATAGCCGAATAATTCACCCAAAGATCGATATTTGGCTCCCATGGGCCTTTCATATGTCATGTGTCCTTATTTTTACACAAGTTGTTTATGCTAAGAAACTTTAACTAGTGATGAAGGCGATGACAGCTAGATAATGAGAGGGTACGAGAGCTCCGATGGGTCACTAGTACAGAATCGACGATTTGCGTCGGCCTATTTACGTCGCACCCTCGAAGAAATGACGCAAATTGACAATTTCCGTCAGATAGCATTAAATGTCCGACGCAAATACCCTGAGGACAGCGATAGGAACCGCATATGTGCGTCGGATCAGCAGGCCAATCGACGCAAAAGCTATGATGTGCGTCGGACTCAAGGCCTATCTGACGCATATTATTGAAGCTATATGCGTCGGATGGGCCTCTTGTCCGACGCAGATTCCCAAACTTCCCTGCATACAACACTATCAGCAATATTCTGCACTATCCGCGTGCGTCGCATGTGAAGCGCATCCGACGCAGATGACCTGCTCATCTACGTCGCACGTTCCTTGGACGCGATGGAAATGCTCCTATTACCCTAAAAATAACTCACTCTCAAAAACTTTGGGGCTCACTTTGGCGCTCACATCGCACTTTAACTCTCGTACACATCATCTGCGTCGAACCAGGTGGCATGTACGACGCAAATAGTTAAAAACCACTATCTGCGTCGGACACTTTGACGGGTGCGACGCAAATAACAACCGCGCATGCACTTATTACTCTCCAACGACATTTAATTTTATCGCCCCTAAAAACAAACTCGCAGTCACACTCTCTCTCACATGCGATTGTCAAACTCGCATGAACTCACACTCGTCGGCTCTCCCTGACATTCGCCGGCGCTCCCTGACATTTGTCGGCGCTCCCTTTCACTCGTCGGCGCTCCCTCTCCCGCGGTTTTCGACTCTCCCTCTCCCTTGATTAGCCGGTGCTCCCTCTTCCTCGATTTTAAGTCATTGTCTATCGCGGTTTTCGATACCGCCCACTTTGCCGGCGAGTTCTTGCGTCCGTCTCGCCGCCGCTGCACTCCGGCGAGGCCTTGCGGGTTTCTCCTCTTTCTATCTCACTATCTCATTCTTTTTTCTCCCACTCGCCACCGCTGCTGTACTTCGCGCCGCCGCCGCTGCACTCTGTCTTGCCGCCGCTGCCGCTGCATTCCGTGTCCCTGCTGCCGCTGCTGCTGCCGGCAATGTAAGTCATGTATTTTTTTTGAAGTTCTGTCTTATTTTTTTCAAGATCTTAATCAAGGAGTTTGTAATTGTATTAGTAGAGTGATTGTAGTGCGAAGTATGTGAAAATTGTGATTTGTTGATGCAATTTTTTGTGTGTAAATGGCATGTGAATGTGAATTTGAATTGAAGTAAACCTTCAACTTTTAGTGCATTATTTGTTCGTGTTGTGAAATTCAACATTTAGTGAATTCAACTCTTGATAAACATGGGTGAAAAGAATTTTAAGATTGAATTTAGGATGTTTGTAGTTTGTAGTGCTCATGAATTTGTATACTTTATAATGCTCTACAATACTTCCTTGCTACTATATAATTATATTCACAAGTCATTCTTGTTTTTTAACCATTGATCTTACCAATTCTACTTTAATCTTAATGTTGTTTCTTAATCTCTAATTTGGTAATGTCTTAATATTAGATAGTTGATGTATCTGAGTTATGACTTAATCACTATTTAATTTGTGGGTTGGTTAATGCCCTAATACAGTTGCCATATTCCATCTTCTACTTATCGGCTTGTCGGTGCTCCAAGCTCACCTAGCTGTGCTTGTTATTCGCTGCTCCTTGAGAGCAGAGGTATATATTATACCTTTTGCTTTATGTGGATTTGTTTTATTTGTCCATATAATGTTAAATTATGACCAAACCTATATGGGGGTCGGGAAATCTAAGGAATGGTTTGGTTATGTGACTGGGAAAGCATATGAATTGATGGATTTCTTATGAAATTATTGTCTTGTTGTATATGAATTATGAATTTGTGGATTGTTGTGTTAATTAGTTGAACAATTGAGATATGGACATAACTTATTGGGGTGGGGAGGGAAATCTAACGAATGGATTGGTTTGTGCTGTTTAATTGTAATGTGCATCATTGGCCTAGATACCCGTTCGAGGCTTATTCATTAGGAGTAAGTCTTGAATAGTCCCCGGTTTGGGATTGTCTTTGAGTTTCTTATCTCACTTAGGATGTGAATGAATGTTTGGTTTTCGATTAGACCTGGGCATGGGCCGGGCCAGGCCTGTTCACGGGCTCGGCCCGCGGGGTTGGGGAAATGGCGGGCCGGGCCTGGAATTTTCAGATTTTGTCCACGGCCCGGCCTAGGCCCACAGGCCCGCAGGCCGGGCTCGTGCCTCCTGCGGGCCTGAACGGTGTTTTACAAAGGAAAGGGGCGTTCGGCCCGCGGGCCGGCCCACGGGCCATATAGGCGGACTCGTGCCGGTGCGGGCCTAAAATAAAATTTCTTGTCCATGACAGCCCCACGGCCCACATAGCGGACAACGAGCCGGGCCGGGCCTCGAGCGGGCTCGTGCCGGGCCGGGCCGGCCTGCGTGCTGGCCCGACCCATGCCCACGTCTATTTTCGATTCTAAGAAAGATCTAGCTCATTTTCCTAAGCGTTCTCTGGGTATATATGTCGATAGTTTACCTACTATCTTCATCGTGTACTTGGAGAACTATAGGGAAGTGCTGCCGGATTTTTCTTAGAATTGAAAAGCAAACATTCATTCACTAGTGAGATGAGAAACTGAAGGATAGGTTAGGTTGGAGTGATAAGGACCCAAATGTTCATGAGTGCAGTTGATAAGACACTTTGAATGATGTGATCGATTTATTGTGTTCTTGTTTGGTGTATCTAGTGTATGAATATGGATCGAAGCTGGATGTATGGTAATCGGATTTCGGCGACATTTCTATAAGGGGTTGATGAATTTATCAGGGTTGCGTTAGAACATCAATCGCAGAATGGGTCAAAGTTAGTCTTGTGTCCTTGTTGTGATTGCAATAACTCTAGGGGGTATCGTGATGTTGATCAAATTAAGGATCATTTGATTCGTCGTGGGTTTAAGAGCAACTATACTAGGTGGACATGGCATGGAGAGTTTTATGATCAGGGTATGAGCTCCACTAGCTTGTGTGATGATTTGCATGTTGATCTCATTGATGATGAGGTTGAGGTTGATATCGAAAAAGGAGAAGATAATAATGATAATGATAGGGTAGATGATATGAATGATAGGGTAGATGAGATGTTGCATAATTTGGAGGATGAAGGAACCGATCGTCCGAATATGTATGATAATATTTTAAGTGCAGCGGACAAACCTATGTATCCGGGGTGTAAGAATTTCACTAAACTTTCTGGCATCCTTTTACAAGTGAGTTGTTCACTTTTTTACAAGAATTGCATAGTTGGACAGATAAAAGTCTAAGTGAGTTGTTCACTTTTTTACAAGAATTGCTACCTGATGGGAATGAAATTCCTAATTCTACCTATGAGGCAAAGAAATTGTTGTGTCCATTAGGTATGGAATAGGAGAAGATACATGCATGTCAAAATGATTGTGTGCTGTATCAAAATGAGTACAAGGATTTGGGTGAGTGTCCAAGGTGTGGAGAGTCTCGGTACAAGACAAAGGAGGATGATGAAGGGGTGAGAAAGAAAGAAACTCCGGCAAAGGTTCTTTGGTATCTTCCAATCATTCCGAGATGTAGGCGTTTATTTTCGGATGAAAATAATGCTAAATTATTAAGGTGGCATGCGGATGAGAGGAAGAAAGATGGGATGCTTAGACATCCGGCCGATTCTCCGCAAAAAGTTTTCCAGTTTTGGTAAAGAACCTCAAAATCATAGGCTTGGACTTTGTATAGATGGGATGAACCCATTTGGCACCCTAGGTACCCACCATAACACTTGGCCTGTTCTACTGACCATTTATAATCTGCCCCCTAGTTATGTATCAAGCGTAAGTTTATTCTGCTATCACTTCTTATCTCGGGTCCTAAGCAACCCGGACACGACATAGATGTGTATCTTGACCCACTCATTCAAGATCTGAAATTGTTGTGGGATGAAGGTGTTTTGATGTTCGATGCGCATGCGAAAACTGAATTCACATTACGTGCCATGATATTTTGCACGATTAATGATTTCCCGGCTTATGGGAATTTGTCCGGGTATACAGTTAAAGGAGCAAAGGCATGCCCTATTTGTGATGAGGATATGATTGATTTCCCGGTTACATCATTGTGGTAAGAATGTATACCTGCAATATCGTACATGGCTTCCTTTAGATCATCCATTTCGTAAGAAGAAAAAGTTGTTCAACGGAAAAGTGGAGATGAGAGAAGCCCCTGTACCCTTACGTGGAAAATAGGTTTGTAGGCGGGTAAAGGATATTGAAACAGTGTTTGGCAAGCCCTTTAAAAGTGTCTCAAAGAACTTATACAAGAAAAGGTCTAAGGCCTCGTTCTTTTGAACTTATTTTGACTGAAATTAAATTAAATTAAATTAACTGAAATTAACTGAACTAAACTGAAATTAAATTAACTAAACTGAAATTAAATTAACTAAACTGAAATTAACTGAACTGAACTGAAATTAAATTAACTGAACTGAAATTAAATTAACTGAACTTAAATTAAATTAAATTAACTGAACTTAAATTAAATTAAATTAACTGAAATTAACTGAAATGAGATAAACTGAACTGAATTGTATATTTAATTTTCTAAAATAATAATTATCGATAATAATCAATAAGTATTAACATAATATTATCAATACTAATTATTATTATTATATTATTATTATTGTTATTATTATTTATTATTATTATTATTATTATTATTATTGTTATTATATATTATTATTATTTTTATTTTTTATTAATATTATTATAATTGTTATTATTTATTATTATTATTTTTATTTTTTATTAATATTATTATAATTGTTATTATTTATTTTATTATTTATTATTTATTTTAAGTTCAGTTAAGTTCAACTTTATATTATTAATAATAATAATAATAATAATAATAATAATAATAATAATAATAACAATAATAAAAACAATAATAATAAATAATAATAACAAATAAATTATAAATTATAAATAATAATAAAAATAAATAATAAATAATAAATAATAATTAATATTTATAATAAATAATAAATATTTACAATAAATAATAAATAATAAATAATATCAATAAATAATAATAATAATAATAATAATAATAATAATAATAATAATAATAATAATAAATAATACTAATAATAATAAATAATAAATAACAAATAGTGAATATATAATGATAGTAATAATAGTAAATATAATAATAACTATAATAATACTAATTAAATAAATAATAATAATAAATAATAAATAATAAATAATAAATCATAAATAATAAATAATGAATAATAAATAATTATAAATAAACAATAAATAATAAATAATAATAATAATGATAATAATAAATATTAAATAATTATAATAATAAATAATAAATAATAAATAATAAATAAACAATGCATAATAAATAATAATAATAATAATAATAATAATAATAATAATAATAATAATAATAAATAATAAATAAAAATAATACATAATAATAATAATAATAATAATAATAATAATAATAATAATAATAATAATAATAATAATAATAATAAATGATAATAATAAATAATAAATAACAAATAATAAATAATAAAAATAATAATAATACTCCCTCCGTTTCTTTTTAATAGTTACACTTACACTTTTCACGCATGGTAATGCAAAACTTTGAGGATATATATCTCTAGTTTTGTATTTGTAAAAATTATAAAATGTACATATTAATAAAATACATACTAAGACGAATCTAACAAGATCCCACATGACTATATTTTTAATCATGTATAAATCACAAATGAGGGTCAAAGTGTAACTTGTGAATAGTGTAAAATGTCAAAGTGTAACAATTAAAATGAAACGGAGGGAGTAATAAATAATGATAATAATAATAAATAAATAAATAAATAATAATAAAATAATAAATAATAATAATAATAATAAATAATATTAAATAATAATAATAATATTAAATAATAATAATAATAATAAATAATAATAATAAAAAATAATCATAATAAATAATAGTAATAATAATAAATAATAAATAATAATAATAAATAATAATAATAATAATAGTAATAATAAAAAATAATAATAAAAATAAAAATAATAAAAAAATAAATAATAAATAATAATAATGATAATAAATAATCATAATAAATAATAATAATAATTATTATTATCATAAATAATAATAATAATAATAATTATTATTATTACTATTATTATTATTATTATTATCATAAATAATAATAATAATAATAATAATAATAATAAATATTAAATAATAATATTAATTTTTATTATTATCATAAATAATAATAATAATAAGAATAATCATAATCATAATAAATAAAAAATAATAATTAAAACATTACATAAGTTGAACTAAACTGAAATTAACTGAACTAAACTGAAATTAAATTAACTGAACTGAAATTAAATTAAATGAACTGAAATTAAATTAAATTAACTGAAATTAAATTAAATTAACTGAACTGAAATTAAATTAACTGAATTGAAATTAAATTAACTGAACTGAAATTAACTGAAATTAAATTAACTGAACTGAAATTAATTTAACTGAACTGAAATTAAATTAATTTAACTAAAATTAAATTAATTGAACTGAAATTAAATTAACTGAACTAAAATTAACTGAAATAAACAGAAATTAAATTAACTGAACTGAAATTAACTGAAAATAAGTTCAAAAGAACAAGGCCTAAGTTCTGGGACCTCCCATATTGGGAATGTTTAAAAGTCACACATTGTCTTGATCTAATGCACATTGAGAAAAATATTTGTGATGCCATTGTTTGCACATTGTTGATATGCCCGGGAAGACAAAGGATGGAGTTAAAGCTAGGAAAGACATGGCTGAAATGGGTAGACCAAAACTAGCACCTCAGGAGCGGGGACAATGCTATTATCTTCCACCAGCTTGCTACAATTTATCTAACAAGGAGGAAACGAGTTTTTGTGAGTCTCTTCATAGGTTTAAGGTCCCTGCTGGATACTCGTCAAATTTTCGAAACCTTGTCTCACTAAAGGACTTGAAACTCGTTGGTTTGAAATCTCATGATTGTCATTTCTTGATCCAGCATTTATTACCTGTTGCAATACGAGGAATTTTGCCTTCCCAAGTAAGATACACGATAACAAAGCTGTGTTTCTTCTTCAGAACTATCTCTAGCAAGGTGATTGATCCTAACACTCTAGATAACTTGCAAGTTGATGTAATAGAGACGATGTGTCGATTTGAAATGTACTTCCCACCATCGTTCTTTGACATCATGCCTCATTTGATAATTCATCTTGTCCGAGAAATTAAACTTTATTGGCCCGTTTGTATGAGGTATATGTGGCCTTTCGAAAGACATATGGGTACTTTGAAGGTCAAAGTGATGAATCCAGCCAGACCAGAAGCAAGTATTGTCCAAAGAACAGTTGCAGAGGAAGTATCTGAATATGTAAGTCAGTATTTAGCACGTGCACAAGCAATTGGATTGCCAAAATATAGACATGAAGGAAGACTTGATGGTTGTGCTACCATTGGTAAAAAAATATTGTGTCTTGATGGAGAATTGAAAATAAAACCATAATATTTAGTGTTAGAAAATCTGAAACAAGTTCATCCTTACTTAGATGAGCACATGACTGTTTAGTGTTCAGTATCCATTGAAGAATAAACGTGAGTTGGTGATTGAGCATAATCATTCGTTCGTTGATTGGTTTAAAGAACGAGTTATGAACCAATTATCTGACCCAAAAAATGATGTATCGGATACGTTGAGATGGTTGGCATATGGGTGAAAGATGCAAGTTCTTTCCTATGAAGGGTATGACATCAATGGTTATTCATTTTACACTAAGTGACAAGATGACAAATCCACGATGGAAAACAGTGGTGTTACGTTGGGGGCTTTGTCATCAGAGTATACAAGTAGAAGGGATAGAACAATTGTTGAGACAATGAAGTCTTACTACGGGTTCATTGAAGAGATATTAGAACTTGACTACGTTGACTTCAAGTTTCCGCTTTTCCATTGCAAGTGGATTGATATTCTCGTGGATTAAAGAAGGATGAACATGGCTTTTTTACATTAGTCAATTTAAGAAAGTTAGGGAATCATGAAGATAGTTTCATATTGACATCACAAGCAATACAAGTTTTCTACATGGTTGACCCTGTCGATTCGAAATGGTCTGTTGTCATTGAAGGAAAAAGGTGAATACTTGGAATCGTTGATGTACGCGATGAAGAAGAATATGATGCACAATTTAATGAAGTTATTACTTCGTCGGTAGTCATTCCAAGTACATTAGGGGAAGATTTGGACCCAAATTATATTCATCAAGACCATAATGAGGGATTTTACGTTGTCAAAGAAAAAACTGATTAATAGGTATATGTAATATTATTGCAACTACTATTGTTTATAATCTTCAATTTTATACTTTATGCATTGTTAAAATAATTTTGTAGTACTTCATTTATGAATCTAACATGTCTTTGGTTGGTATTTGTTATTTGGTTTCAGGTGTAGTGATGGAAGATGAGATAATGCATGATGCATCAGATGATCGGCAGCCACGTTATGAGGCCGAGATTACTAATGGAGGTAGTAGGAAGAAAAGAGTGAGTAAGGCTAGAGGTCCTACAAAAGGGATTCGTTCCATACCCGGGGTTCAAAGAGTACTTAACTGGGATGAGTTGATGTGTCCGATTGGGGAGCATGTTGGTGCGTACAAGACACATTGCGGTGAAATCAGTAGAAGCAAAGTGTCTATCTTGTACGATAGTTGGGATGATGTTCCACTAGGCCTTAAAAGTAGTTTATGGGAAGATGCTAAAGTAAGTAACCCATGTATTTTAAAAGTCATTTTTTTAATTTAATAGACATCTTGTTTATTAGTTACTAATCGTGTATTATTTTGTATATTGAAGAGAGAGCTTGGAATACAAGAGGATGAGAGGAAGAAACGAGATGTGTTGACTACTTGTGATAAGCGGTGGGGGGATTTCAAGTCAAAATTGGTGAGTCGATGGATCACAAAAACGAGGAAGGGGCCTAACAATGATAAGCAACCGTATGTGCTCTATCCTTTCATCACGGAAGAGATCTGGAAGCAATTTGTGGCAAAGTGTAGCTCTGATGAGTTTAAGGTATATAATATGTACGTTACAATCACATGATATGTTATAATCAATTTTTTTATGTTGTGAATATTGACTCTTTACTTGTTTTTATATTAAGCTAAAAGTGAAAAAGCAAGAAAGTCTCAGGCTGCCAACATTCATCCTCATTTTATAGGTCAAAAGTCATATGCGGAGATGATCCCTTTTTGGAAAAAAAAAGGGTATATCCCTTCATCATCTACATCATCATCTGTTGACTCATCCACATCTCCTTTTTTTTTCCTCCTTGCCGGATCGAACTTTGCCATGGCTTCTTGCGAGATCTAAAAAAGATAAGGAAGGAAATATTTTCTTCCCTAATGAAGAAACACAAAAGATAAAAGAGTCCATTGTAAGCATTTTTCAAATTTTATGATATTTTCTTGTCTAATTACTCGTATTCTACTAATCATATGATTTTTTTTGATTGGACGCAGATGATTGGAAAAGGAAGGATAGTTTGTTCCAGGTCGGATGGATGATGCTCTATCACGTGCTCTACAGAGGAAATACCGTCCTGGGCGTGTGTTAACAGCTGGGTGTAGCATTGGGATTATATCTGTTTAGGGAGATCCTGATCGGAGTAAAACTGCTCGAAAGGGTAGGGGCATGGATGATGAGGAGATGCAGGAGTTCGAGGCTAGAGTGAGCCAAAGAGTTAGAGAACAGATGATGCAAGAGATGAACTCGAAGATAGATGCAATAGTTCAAGAAAGGTTGATGGCTTTTGCGGCGCAATTAGGTCTTCAAGTACCAAATCAAACAAGGGAAGATGCGCCGGTCCGAAGTCCTCACACTCCAGTTGATCCTAGTAGCTGTCACTCGGGGGGCAATGATCCATTTGTGAATTTGCAGGTATAAGTTTATTTTATATCTTCTAAGATTATGATATTATGCTTCTAAAACACTTAATTAATGACATTGTGTTCTCATTGGATGTTAAGAGTCAAGTTCCATGTCGTTTAGCATTAGCGAATGTCTCGGGGCCGATCATTGTAGCTGAGGGTACCGTTCATCCACAACTGGGGTCATCATCACATCCTACGGCCGTGAAAGTGAGTGTTGATAATTTGTTTCCGGACTACGCAGATGCTCCAGTTCCACAACCTACTCCATACATCGTGAAACTCAATCAAGCTGAGGGTTCATTGATAGAATGACCGAAAGAGTTGGTATTTTTAGTCTCAGATAATCAGGTAACTTATGTTTAATATCTTTATTTATATACTACGTAAGCTTGATTGATATATGAAATAATCTATATACATATATAGTATGAATTAAAAATAAGTCGGATTGAATTAGGAACATTTGCCTGAGGAAGGTGCGATGAAGAAGAAGAAAAAAAATTGTTGGTAGTGATCTTTGCACCGATGAGTCTGCACATAAGTACATATATCCTTTTATTAGCATACCACTAGAGGATATGGATGATATTGTCAAGGATATGCACCGATTATTTTGCAACCGGCCCTCAGATGAGCCTTTTAGTATGCAAGTTATGAAGGGTACCGTCTTCAACTATGATAGTGATAAGATGATCATTCTCTCGCGACAAGATGTTTTTCAATTTCTCACGGGAGCATGGCTTAATGTATCCATTTTGAAAATATTTATGATGTGAGAATTCTCAAACTCAAACTAATTAACATTGATATTTATTTTTATTGTTTCTTCTAAGTATAAGTATTTGGAGTGCAGGCATTTGGAAGAGGAGTCTGAATCAGAGGGTACCATTGGTTTCATGTGTCCAAGGCGACCATGATACGCAATCAACCAGATGCCGTGATCAACTACATGGAAAGTTCAATGAAAGCGAATCAAAATATGCGTTTCATCCTATGTCTGTATATTCAAAAGTATGTTAGTTAAACTAATCTTTACTTTGTTTTATCTATATGAACTTGTGGTTATATGAGCATCACATTTTGTTTCATGCCTTAGGGAACATTGGATTCTTCTTGTCATTTGTCTATCTAAGAAACGGTATATATATTTGATTCGCTACAGAGAGAAAGAAAATTAGCTATCAAGATACCGCTGAATACGTAAGTTCATAGTTGTTATACATGTTAATTAATTTACATGAATTTTATGATATTTTAAATAATTTACAAATGCTTATAGTAATTAATTGTTACAAAATTTCTATACTTAGTGCATATACAAGTTTTACGCGCCTTGAAGGATCCAATAAAGGAACTAAATTGTCTTGGATAACGATCCCGGTAAAACTCTTATGGTTTTGTATTTGATACACATTTTATAATTCTATTTAGGATTTTATTTTCGATTTTAATATATATCTTAAATTTGGTGTAGTGTGCTCAACAATCGGGAGGAGCGGAATGCGGCTATTTCGTGATGAAAAACATGCTTGAAATCGTCCGTATGCACTATGATTCATATAATTTACAGGAGGTATATGTATGTCGTAAATTCGTTATTTATACTTATAGAATTTTCAAGTATATTAACTAATTTAATATATTTCTAGGATTTTCCACCAAGTCCTCAGCCATACTCCGCAACTGAAATCGACTAACTCAGAGAACTTTCTGCAAAATACTATGTAGAGGTCGTCAAAGCTGCAAGCTAACTAGTTAGTATATGTATTTATAGGTTGAACAATATTTTGTTGATTGAACCTTGTGGGTTGCCTGATTGCAATTGATTGCAATATTGGTTGCTTTGAGATGTACTGGAATATGTTTTGGTTATATATGCAAAATTCTCCCAACGATTTCTTGGGTCGTCCAAATTACAAAGGAGACTCTGCCGAATTTTCTGCTCATAATTATTAATATAATGTTCGTTTAGTTTTGAAGTTTAAGGTTTTGTATATGAAAAAAAAAGAAAAAAAACCCCAAAAATCATCATTTGCGTCGCACCTTGCTCTATGTACGACGCAAATGACCTACTATATGCGTCGCACATTGAGCATCATGCGACGCAGATGGTAGTTGGGCTGCTGGCGCTGTGGCTGGAGGGCTCTGCCATCTGCGTCACATGCTGCTAAATGTGCGACGCAGATAGTAGGCCATTTGTGTCGCACATAGAGCAAGGTGCGACGCAAATGGTGGAGCCCTGCATCCACAACAGCTAGCAGCCCAAGAGTTATTTGCGTCGCGTGGTAGTCTGGGTCCGACGCAAATAGTGAGAAATCTGCGTCGCATGCTTGTCCGACGCAGATCATGAATCCTGATTTGCGTCGAGAGCTGTGTCGTCGGTCCCATGTCTGACGCAAATGGGCGCCTCGCATCCGACACAAATCGTCAATTCTGTACTAGTGGGTCTTGCCGTCGGTAAACCTGCAAAGCACACTAAAAACTATCCCGGGGTTTTTCCTGGAACCCCCCTTGTAGGCGTGTTTTTATTTCGCCTACGTGGTGTGAGCGCATATTTGACTACCCCATTGTTAAGGTTTTATTGAAAAATGTTTTGAAGTGGGCAACAAGTCTTTAAAGGAAGACTCATAAACCTAATTGGATATTGGAAAATCGTAGGGACAAATTAGGGATTTATCCAATGTAGATATCCCCGTCATGACTCCATAGATGGTCAATGAACCACAAATTGAGTTTGGGGGTGAGGACAGGAACTCGATCATAATGAACGATATTCGCCTATTGTTGGCCTCTACTAAATATCGATTCAACGTCAATTTTTATGTAATAGAATAACCAAACACCCTAAAAATAATTTAGTCTAGGTTGGTTTACGAAACACAAAAAAAGACTCTTTTATAGTGGTATGTTATTAGGCAATCAAAATTACAGGGAACCTAACAGGTTGTCCAAATTACCTGATTAATATTAGAACAATTCCTTAGGTCTTTGATTAGCAATAATAAGTTAATAAACGTGAGTGATGAAAAGGCAAACAGGACAATCAGGCAATGTATATAAGAAAATAAATAAAAAGGAAAGCAGGATTACGGGATAAACCGCCTTACTTTTGACACGTTTTGACAGTTTTTTTATAAAACGCGTTTTAACAATTTTCTTTTATCTGTTAACTTTAGAAATCTGATTTTACGGGATAAAATTCGATTTAAATAAAATAATTAATTATTATTAAACAATTAATTGGGCTTTTTCAAAGAGTTGGGCTCAAAATACAATTAATTATCATGAATAATTAAGTGGGATTTAAAATACGATTTTGGATCATCAAAATACGGTTTAACACTTTTAAAATAGTTTTGGCTCTTCGGACTGCTCTGCCCTTGGGTTGGACCAATTAAGACCGCGGTATATTTCATCATTGGGCGCTGAAATGGGAGACACGAGTATGTGTCTACAGAAACCCCCACTTTGACTGAGGTTTAGGAAACCGATAGTCAAAGTATATGGTGTCGGGATGGAGAACGATTATAAACGCTCTGCAATTTAGAACTGATCTATATTCACAGGTCTCTGTAAAACAAAGTTAGTATGCAAGATAATAACTACAAGCAATCTGATTATTTGCAGAAGAAAGATGTTAGCAGATAGGCGCAAAGAACTCACATAAATCACATAATGATGCAAATAATGCAAATTTAGACTCTCTAAGGATGCATGTGACGCTATGGAAGGATTAATGTTATGCAAAGCTAAGTAAGACGACACGTCATGAAAGGCCAGAGTTATGTAAGACTAGGATGTATGAAATGCAATGCAAGGTCATGGTTTTGCAAAGTTAGAAGATCTGGATATGTAGAAAGAGATATGATGATTATTAGAAATAGATAGAATGATTTTCGAAAATTGTTTTTAGTAAAGAATCGGGGTCCGTAAACGAGGTCCGCATATTACAACTTTTCGGGAGCTTGATTTAATTTGGAGGAACCACCACATATATAAGAAGCCCCCATTTTGGGTGAGCTCGTCTTGAATTAGGCACTATGAGCCTTGATTGAATATCTTCATTGGGGATTCTTCTTTGAGGAATTGATAATGGCAAAGTTAAATATCTCCAGAAACAATGGAATCGTCGGAGAGTCCTTTAGGGTCAATGAGAGTTTGGATTGAAAAATAAAAAGTTTAAATTTGTAACTTAAATAAATGTAGGTGGGAAAGGCTTTAACGAGGCTAGGTGAAGACTTGAGTCTATGTCGGAATCTAGAAAGAATATGCTCCTAAATTCTAGAAAGTCAAATCATTATACCTTGATTAATTTATTTTATTGAAGCAGTCATACCTCGAGATGAGGATTCCTACGCATGCCTCTTAGCTTGACTTTTTATTTCCTTGCCTTTGGCTTTTTCTTTTTGCACTTTTTTTATTCTTTTTCTCTTGTGCGTTTTCTTTTGCTTTTGTTTGTTTTTTTTTCTTTTTTCGCACTTTGAATTTATTCACTTTTTTTATTTTGCCTGGCATTGATCTTTTTGTTATGTACTGAAGCTTGCACACAAGTTTTTTGTGGTTTTGGGTATTGGAGGCTGGAAGGTTATTTGTGAAGCTTTGATTTGAAAGGATTATTTGGCTAAGGATCATGATGGATAATGTCTTATAGGATTTTTTTTTGGGTTGCATGAACATGGCTTAAGGATGATAGAAGGAAGGGAGGAATAACTCCTAACCCAAAGTATGCCCTTTTTCATTTTTTTTTTCAGACTGTTTTTTTTATTAGTTAATCAAAGTCATTAGGTGATTTAAGTTTCATTATTGAATTAGCAGCATAAGAATGATGGAAGGCCAATGAAAATGAAAAGAAAATGTGATTATTTTATTGATTATAAATAAAATGGAACAAGGCTTATAAATATTAAAGTCCTAAAGGACACAGACTCGACAAAAAAGGAAATAAAGGAGCTAGGGACTCTCCGACTCAACCTAGAAAACTAGCGTTAAGCCCCTTGCACTGTTGAGACGATGCCGAAAGGGTTGCTGTTGTTGTTGACTTTTGCTGCAGGCGGAATTGGAAGTGTGCCATTATCAACCATATCATGTAGAGCATTCTTTAAGGCCCAACACACAGATGTTGGGTGTCCATTCCCTTGGTGGTACTTGCAATAGGCATTAGGGTTCCGTTTCTTTGGCCTATCTCAGGTGCAGGATCTGAAGCCTATAGGCTGTATTGCTCCTCATTGATGAAGCCTATTGATGGTTTCTTCTAAAGTCATGCCCAATGGAGTGAATTCTTTGAGGCTTTCGATAACCTCCCTTTTCGTAGTTAGGGCATTGACATCATTGCCTTTGGAGCTGGAAGGGTTGTTGTTATTCTTCTTGAAAGAGTTGTTATGATTATAACCCTTATTCTTTGAAGTTTGTACCTCTTCTTCGATTAGTAGTCCTACCTTATAGAGTTTCGTGAAAGACTTTATGGGTTGGAATTTGATGTGATCCCCATAATTGGGCTACAAGTTACGGATCCCCAATCCGACCTGGTCCTCTTCCGTTAGCCTATAAGTCATTTATGCGGCCTTTTCCCTCCATCTATTAAGGAAGGTAACGAAATCTTCGTTGGAGTTTTGTTTTGTTAACTCCAACTCACGGAGACCAATGGGAAGCTGAGTATTATATATCTATTGTTTGTGGAACTCTTCTTTGATGTAGTTCCATTCATTCAGCTTGGTTTTGTTCAGTGATCTGAACCACTTGAATGGATGTGCATCCAAGGTCAAGGGAAATACATAAGCAAATAGGTCCTTGCTCATGCCCTTAAGAGGCTAAGAGATGGAAAAGGCTCTCAAATGATCATCTGCGTCTTCGACCTCCTTGAATTTTGGGAGGTCACCCAATGCTACCTTCTTAGGGAGCTTTTCCATCAGTTCAGGATCAATGGTGTCATGGCCATGAGCGTGACAATGAGCCTGACCCTCGAGTGCATGAATTGGCTGGATCAATTGCTCGAGTTTTTCGAACCTCAAATATGTCTTGGACTTGATTGGAGGTGGCGGCGGTGGAGTGTCTTCCTGTTCACTTTCCTCAATTGTCACCTTTTCTCTCAGCGCCTTAATATCTTTGTCTTCTTCCTCAAGACAAAAGTTCATCAGTTGAAACCGAGCCATGATGACACTGAGCTGTTCATTAGTGTCCACCATTTCAGATGATGATTTAGAAGTCTCACAGGATTCATCTAAAAAGGTAAGGATGTGTTTGACGAGTCTAAGAGTAGGTCGACGTTGTATCCTCGGTGTCGGACATTCCTAAGTTATAATGTCACAAACTATCCTGAACAAAAATCGAATGGACCTCGTAAATTTTAAGAAATATATTTCGAAATGAGAAATGGAAATGAGGGATGGAGAAGTGGGAAATGGGAGATGAGAAATGGAAATGGGGAATGGAAATGGGAAATGTATTTGAAATGGAGGATTAGAAATGATTATGGATTTTTGGACTGGTACGGGCTTGACCATGATGTTGACATGGGCCTAACTATATGCATATGCAGATATGGACTTAACTGGACTGGACTAGAATTTGAACTAACAGGAGAGCAAGTAGGCTAGGCCTAAGGGTATGAACTGATCTGTTATAGTCCGAAGACTGGACTAGGGCTTACATGGAGATGCAAACTAGACTTGTGTTTGGGCTTTTATAGTCCAAAGACTTGACTAGGGTTCACATAGAGATGCAAACTAGACCTATGGAATGAACTTTAATGTCTGAAGACTTAACTAGGGTTTACATAGAAATGCAAACTAGACCTAGGGAATGAACTTTTATAGTCCGAAGACTTGACTACGATTTACATAGAAATGCAATCTAGATCACTCGTAGAATAAATGCTTATTGCTGCGGTGGTATTGTTGCGGTTTTACCCATACGTAGCAATATATGACGACAAAAGAAAAGGTAAAATATAATATAACCATATTGCTGCGGTTTTTTTAAAAAACCGCAGCAATATTAACTTTTTGCAAATAGTTGACCATTTGACCAACCATATTGCTGCGTTTTCTACAGAAAACCGCAGCAATATATTTCCAACGGATATTTTTTGAAAAAAGTGGAATATTTTTGACCAGATTCGGCGCTCAGATATTGCTGCGGTTTCTGTCAGAAACCGCAGCAATAGGTCCCTAGTGAGTATTAAAGTCTGCTAGGGTTAATAAACCCCTCTATCTAACCCTTAGGTGCCGTTTCTCTCTCCTATCCCTCTCCCTCTCCCTCTCCCCCTCACGCCTCCTCACTCTATCTTCGCACTCTCATCTTCTCTCTCCTCTCCCTCTCTCCCTCACGCCTCCTCACTCTTCTAATTTAAACAGCGCCAGACATTAATTCAGCGACGGTGCCTCCTCATCTTATATCTTCGTCGCAGCGAGAGAAAGCGAAGTCTAAGCCGTTGTCTACGCCAGGTCATCTTCGAACGCCACCTTTGTTGTCGTCTACACTAGGTCATCTTCGAACATCTTCGAACGTCGCCTTTGCCGTCGTCTACACCAGGTCATCCGTCGTCTTCGCCGCCGTCGCCTTTGTCGCTTTCTTCACCAACAACAGCGAAGTCTTCTCCGAAATCGCATTTTGGCTCCATCGAGGAAGTCAACGGCGACGACTTCCTCACCGGTGTTCATCTCTTTTTTTATTTCCAGATCTGTTTCGATTTCTCTTCTGTATTCTTCTTCTACTTTATCTCTTTTTTTTTTAAATATGAATGTGGTTTCACTATCTGATGTTAGGTGGTGTTACAGTTTTTTTCTGATTTTTTTTTTCATTTTTTGTATATTTTTCTTTTACATCTCTGTTTTTTTGTATGTGGGATTTTATTTTATCTTATGTATAAGCAATTGTTTTGTTTTATATATATTAACATTGGTGGTGCTTGATTTGTTGTTGATGAGATTTCTGTAATTTTATTTGTATTTTTCAGTTGTTTTCCTTTCTAGCTAGCCAAAAAAAATCTCCAGACACCTATTGCTGTTGTTTCTACCAAAAACAGCAACAATAGGTTTCATTTTTTTTTTTTTGAAAAAAATACCTATTGCTGCTGTTCCTACCAAAAACAGCAGCAATAGGTTTCATTTTTTTAATAAAAAAATACCTATTGCTGCGGTTTTGGGTAAGAACCGCAGCAATAGGTTTCATTTTTTAAATAAAAAAATATCTATTGCTGCGGTTTTGTGTATGAACCGCAACAATATGTTTCTATATTGCTGCGGTTAAAAACCACCGCAATAGGCCACTTAATGATCGCAGCAATAAGCAATTATTCTACTAGTGGATAGGGAATTTTGATAGTCCTAAGACTTAATTTTTATAGTTCGAATACTTGACTAGGGTTTACATATAAATGCAAACTAGACCTAGGGAACTTTATAGTCCTAAGACTTAACTTTTATAGTTCGAAGACTTGACTTGAGTTTACATAAAAATGCAAACTTGACCTAGGGAATTTTAATAGTCCTAAGACTTAACTTTTATAGTCCGAAGACTTGACTAGGGTTTGTATAGAAATGCAAACTAGACCTAAGGAACATTTATAATTCGAAGACTTGACTAGGGTTCACATAGAAATGTAAACTAGACCTAGGGAATTTTTATAGTCTTAAGACTTAACTTTTATAGCTCGAAAACTTGACTAGGGTTTACATAGAAATGAAAACTACTCCTAGGGCACTTTTATAGTCCTAAGACTTAACTTTTATAGTTCGAAGACTTGAATAGGGTTCACATAGAAATGCAAACTAGACCTAGGGAACTTTTATAGTCGTAAGACTTAACTTTCATAGTCCGAAGACTTGACTAGGGTTTACATAAAATTGCACACTAGACCTATGAAACTTTTATAGTCCTAACACTTAACTTTTATAGTCCGAATGCTTGCCTAAGGTTTACATAAAAATGCAAACTAGACCAAGGGAATGAATTGGGCCTAAATGGACCTATGCTTTGAATTGGATTAGAATTAGACTTAGATTGAATTGAACTAGGTATAGACTTTGACTAGTTGTAGGCGTGATTTTATTTTCACCTACCGCGGTGTGAGCGCGTATTTGACTACTCCATTGTTAAGGTTTTATTGAAATTCGTTGAAGTCGCCACAAGTCTTTTGGAGGAAAACTAAATACCTAATTGGATATCGAAAACTACAGGGACATCTTAGGGACTTATCCAACATAGATTTCCCTATCCTGACTCTATAGATGGTTAATGAACATTGGTGCGCCTGACGCGGCAATGCCCATTAGAAAATGTACACGTGGTACGCTTCTTTAAAAAGGTTGTGCGTCACACAAAGTGGTGCGCTAGGCGCAGGACTCTGTGTGACTCACAGATCAACATGTCAGGCGCAGATTAGCGCGCCTGACACAGCATGGCCAATGCGCTGGGCGCACGTGGCACGCTAGGGGCACCACCTGCGGCCAGATCATTTTCCAGGCTTTTTCCTTAAACGCGTTTTGAAAGATTGTATTTATCCCTTAAAATTCGAAAATTGACTTTTACGGAATAAAAATCTGACTTCAATAGAATATTTATTAAACATAATAAATAAACAATTGGGCTTTAGAATAAGATTTCAAAACGCACTTTAAATTTATGTTGGGTGGCTCTTCGGATGGCTCTTCCATTGGGTTGCACCAACTAAAATTGCGGTATGTTTCATCATCGGACCCTTAAATGGGGGGACACGATGAGGTGTCCGCAGAAGCCCCCACTTTGACTGAGGTTTGTAAAAGCGAAAGTCAAAGTATACGTGTCGGGACGGAGAATGATTCGAGATGTTCTGTAATTCAAAATCTCTCTTTGAAGTATCCAAACTTGATTGCTTGATTTTGAAGATATCTCGTCACGCTTAGTGGAAGTTTTGACAAAAGATTCCATATAGGGTTCCTAAGGTGAGAAGATGAGAAAGGCCTAATAAAGGAACACTCAAAATATGAAGCGCAGTCATAGCGCTGAGTGCTGAAAGATTATGCTAAGGTGGGGCTTAGAAGCAATAATGTAGTTCAGAAAATGACAAGGGATAAGAATAAGAAAAAGGCGGAGCCATAATGAATTTACCCACGCAATGAGGTAGGCTAATGATGCAGGTTCAAATCCCAGTCTAGTTCTAAGGGTAGGGATAAGCATTTAAAATTCATGATTTGGGGAGATCGCGCTTTTCTCATGGGCCTAGGCGAGCCTTAAAAAATATGTTTTGAATTAAAATGGTCGGGCCTCAAAAGAGGTTGCCTACATATCCATGATGGAATCAGGCCAATTGTAGCTCTTAGTATTTTAATTGGTGGCCTAGCATTTTGCTTAGGAGCCATTTGCAATGAATTAGGAATTGATTGGGAAGAGGTCTTTGGAAAGGGTGGATAATGATGTAGGTTTGGTTTGATTTAAAGTGGTCGGACCTCAGGGTGAAGTGTCCTACGTATGTTTATCAGAATAAGACCATTCGTAGTTCAGGCTACTGAATGAGAAGGTGCCATGACTTTTTCCTAAGTCGCCCTTATGGGTTTCCGACCAAGCGGGCTTTGGTTTGTCTTTTATGGCTTATTGGGATGCGATATGCATGGTTGTTAAAAAGGTTTATCACAGAGATATGATTTGACTTGTAAGTTGCTTTTGGTCAAGGCCTTTAATAAAGTTGGAGGTTTAGAATCGAAGGTTGAAGGTTTTGAAAAGAAAGTACATTTGACAAAGCTATTGATGGGCTTATTTGCAACGCTTATTTTTTTTCGATTTTTTTATTCTTTGCATTTTTTTCATCATTTTTTGTTTTTGTTTTATTTTTTTTACTTTTTTTTCTTTTTTTGCTTTGATTTTTCTTGTTGCTCTTTTTTTTTTTTACCCTTTATATTTAATTGATGTCAAATATACTTCCCACGATGTAGGTTAAAGGGAGAGTGCGTGGTGTTATATATGGAGGAATGGTTGTAGTGATGGGAGGAATGCCTCTTTTATGCCAATTTGTTCGTTGCCTTATTAGAATAGTCATGAGAATTGTAAATTTATTTCCTTGAAGGTGACAATCGTGATTTCCATTAATCCTCATTAGTGCAAGGTTATAGAATAAATAAACACTCATTTATTAATTGAAAGTCATGAGTACAAGCAATAAAAATGGAAAAACCTATATTAGACTTGGAAAATAAGAGAAGTGAAACTGAAAACGGAATCCTAAGTCTAGACTCCTACGTCAGGTAACGAGACAACTTCGTTGCTTCGGTCTTCATGAGGTTTCTTTCTAAATGAATAGTGAAGAAGTGTATTTTTTTTCGTGCTGATTGGACCAAAGCGAGTCCAAACGTTTTAGTGAATATATGCTATTGGGATTGGGGCTGTGTCTTTGTTGTCTGGATCTGATAGCAATTGAAGTCTTTTGTCATTGATCATATCTTGGATAATCGCATGAAGGCCCATACACCTTTCAGTGTGGTGACCCCTCCCCCTGTGGTATTCACAATAAGAGTCTTTATCCCACATCAAATTTTTTCCCTCTTTAATTAGGTGGGTAATCTAGGGGTCCAATTGGGGAATTTGCACCTTTAGCCCGGAGTTAGTGAAAATTTTGAGTATAGGTCATTTTTAGTGGGGTATACGTCTTTTGTGCCCGTCGGGGTTTTACATAATCCTTTGTACCCATGTCAGCGACATCTATCATATTTAGGGCCTTGTTCAAGAGAACTATAAGCCTTCCATCTTCTATCATGTCGTGGATAAGGTGCTTTAACCTATAACAATCGTTAGTTTTATGCCCATCTCCTCCATGTTACTTGCAATAGGCATTTTTGTCCTAATTTGGCCCCTTTTTGTCTTCCTCAGGATCTGGAGTGGGTCCTATAGGGTAGAGCAGTTTTCTAAAATGAAGATACTCGAATATGGCATCATAGCTCATGTGTAAGGATATGAATTCTCTCTTAGGTTTTCTTTTAAGCATGGTAAGAGTTAATGCAAGTCTGGAATGTATCTCACATGTTTTCTTTTGTTTCATAGATACTTGGATGTTAGGTGAATCATCAATAATTCTTTTGCCTGCTCTGGAAAGAGGCGAGCTTTCAGAGACAGATTTGATGGAAGGATTTATCAGCAGATTGTGTTGTCAGATGTCATGTAGTTGATTGATCCTTTGTTGGTCAGTCGCTATTGCACCAAAACTATCTAGTTCCTTGTAATCTGCACTACGATTCTCTTAAGGAACATGGTAGTGTGTCTATAGTCTGACAACAACTGCTACAAGATCTACCAGTATACCCTTTAACTCATCAACTTGTTCTTGAAGTGTGTTTGACATATTGTGTATTTCCTGTAATGGATCATCAAGCGGGTGATTAGAAATGGAGTGATGGTGGAGAGAAAGGAATGGAATGGAAGAATGTCGGTTTGTTTTAAAAGTTGAGCTTCTAGGAACGAATCTGAATATCCTAAATGCATGATGATTTTTTTTTTGCACATAGACCAATTGCATGTATGCATGACTTGTTTGGATGCACTTAGACCTAATGACTCAATCTATGCACTCGAACCTGTAAAGGCTGCCAGCATATCCCGAACAGGGAATTAGATTGCTTATAGTTCAGGACTACTAAATGCGGAATCCATGAAATGAAATGGAGAGCTTGGATGCACTGAGACTCCTAAATGCCTAATAACTCTAGTTATGCGTAAAGTGTATGAATTAAAAGGATTCTAGTATGAATGCAGTCCTAATAAATATGAAATTCTAATGACTTAAGAATCATGATGACGTTTGATACTCAAGTGTGTTAGACTCCTAATATGCATGAAACTGTAGTGGACCTAGACTCCTAAAATAAATGGAATTCAAATGGTTTTAGACTCCTAATATGGGCAGAACTCTAATGGATCCGAAACTCCTAAGACGAACAAAATTCTATTGGATTTAGACTCCTAAGATGGGTGAACCTTGACAGGGTCAAGACTCCTAAATTGAATAGGGTTAGAGGAGGCTGAAGTCTCTAAATGGAGTGAAACTAGATGAGCCTAGACATATGCGCTAGATGGACCTCTAATGGAGTTAGGATTCCTAAGCGGATGAGAGTTTCACAACAAGATGGACAGTAAGAAGAATCCTAAATGACGTACAGGAGAATATAATATACATGGAAATGATGAAGTTTTGAAAAAGAAGAGGATTTTTTGTGAAAACCAAGTGAAAAAGTTTTTTCATAAAAAAGTATGGGGTAAGATGGGAGGACAGGAATATCTGACTTTCTCCAAAAAGAAAAAAAACACGAGACGCGCAAGAAAATCTTAAACCTGATCGTTCACTTAAATGAAACCTAATGATAGTGAGACTCAAAATAAAGAAAAAGACTGATTTTATTTCTTATTTTCTAGAATTAGGTGCAGTTAATTTTAGACCCTAGCCGCACTAAACTGTCAACAACTCGACATGCATGCAGACAGGAAAAAATGCGGAGTCGGCCACCACATTGTCTGTCTAAATTGGTAAAAAAAAGAGACGCGCAAGAAGCGCACCACACAGCAAAGGTGCATGCGTCGTGGGACAATGTGTCTGGCTCAGGAGCAGTGTGTCAAGCACAAAAACATGCGTCTAGATCACTGTTCCTAGACACATTTATTTTTACAATTTAGGCGATGTTTTAGCGAATTCTTCATGATTTCGGGACGCTACGACTGATAACAACAATTTTGACAGACCAACGCCTACTGGTGAATTGACAGACCTTGTTTTGTTTTTTTTAGACATGGAACGATGCCCAAATTAACAATAAAAATGGGAAAATATACACTGCGCGTGGCGCGCAAGCTATGCGTGTGGCATAGGAATGCCAGGCGCAAATAAATGCGCTTGGTGCACTACTCCCCCTCATGCATATTGGCGATTTGGCGAAAGTTCGGATGAAAATTACGATCTATTTTAGACGCGACTTTTTAGGCACAAGGCATATCAATATGTTAATAAAATCACTGCAGGCAATAATTACAATCACACAAATTGTCAGGTAACATGGATGCAAGAGTTCTCAACCTAAAGTCCAGTTCTACATTCAACTATGGTCAGGTTTAGGTTAAGGCTAAAAGGTCCATGACTCAGAGATTGATCCCACGCTTCGCACCCCTGCTTAAAGAGGTGGCCACATGTAAGATGCACTCCAGTTCTCAAGTCAGGAACAAGAGAACAATGACATTGTTAGGTAGGTTTGCTTATGACTTAGATTCAACACTATCGCTCAGGAATCTTTTTGGAAGGACAAAACGCAAACCCCCCGGGGGTGACCTCACACATAGAACATGGGCTAATGAGGCAATGTAGATTGTCCTTATGGTGGTTGAACAATAGCCATGCATATGCAAAACAATATATTATTCAAAGGCATAAAAAGAGAATGAATCGAATTTTTCAAGTTTCACCCACTCATTTAAAAAAATCAATTTTGTTTTTAAATCCTCCCCAGTGAAGTCGTCAAATAATTGTAGGCGTGATTTTATTTTCGCCTACCGCGGTGTGAGCGCGTATTTGACTACCCCATTGTTAAGGTTTTATTGAAATTCGTTTTGAAGTCGCCAACAAGTCTTTTAGAGGAAAACTTATAAACCTAATTGACTATCGAAAACTATAGGGACATCTTACGGACTTATCCAATGTAGATTTCTCCGTCCTGACTCCATAGATGGTCAATGAACCCAAAATAGAGTTCGGGGGTGAGGGTACGAATATGGTCATAATTAATGAACCATGTTCGCCCATTGCTCGCCTCTACTAAATATCGATTCATATCATAGTTTTATGCAAAAGAACAATCACATAATATTTTTAGACACCCTAAAAATATTAGTCTAGGTTGGTTCAGGAAACACATAAAAGACTAATTATTAGTGACAAGTTATTAAGCAGTCAATATTACAAGGTACCTAGCAAGTTGTCCAAATTATCTAAATTAGTTGGAAGAGTTCCTTAGGTCTTGATTAATAATAATATCATGTGGGTGATCAATATTATGCATAGAACAATCAAAGCAGCATGAATATTTTATACAAAAATAAGAGGAAAAGAGGTTTAGAATGTACAATAAGCACGTTTATTTATTAAACATCTACATCATGACAATAAATCACTAGTAACTTCAAGGTAATAAAAATAATGGGATTGTTCAAGAGTCCTCAGGAATTATACCTATGCGGCTTAGGTCGAAGAGCGTAACGACCTTTCAGAGGAGCAATCGTAGAACCAAAAGCACGGTATGATTGAGAACGTAAAATGATTTCATGTGTTTGAAGTGTTTGGAGGTTTGAAATATAGTACGTGAGTATTCGGAATTTAAAGTGCTCGAGAAAAAAAATTGAAAAACAACCGTCCTTTGATTCGGGAAATCAAGGCTATTTAGAGAAAAAAAGGAGCGTACACTTCCCGCGCCATATGCGCCAGGCGTAGGCTGACGTGTGATGCGCAAATCCACGTGTCAGGCGCACCAAGGTGCGCCTGACGCGACAGGCCCAGTAGAAAACGTACATGTGGTACGCGTCTTTAATAAGATAAAAAAGAAAGGTTGCGTGTCACACAAAGTGGTGCGCTAGGCGAGGACTCTGTGTGACTCACAAATCTACGTGTCAGGCGCAGATTGGCGCGCCTGACACAGCTTGGCCAATGCGCTGGGCGCACCGCCTGCGTCCAGCTCATGTGCCAGGCTGTTTCCTTAAACGCGTTTTAAAAGATTGTTTTTATCCCTTAAAATCTAAAAATTGACTTTTGCGGAATATAAATCTGATTTGAATTTATTAGAATATTTATTAAACAAAATAAATAAATAATTGGGCTTTTAAAATATATTAAATGGACTGAAAATATCTTATGGGTTTAAAATACAATTAATTATCCTGAATAATTAGATGGGCTTTAGAATAAGATTTCAAAATACACTTGAAATTTATTTTCGGTTGGCTCTTCGGATTGCTCTTCCATTGGGTTGCTTCAACTAAAACCGCGGTATGTTTCATCATCGGACCCTTAAATGGGGAGACACTATTAGGTGTCTACATTAGTCTTGACATAAAGATGTAAATGGGCTAGATTTTGACATGAACTAGACTTATGTGGGCCTAAGATTGACTCCAATGCTAGTGGGCCTACATGAATGCAAGGACTCAAATTTAGACGGGCCTACGATGAATGCAATATGGACTCTAATGCATATGGGCTTAGAATGAATGCAAGTGAATTGGGTTGATTGTATTGTATTGAATGAAGGTATTTGGATTGGGCTTACAATTTTCGAAGTTTATTTTTTGAAAGGAACCTGTTGTTTTTATCTTTTGTAAAGAAAAGATGATGGATTAGTTTTGAAAATATTTTTGTAAATGTCTTGTATGATGATGATTAGTAAATGCTTTGTGAAAAAGGTAGAATAAGCATGGGTGAAGGATTGATTTTGAAAAATGTAAGTTTTAGAAATTGATTGAATATGATAGAGTAAAATTGATAGGGAAGATTAGTTGGATAACAGGGAGAAGGTAGACATTTATGACAACTTTAACTCTACCATGACCATTTTTCTAGAAGCACTTTTTAGGATAGACTCGACCTTGCATGAAAAGACTAATTTTTATGTTTGAATTAGTTGAGACCCCTAGACTGACCATGTTTTTACGTGAATATAGACGGACTGAACATTGGATCGATCACCACAACAACTAAATCGACGAAAAGCATGCGATGCAAAGACAATGTGCCACACAGCATTGCTGCACGAGGCACACAGCGGTGTGTCTGGCGCAGGCGCAACTTGATGCGCCTGGCACACTACTCCCCAACACGTTTTTGGGGGATTTAGGCGAGGTTTTGGCCAATTGACGATCTTTTATTTGTTTTTTAGACACGATTTTAGACGCAACGCATAATAACGAAAATATGACAAGTTAATAACAGGCAAAATTGCAAACACAAGCAAATGCCATGTAACATGGATGCAAAAAGTTCCCAACCTACGGTCCAGTTCTTTGTTTGAAAGTATGGTCACGTTTAGGTTAAGTCTGAAAAGGGTCCATAACTAAGAGATTGATTATAACACCCCTGAATTTCGAGTTACTATCTAGTTAAATGGTATTAAATTTCTACAGAAAAATCGGCAGAGTTCCGTTTGGAATATGGACTGCCTAAAATTTAATTTAGGACTCGCGTCCAATTATAAACCTCCTTCAATAAAACCAACACTCCAAATTCTCAATAATCCTTATCCAACTCAAAAGGATCTACATCCAAGCAAGATTCCCGAAATTCCAGAAGTGTTATTCCATAGTTATTGCGAGAATAACCGTTAAGGATAAGCTACGTAGACTGAATCTAAGTCAAAGCAAATCTTAACTAAACTATTACAGTCCAGTCACGTAAAGATCTAGGTGAATTAATATTTACAACCTTAAATCCCAAAATGATAATATGTATACATAAATAGTGCAGCGGATAAAGAATACTATAACTTTAACTAGTAACAGTTGGTGAAACGTTGCTCTCAGCCTACACCCCACACCCAACATGTAAGATCTTCATGTACCTGCACATATCGGGCATGTAGTATCAGCCAAACTGGCTGAGCAAGATTCATACAATAAAGCGAAACATATATGCAGGTAGGATAATAATATATCCTACAAATCATTTTCTTTTGAATCAAAATAATAAGTAGCAAGCTTTATAAAACCTTTTCTTGTATTCCTTTCTAAATCAAATCCTTTCTTTATTTTACTTAAAACAAATCATTTCTTCCCAAAACTTTTCTTGTATTCCTTTCTAAATAAAATCCTTTCTTTTTTTTTTCCTTAAAACAAATCCTTTCTTTCCTTTACCCTCACAAAGAGGGAGTTATAAATCTATGGAATGAAACAAACTTTCCTTGCCTTTGGGCTACCTAGGCCCTCCGGATAACTATTAGACAAAGACCCCTAGTGTGCACACTCTACATACGGCCAAACCGTAGCAGAAGATCTAAGTCCGAGGTACTGATCAACGAACCCCCCAACTATTCTGAAATGTCGAGAACATCTCGACAAGGTTCCAATTCCTTGAGACGCCCCAAAGGCAATCCCAACCGTTTCAAAAACATAAAACTATCCATAAATCTCTTTCTGTAACTGTTCTATAATTCTAGGTTTGAAAACAAACTGTTTGTATTAGGAGGAACATCCTCCTATTCAAAGCCAACTATCAGTATTAGGAGGAACTTCCTCCTATTCAAAACCAACTATCTATATTAGGAGTAACATCCTCCTATTCAAAACCAAGTATCTGTATTAGGAGGAACATCCTCCTATTCAAACCAATCTCAACTCAGGAGAGATACATACCTTTATAATCTTTTTTCGTAACAATGAAAGTTATCTTTTGTAGACTATTCTCATAACTGTTAAAGATTTGAGTAGAGAATCTTACCTCTTACGAATCACATCAAAACAACCATCTCCAAAACGACTCTTTAGTGAACTGAAAAGCTACATAATAACATATATGTATTCAATAAATAATAATGGACTTGGCTATCTAGTAATGAGCTTTAACTAACTCTAGTTTTATAAAATATGAGCCTCTTACTTCAAATGACATGACTAATTAATACTAACAATACTAAAAATCTCTCTTTGTTTATACTAAATCAACATTAATATTCCTATTATACTTTAGACACTCAAAGTCCATTAATTAAACATTCATAAGAAAACATTGAAACTTAAAACATTCGAAACTAACTATACTTTTTATCAATTTCAGCAAAAACTTAAAATGGGCATAACTTCATCCTACGATATCCAAATCAAGCGTTTCTTGAGCCTATCTTGAGTAAAATTTCGATACGAACAAGTTTTGTGAAATAGTATTTTTGCAAAAAATGCCCAGAAATTGCATAAAACTGCCTTTTACGAACTGACGTGTAATTTATACGAACTTCACCACAACTTTCTTTGAACAACAAGTTTATTTAACAATCCATTAATCTAAACTAACTACTAAACACCTAAATAAACATTCTATTCATTCAATTACACACCCCAAACAACAAAAATCAAAACCCCAAATTCAATTTATCTCAAGAACCCTAACTTCTTAAACTTGGGAAAAACTGAAATTAGATTAAGAACTTAACTTACCCACAACTATGGAAGATTAAGGATGAAGTAAGCCTGAAGGTTTGATCATAAAACACGCACTAAACGCCCCCATACGAACAAAACGCTGCTCTTACTCCCTCCTCTTCGTGTGCCTTCTTTCTCTCTTCCTTCTTGTGCATACTTGCATCTGCTTCAACGCCATCGACACCGTGAATGGCTCGCCGGAGCCCGCCATCCTCCACTTCCTTTCTCTCTCCTTCGAACTCTTCTTTTTCTTTCCTTTCCTCTCTTTCACGTTGTTTTCTTTCTTTTGTTTTCTTTTGTTTTCTTTCTTTTGCTTTCTTTTCTTTTCCTTTGGTTTGGGAAATAAAAACTAGGAAGCAGTAAGTAACACTAACACTCTCTCCTTTTCTTTTACTTTCCTTTCTTTTTCTTTTTTTTTTCTCTCTTTATAATACTAATATAATTGTAGTTAGGTACTTAATATAGGGAATTTAGGAATTAAATTTTGACCCCTTTTAAGGTAAAGTCAATTAGTGAGAAGTAAAATATATTTAATAAAAGAATATTTTAGTTTATTTTTAGAAACTATAATAATATAAATAATTACTAAACAGTATAAAAATACGGGGTGTTACAATCTACCCCCCTTAAAATAAGTTTCGTCTCGAAACTTAAAGTTTTACTCAAATGATCAAACTTATACTCTTGTTTTTGAAAACAGCTCATTAACTCTATAAGTTAGCCAACTACTATCACTCTGGATAACATCTCCAACAACCAAATCATTTCGGAGAACATCTCCGGCAACTAATTCACTTTCTCATAAATCAATTCAATTGATCACCTTTATAACCAAACAATCACTCCAACTTATTTATTCATACCATAATAATGAGAACCAACACCTCAGGGATCAATTCATTTGATCACCCTTGTAGACATACAACCATTTCAACTAAAAATGTTCACACTATAAGAAGTAAAACATGCAACATATTACAAAGTTTACCATAAAACTTTACCATAAAACTTGTAATCTTACACGAATTATGTATACTTTAGACATTAAGGTATACATCACATATGAAATCATAACAACTTTTAGCACCAAACACCCAATTGGCACGAAATCTACCCCCCTAAAAAGGAAGTTACGCCCTCGTAACTAACAATAACATGAACAAGAGATGGGGACACATAAAACACATGACCTCCTCAGTCTTACGAGTAGTTCCTCAGTTTCGTGGTTTGACTACAAAACCTTTACTATCCATTTCTCAATCCTACGGGTCTTACAGATCTGTTGGTATAGAGTCTCAACTAGAACTCCAACTATCACTATGTGAAAAGTTACTAATACGATGTCGTAACGAAGAAACTTAGAGTACATTACGAACACAATCAAATCTCCTTTCAAGGATCACATATGAACCGATAAACTTGGGAATCAACTCCCTTACCAGGGCTTAGACGCGACGGAAAATAGTCTCAGTCAAGCTAAACCGAACCACCACCATCACACTCGTTAGACTATGTCGTAGAGTGTGAAATTCAATTTATAACGACAGTATGGTGCACAAGCGCTTTAAATAATAACATAGGATTTTCTCGAAAATCCGGCAAAGTTTCCTTTATAAAATGGACAACTCGAAATGAGATAAGGTGTTGTAAACCTGTTACAATCACAATACATAAAAGCATTTCCTAATCCAGTACTCAACGCTTTCGCGGAGCAACGACTAACCCGAACCGAGAGTATTATCTCTCTTCTAAAAATAGAAGTAAAGACTCATACCATATGAATTCACCATTACATGGTTGGGCGTACTCGCCTAAAACTTAAAACAATTCACAACTCGACGTTTAGAACTTCAACTTCAAGTTATTATAACACTCACAATCACCAGGGCCTACCACAAATGGCAAAATAAAATACTTTAACGGTCGCATCAACATTGCGCTGCGTCCTAACCTATAAGCATTCATAGCACGTAATTTGGAGTTTATGACTCTCACGTAATCAATGACACCACGACAATCACATCAAAGTACACTAAGCACTTTCATCCAAAGAGTACTTACATAACCTTACGCTTGAATATGGACACAACCAATTTTTTTTCTTTCAAAATGATTCTTTATTGGAAATCCAACAATAAATAACCCTTTTATAGAACTCTTGTTTTGCAAAATTTTGCTCAATCCTTCTTATTGTCACAACAGTCTTTTAGACACAAGGTAACAACATGCTAAACTTTATCGCTCTGAAACAATTTCTTGACGAAATCCAATCAATCCAAATAATAAAGCATATATTTCCGCTACTAGGGTGTTGAGGCTTGAAACCTCTGTCAATGGGGCCGAACATAACCCTGACAACAAAGGTGAAGTTTATACCCGGCATTAGTTTGACGCATAGTCCTGACAGTGGGAGGCATGGGGACTTGAAACCTCCACCATGGGGTCGGCCATCTAACTATCCACTTTACTTGGGTTTAAACCTAGACAAGTTTAAAGCACATAACCCGATTCCAAATATTCTTTACTAAACACCAAGTCTCCTATTACTTGGTAACACCCAAAACACATTATAAAACGGTAGAAAACTCCATTTAGAGACCTTCAAGGCTCACAATCCGTGGTAGACTTTCCCCCTTTCATAACTTTTCCAAAAACATGATCTTAACTTTTCCAAAATTCACTCAAATCATTGTAGAAAAACCATTTCTAGATCTATTCGAGAATGAATCCACAACCTTAATTGAAACGTTTCTAAATCACTTTCACATGCTACACAAACAAATTGAATAATCTCACATAGTCTTTGGTAAAGTAACTTACTCGTTGACCAAATAGGGCCAAATCGAGCTACTAAAGTACTACAGAAAATGATATGCTCTATTTACATGAAACTAAAGCTTACTTTATACAAAACTCCTTTTTAAACCATGCCTCAAAACTAACACACATTCATAACACATCATACACCGTTCACACATTATAGTTTCACGAAATAAAATTTCAAGTCGTGCATGGATACGTGAATCACATAAACTAACGACTCCATCAACAATAATGGTGGTATTACCCTTGCCTACCGATATTCCACACTCCAAACGTAGCAATCAAGAGTTAACTTAACTCACTTCTCAAGGTTCATGAAATGAATATGGTCCACTATACTTCCTTAGTTTCTATTAAATTCATTAGTTTTAACTCAAACAACTAGTCATAGACTTGCGACATGATACACTTAACCCTTACTCACTTAAAACTTAATCAATTTAATCAACTACACACTTAGGCCACTATAATAACTTAGTATCATTCTTCGGACAAGACTTCAGTAGATTGAGTTTGAGCACATTTAACCATTTTGCTAATAGCGTCTAGGTCATTAACGACAATTTATTCAACTTTAAGTGGGCGTCTAACGCTCCAGGACGACACAAAGGAGAGCTTGTTATAAGTTATAACCAAGTTATCTCGAGGTTCTCAACCAATTAACATGGTACAACTATAACTCCACAACTACAGTCATTTCATTAAACAAGTGCAAGAAACTGTGGGACCTGTAGCTTGCCATTAAAGATTAGTGACTACCAATCAAAAGAGTTAGATTACTTCAACTTGTACTTCTAACACTAAACTCAATGAGAAGAGACTCTCTTCATTAAACCAATATACATTAGCCTCGCTAACCATTTTAGTGTTATTAGACTTTGGTCACTACTAAACAAATCACACAACGGGGACCTACGCATCCCACCATTGACATGACTCGATTTGACATTATGCCTTGCATATGTCACCATTCCACAGCCTTACTAGGTACATGATAGTTGCTAGTTGTTCTATAATGGTCTCACCGATTCCTTAACACAGAAAAATAAACAGTAATACTTTAACAGGGTCAAACGGTTGACCCTTAACACGTTATGAGCTGACTTTGACTAACAGGTTTGCTACGAGAAACCAACCCACTTGGACTAATTCCTTGTTCCTTTAGCTATACACTATGAATACTCCATGAAAGTCAATATAACACGTCAACTTACAGTAGATAGTCATCTCATGACTCGCTAAACTACTTTAAACTCATGTAAACAGGGTCTACAGGCATGACCAAGAGCGCTAATAACTTGAGTTTCAGCTCTTGTTATAGCCTCAACGCACAATCATACACTAACAAGTCAATTCATAGCACTTAATCAACAAGACTAGCATATCGAAGACATAACCAAACCATTCCCTGTAAGGTTTTCAATTAACAATTCACACCAACTACAATTCGTATATACCATTACGCAACTCAATCAGTTTGCAAATTCAAGAATCAAGTAGTTAATCACTAAACATTCTCAAGGCCAAAAGATGGACAAAATATGGGAGGTGGGTGGGTCTAACACCACAACACACACAAAGAACAAAAATAAAATAAAGTGCCACTTTGAATGAAATAAGGCTCACCCTTATCCACAACAATAATTCGTCCTAATGCGAACATAAAAACCAACAAGCTAGATACTTAAATGAATTAGGTGACGGTAAAATTAACATCAAGACGGAATGTCACCCCAGAATTCCCGTAAACAAATGGAACTAAATTTCGCATTAGGCGACTCAAACTTGAACTTATAGCACACTCTCGGCCATGCACCAACTTAAAATCACAACCAAACAAGGATATACTTGAAATGACTTATCTTTACTAGTCAATCATTCCAAACATGGAAGCAAGCACAACTAAACTTGAATCAAACATAAAACTCAACTAGTTCCACACTTACCAAACTCATTGACGTTATCAAGTCAAACATCCACATAAGAGGGATCTACAATAACTACCATACACAACAACCACATGTAATCCCTTACTTCTCATATCTCAATCTTACCTCGGCTTTTCAAATTTTAATACAACTCTAGGCACACCCTACTAAGTCACAAAAATCTACCTCAAGGTAGGGATGGATCCAACTTCCAATCAAAACAATGATTAAAACTTTCGTACATTATTCTTCATCATTAATACGCACCCCGCCGCTGGTGGTCTTAATGGTGATGAACAATCCATGTACGGAGAAGTACTTTCTCCTAAAAACATATTTTCAAAATAACAAAAGAATTTGGAGATCCCGACAGGTTATAAACCGATGGTCACAACTCTAGGTCTCAATCCTAGGCCACAACTCAAGGACAACCTCTAGGGCAAACCTATGACCCTACACCTTGGCTCTAAACTGGTGGCTCATCCTCTAGACCATTCTAAGCTCAACTCTAGGCTCTAGCCATAAACTCGAACCGTTGGCTCTGATACCAACTATAACACCCCTGAATTTCAAGTTACTATCTAGTTAAATGGTATTAAATTTCTACAGAAAAATCGGCAGAGTTCCGTTTGGAATATGGACTGCCTAAAATTTAATTTAGGACTCGCGTCCAATTATAAACCTCCTTCAATAAAACCAACACTCCAAATTCTCAATAATCCTTATCCAACTCAAAAGGATCTATATCCAAGCAAGATTCCCGAAATTCCAGAATTGTTATTCCACAGTTATTGCGAGAATAACCGTTAAGGATAAGCTACGTAGACTGAATCTAAGTCAAAGCAAATCTTAACTAAACTATTAGAGTCCAGTCACGTAAAGATCTAGGTGAATTAATATTTACAACCTTAAATCCCAAAATGATAATATGTATACATAGATAGTGCAGCGGATAAAAAATACTATAACTTTAACTAGTAACAGTTGGTGAAACGTTGCTCTCATCCCACACCCCACACCCAACATGTAAGATCTTCATGTACCTGCACCTATCGGGCATGTAGTATAAGCCAAACTGGCTGAGCAAGATTCATACAATAAAGCCAAACATATATGCAGGTAGGATAATAATATATCCTACAAATCATTTTCTTTTGAATCAAAATAATAAGTAGCAAGCTTTATAAAACCTTTTCTTGTATTCTTTTCTAAATCAAATCCTTTCTTTATTTTCCTTAAAACAAATCATTTCTTTCCAAACCTTTTCTTGTATTCCTTTCTAAATAAAATCCTTTCTTTTTTTTTTTCCTTAAAACAAATCCTTTCTTTCCTTTACCCTCACAAAGAGGGAGTTATAAATCTATGGAATGAAACAAACTTTCCTTGCCTTTGGGCTAGCTAGGCCCTCCGGATAACTATTAGACAAAGACCCCTAGTGTGCACACCCTACATACGGCCAAACCGTAGCAGAAGATCTAAGTCCGAGGTACTGATCAACGAACCCCCCAACTATTCTGAAATGTCGAGAACATCTCGACAAGGTTCCAATTCCTTGAGACGCCCCAAAGGCAATCCCAACCGTTTCAAAAACATAAAACTATCCATAAATCTCTTTCTGTAACTGTTCTATAATTCAAGATTTGAAAACAAACTATTTGTATTAGGAGGAACATCCTCCTATTCAAAACCAACTATCTGTATTAGGAGGAACATCCTCCTATTCAAAACCAACTATCTGTATTAGGAGGAACACCCTCCTATTCAAAACCAACTATCTGTATTACGAGGAACATCCTCCTATTCAAACCAATCTCAACTCAGGAGAGATACATACCTTTATAATCTTTTTTCATAACAATGAAAGTTATCTTTTGTAGACTTTTCTCATAACTGTTAAAGATTTGAGTAGAGAATATTACCTCTTACGAATCACATCAAAACAACCATCTCCAAAACGACTCTTTAGTGAACTGAAAAGCTACATAATAACATATATGTATTCAATAAATAATAATGGACTTGGCTAACTAGTAATGAGCTTTAACTAACTCTAGTTTTATAAAATATGAGCCTCTTACTTCGAATGACATGACTAACTAATACTAACAATACTAAAAATCTCTCTTTGTTTATACTAAATCAACATTAATATTCCTATTATACTTTAGACACTCAAAGTCCATTAATTAAACATTCATAAGAAAACATTGAAACTTAAAACATTCGAAACTAACTATACGTTTTATCAATTTCAGCAGAAACTTAAAATGGACATAACTTCCTCCTACGATATCTAAATCAAGCGTTTCTTGAGCCTATCCTGAGTAAAATTTCGATACGGAAATAGTATTTATGCTAAAAATGCCCAGAAATTGCTTAAAACTGCCTTTTACGAACTGACGGGTAATTTATACGAACTTCACCACAACTTTCTTTGAACAACAAGTTTATTTAACGATCCATTAATCTAAACTAACTACTAAACACCTAAATAAACATTATATTCATTCAATTACACACCCCAAACAACAAAAATCAAAACCCCCAATATAATTTATCTCAAGAACCCTAACTTCTTAAACTTGGGAAAAACTGAAATTAGATTAAGAACTTAACTTGCCCACAACTATGGAAGATTAAGGATGAAGTAAGCCTGGAGGTTTGATCATAAAACACGCACTAAAAGCCCTCATACGAACAAAACGCTGCTCTTACTCCCTCCTCTTCGTGTGCCTTCTTTCTCTCTTCCTTCTTGTGCATACTTGCATATGCTTCGACGCCATCGACACCGTGAATGGCTCGCCGGAGCCCGCCATCCTCCACTTCCTTTCTCTCTCCTTCGAACTCCCTCTGGGTTCTGTTCTTCTTTTTCTTTCCTTTCCTCTCTTTCACGTTGTTTTCTTTCTTTTGTTTTCTTTTGTTTTCTTTCTTTTGCTTTCTTTTCTTTACCTTTGGTTTGGGAAATAAAAACTAGAAAGCAGTAAGTAACACTAACTCTCTCTCCTTTTCTTTTACTTTCCTTTCTTTCATTTTTTTTTCTCTCTTTATAATACTAATATAATTGTAGTTAGGTACTTAATCTAGGGAATTTAGGAATTAACTTTTGACCCCTTTTAAGGTAAAGTCAATTAGTGAGAAGTAAAATATATTTAATAAAAGAATATTTTAGTTTATTTTTAGAAACTATAATAATATAAATAATTACTAAACAATATAAAAATACGAGGTGTTACATTGATTCCACGGTTCGTACCTTTGCTTAAAAAGGTGACCACGTGTAAGACGCACTCCAGTTCTCAAGTCTAGTAAAGAGAACAAGGCCTTGGTTGGGTAGGTTTTCTTATGACGCGATCGCTCTCTAAACGATCAAAATAAGGTAAAGCTTGAAGATAAGTTTTGTACTCTATTAATTTCTCAGTCCCTCTAATCGGGTGGGCGCCAGCCGGTCTTTCGACCTGATCCCCCTAAAAACCGTACATGCGGGTCTCCCCGCATGCGGCTCATGCCATTCGAGGTGGCCCAGCCCAGCATTCATATGGACCTGTAGTCAAATTAATTGAGACTGCTCGACCTCGGAAGCAAATTCGCGTGTAGGCAGCGCTGTCTGTTGTACCGTTGACTCTATCTATTCATGGAATGTTTTTATTATCATTACATTATATAGGCTCGCTTCCTATTTTTCCAAGAATTCATGCACTTTCCTTTACCCCATAGGGCCTTCTCTAATAGGGTAAAGCCTTCCATTTTCGTCAAATGACCTAGCCTCTCCTGGCTCTTCCACCGTCCGGGTTCCTCCCTATGCTCCCTCGGATCCAACACTATCGCTAAGGAAGCTTTTTTGGAAGGACAAAGCGCAAACCCCCAAGGGTGGCCTCACGCATAGAATATGCAAAACTATAATGTCATTGTAAAGCATAAAAAGAGTATGAATCGTATTTTACGAGTTTCACCCACTCACTTATTTTTTTTTTTCTTAAATTCTCCTCAATGAAGTCGCTAAATTGTAGGCGTGTTTTTAATTCGCCTACGCGATACACACTTTAAAAATCACTAGTGGAAAAAAAGGCAAGGGTTGAGGTGCAAGGGCTGCGGTTTATTGAAAACTGCAACCCTTAATGTGAAGGGCTGCCATTAGCCCTAAAACAGCAGCCCTTTAAAATAAAGGGATGCGATTTTTGGGCTAACCACAACCTTTAAGATAAAGGGTTGCGGTTTGGGCTAACTGCAGCCCTTGAGCTGCCCAAATACTAGTGCACACGCTATAAGCCACTAATTATTAATTAACCTACATTTCTCACCCCTCTCTCTCTCACCACTCTCTCACTCCGGCGCTAAAAGAACTTTGCATTCTAGGGTTTTGCCGAGCTTTTGCTTCTGCAGTTTTCTCCTTCCTTCATTTTCTCTCTCCTCGAGTTTCTCTCTCCTCAATCTCTACCATGGCGGTGGTGGACGTAGCTCTAGTTCAATTGTCAGTTGAATCTTCTGATTCATTGCAGAATGAAGTCAAGCTTTTCGGCCGATGGAGCTTCGACGATGTCACTGTTCGTAAAATCTTCTTCTCTCTAGTTATTTCTTTTGATTTTTATCTTCGTTTATCTTTTAAGTTAGGTCTTATTTTTCTGATTTTTTGTTTTTTTTCAGTGTTTTATCTTCGTATTTCCTATTATTATTTACATGTTCGTCGATAATTTGTGTTATGTTAATATTGAAAAATATGAGATCTTTGAGCTTTATATATTTTTTGTTTTATTTTGCTAATTAATTTGGAGATGTCAAATTTACAATGAAATTTAGCTTTGAAAATTATTGAAACTTTCGTTTTGATTTAATGTGTATAGTAAGAGTTGCAATCTTAAATTATAAGGCTGCTTCATCCATGAAGTTCGTGTTTATGTGCTTTAATTATTATTTTTGTTCTTGGTATAGTTTTGCTCAGTCTCTCAGTGTTAAACTGCTAAAACTCCTAATTCATCACAAAGGGTTTGAGTTTGATTCGAACCCCCATTTTTAGGGTTTTCAATTCAATTTCACTCACATTTAGTCCTATTCTTCACTAAAAACAAGTAAAGGGCTAGAATTTGTTTGCTTTTTCTTTTCCGATTTCTGATTGATTCTGTTCGAAAACTTGAACCCTAGAATTAGAATTAGGGATTTTCGATTTTGCCTCTTTTTGCTCGAAATTATTAATTGTTTGTGTTTGTTTTTGATGGCTGGCTATGCTTTGATTCATTTTATATTACGAAGTCTAAACTTTGAGATTTGAAAATTTGTTTTCTACTGTTAACTTTTGGTCCAAAAACAGATTGTCTTCTCAAATATTCCGTTCTTTTTGCTTTGTCCACAGGAGAAACATATGAGAATAATGATCTAGAGTACAATTTGCATCTCACTACCAAGGTAAGAGTGACTCCTAAACTTATGAGAATAGATTGCTCATCGTGTTTAGGAGGATTATTATGTCAAGGTTTTTGTTTTAGTTTGATTATGTAGTACAAAAGATTTAGATCCATGAATTAACATAAGAGAACCAAATTTCACAAATCATCTAAAAAGACACAATTTTGACAACTGGGTCAAATTAAATTAACATACCAACATTAAGAGTGAGGATCCTCTCCAGTGATTACACCAAGTGTTGGGGGTGATTTGGAGATTCCATCCCAAATTTATCCTCTCCTTATAGTATAAATAGGAGTACTGGACATCCAGTGCAATGGAGAGGATCCTCACTCCAACATTAAAATCATCACAATTCTCCACATTATTATTATACCTAATTGAAACTTTGACTTTATTTTAGAATTTTTATCACACTCTAAAATCATCATTTTCTAGGTTGTATACACTTTGAGTAGATATCTAGCTTCTCTTATACTTGAGAAGTAACTTGTGATGAATATGATAGAGGTTGATGACATTTGTATCTCGTTAACAGATCCCCAAGATATATATTGATTTACTTCCGCCCCGCGGGGGGGGGGGGGGGGGGGGGGGGGGGGGGGGGGGGGGGGGGGGGGGGGGGGGGGGGTTTTTTTTTTTTTTTTGGGGGGGGGGGGGGGAGAAAAAAAAATTTTTTTTTTAGGGGCGGGGGGGGCGGGGGGGGCGGGGGGCGCCGGGCCGGGGGGGGGGGGGGGGGGGTTTGGGGGTTTGTTTTGGGGGGGGGGGCCGGCCCCCCCCAAGATGGGCACTTTTTGCGCGGCCCGGCCGAACCGGCCGGCCGAGTTTGACATTTTACATTTTTGTGTCAAATTAGGAACTTGCTAATGGGTCTTGAACTATTTGCGTAACGAATTATGCAGGCTCTTTTTCGTCTGATTATTTTTATCTTGTTTTTGAACTCTTTGGGGGAAGGACAGCTTGTGTTGTTCGTAATTTTGCACTCGTGTTTTTGTCTCATGTTTTTGTTGTTACATCAGTTTTCGGTTAATTTAGGGAACTCCAAAAGTAGATGGGACTGTTAATTGGGGAACAACGACTGCCATGGGGATATTTGCAGGAATGCTATATGGAGGCAACAAGGAAGCAATTGCTTCTGCTGTAAGTCTTTTAATTGCAATGCCCTATCAAATTCCATTCTCTTCTTTCTAGCCTTCTATTGTAATTGAGGTCTTATTGACATTTTTCCAGAGCAAGGATGCTGAAGTGACATTGAAGCAAACGAGGGAAGGTTCACTGCTCCTCCTGAACTGAATGAGAAGGGTGAACTCAAGAGTGGTGTTGAAGCCACCATTGAAAGATTTTATTGTCTATCATCAGCAAGTGAAGTTTTCAGGTTCTAATACTTGGCTATCATCACAACTCATTATTATATAAGATGAGGGAAGATTTTATTATCCAAGGGTTCGAACTTCGAAGGGTATTCAAGCTGGATGCTACATATTTTGTTTTAATTATGAACTAGTTTTTAGGCCCAGGCTATGCCCCGGGTAATTATAACTTTCATTTATTAATATTTTACATCAAAAGTATAACACCAAACATTACTTGATTTAGTGGTTAAGTCTTTAGTATTTAAGTTTAAAGTCATGGTATCAAATCTTATAACATGCATCTTCAAATTTTTTATTACATGTGTGTTTACTTTTTTTTTTTTTGAAAGAGAAATTTCATTAATTGAAGGCCAAACGGCATCTACAATAGGTATTAAAGAAAAACAAAATACAATTAAACAAGGTTAAATGAAATTCGTCTTCGAAGGAACTACAATGAACCAGATCGAGCAATACAGCGCAGCCCCCTTATATTTGCCGAATCAAGCAGTTATTGATGAGGAAGTCTATCATTTTGATGTAGTTTGAGAAGCACATTCTTGATCGAGTCATGTTGATCGCATCCGAGATTCCAATACCTTCATGTTGAGTCTCGAACTTCAACCAATGAGCACAATTTCTCATACCTAAAAAAAAAAAACATACTCACAACTCCCATAGGGGAGAAGGAGATTTCCAAAACAGAAACTAAAAACCCCATAACAGGGTTTGAAAAGATCTCATAAAGGGAGACTAATTTATTAAACAAAACAAGAAAATAAATTAAAAACTGAAAATAAAAGGGGAAAAGGGGCTTACCATGGATGAAATCATCCATGGCAGCCCCTAACTGAAGAAGAAGGGGTAGGGGAGGCTAGGGTTTAGGAGAGAAAGAGAGAGGGAGGAGGCTAGGTCTAACTCTTAAACAAGATAGAAAGATTACATGTGTGTTTACTTGAAATAAGCACTCAAAGGGATAGCGCCACGTGGCACGGTTTCTTGTTTAGGAACGCCTTTTAATATAATTGTATAGATTCTTTTAGTTCTAGCATCTATATTTTTGTAACTTTCTTATATTTGTATAAAAACCATAATTTGCAATGGAAAATGATACTTTATATATATATATATATATATAACCGTTTCAGGATCATTTAGGACAAAAAATGCAAAAAAAAGAGATTGTTTTTTAGGTCACAAGGGTAAAAAGCGCTGCGGTTTAGACCTAAAACCGCAACCCTTCCACTATTGGAAGGGTTGCGGTTTTGAGCCTAAACCGCAGCCCTTGGGAGTGAAGGGTTGCGGTCAAAAACCGCAGCCCTTCCTTTTTGCACAAGGCCTGCGGGCCAAAAACGCAGTCCTTAGGGCTATTTTAATTGCAGCCATTTTTTCCACTAGTGAAAAGATAGAATTGACAGCCTATGCATCGGACAGAGTAGTGCGCCTAGCACATGTCTCTGTGAGACACGCAGGGCCACATGTCAGACGACATTGCGCACCGCCTTGTTTTGACACGTTTTGACAACTTTTTTTATAATACGCGTTTTAACAATTTTCTGTTGTTTTTAAACTCCGAAAATCTGATTTTACGGGATAAAATCATATTATAATTATAAAAATATCTTTGAAAATATTTATTTTATTTAAAGAGTTGGGCTTAAAATACAATTATTTATCATAAATAGTTAAGTGGGCTTTAAAATACGATTTGGGATCATTAAAATACGCATTAATACTTTTAAAATAGTTTTGGCTCTTCGGACTGCTCTGCCGTTGGGTTGGACCAATTAAGACCGCAGTATATTTCATCATTGGGCCCTTAAATAGGGAGAAACTATTATGTGTCTACACCCCTCCGACGCTCAATTTCGTAATTGAGGTAGAGAGTAAGCAGTAATTGTAGAGACAAATGCTTTAGCTTTTTAGGTGAGAATTCAATACCTTTTGACTAATGGGACAATCACTATTTATAGTGGTTATAAATTCCAATAAATTAGGGTATTTAGGTCAGCTCGAGCTAGTGGAGGGTTCATTGCCCTAGAAATAGGCGTATTTTAGTAATTTCACAGTGTTATTTCACTAGGAACAATACAAGAGGGGTGATAAATTGTATTTATAAAAATAAACGTAACTTTTTGCGGAATTGTAAAACTTAAACAAACAAACAAGCTAAAGGAACACAAGGGATTTTTACGAATAAAAAACTTCTTGGGCCCAATAAGAAGAAACAACCTCGACTACTAGGGATTTTAAACTCAACACTTTCACTCAGTAGGCCAAACAACTGTGTTACAACCTAATTCTACTCACGAGGCCACACCTTGAGTTCCTAAACTCAAGTTCCCAAACTACTATTCCCTTAACAGTTGTTCCTCTCAACTTCACTTGAAGTTTTCTCACTTTAACTCGATTCACTCAAAGCTTCTCTCTTACAGAACTTCACTGAACGTCCCCTTACCCCAAAACCAAAATTACAATGATCAATGATAGCTTAGTGGAATATAGTAAGAAGGCAAAGAACAAATTACTTTTTTGAGAGAATGAAGGCACTGATACTTTACTTAGTTAAACTCACTAATTCACTTAGTCAGTCACAAATTGGAACTTAATTAGACATTAGTATTTATAGCAGTGATAACTGAGAACGTGGGATAAAATTATGTGTTAGTGGTAAAAATATTTTCCCATTATGTTCCTCAACTAGAGGAACACGTTCCTTTTTAGTACCCATGATCTCCATGATCTCTATTAAACGTGGGTTATGGAAATTTTATTGCTTCCTTAAATTTAGCAACCACTAAAGCAGTAAATCACAAATGTGATTTAATTTAGAAATATCTTAATTAATAAAACCAAAATAAAATATTTTTATCAAAATATTATCTTTAAAGATATTTTCCATAAAACCGAAAAGGATATTTATTACTCTCTCCGTTTCATTTTAATTTACTCACTTCACTTTGAGGGAGAACCAAGGATGAAGTACAAAAGTATGAGAGAGAAACTGAAAAGGTGGAGAGTGAAACTAAAAAGTGAGAGTGAGAAAGTAAAAAGGGGGTAAAATATTAAAAAGTGGATGACATGGGTGGAAAAAGAGGAGAAAGTAGATGTGACATGCTACCTAAAATAGAAAAAGCAACAGTGTGTAGATTAAAAAGAAACAGACCAAAAAGGAAAATGTGTAGATTAAAAAGAAACGGAGGGAGTATCTTATAAAAATAAAATCTTTTCCTTAAAAAGATTTTGCTTAAAAAGATTTTCCTTTAAATCAGATTTTTACTTAAATAAAACGGCTTCCTAGAATCTAGGCATAAATCACTCAAGCGACATTTATTAACCGTTGTACTGCTTCATCCTATGTCTAGTTCCTTTTAATAGTTAGTTCATTTAACTTAATATGACTGTGCCAGTTCGTCTGTTCCTTACAAAGGAATATACACTCATTCTCATTTTAATTTGCCACAAATCCTTACCATTCTTACTCGTTCCTTTACATTGGAACTATAAACAAAAAGCCTTGCTTTGGCCTTCTTGCTGCAATGTTTCTCCAGCATCAAATCTTTGAGCATCTGCACTTAGTCTTCAAAATCCAAACTTGATTTCTACTTTGACTTAGTATTCTCTTTGCTCCTTTCTTTGATACCTTGTAAAATCCATTCACTTAACAACTTGTTAGTTCAATACTTAATTTGTATCTTTATTCAATTGTCATCATCAAAACTAGGGTTCAACAATTTCCCCCTTTTTGATGATGACAACAAAGTTACAAACTAAGGAAAACAACAAATAACATAAGAGAATGACAAAGATAAAATAATAATTTATTTAATTTTATTATTGCAGATTGAGGATTTAAATTTTTCAGTTTCTCATTGTTTTAATTTTTAAACTTAGTTTGTCCCTGGTATCTTTTCCCCCTTTGTCATCGTCAAAAAGATCAAACTCTTGGTGATTTTGGGAAGACTGATATTTACAAGACCTTTACACCATTAACAAACACCAAACAAATGGTTAAGTTAGAAATTGCAAAGGTTAGACTTGCTCAATGATCAATCACATAATACTAGCCATTCCAAGTAAGAAATTATGCAATTAAATCAGAAATGAAGACAGTGTGTAGCAAAAGTCATTATATTATAGCACTTGTTCACGAAAGTACAAAAAGATAAAAAGGAAGAAAAGAAAAGAAAAGAAACAAAAGCTAAGAGTTCATGTTCCTCTAAGAGAAACAGGAACTAGACATTAGGAAGGGAAGGGGAGTTGTGTTCCTCTATAACTTCTTCTTCAATTACTTCCTCTAACTTCTTTATAACCTCTCCATGATGCCCATCAAGTTGCTCCTTCAAAGTGTTAATTGCTTGGGCCATCATCTCCATATTCTTTTGTTGTTCTATCATCGTATCACTAAGGACTTTCATTAGCCTCACCATCTTATTCATTTTAACATCCAAAGTCCAGTGTAGGTGATTGTAGAACTTGAACATATGCTAAGCAGGGAGACACACCTCATTTACCCAACCAAAATCATCCGAAGGAACTTGCTCCTTTCCCTTTGAACCAAAGTCAGTGGGTGGTTTACGTGGAGGAACTAGGGTGGTTTCTTGGGATGGTCCTGCTGTTCATGTGAGAGGAACAAAAGGTGAAATGGTGGTGTAAAGAGAAGGAAGAAATGGAGGTTGTGGTGGAAGGTCGGTGGATGTAGAAGAGAAAGGGTTTGGTTCATTCATTGCAACCTTCATCTGTTCATAACTGGAAGGAACAAATGAGGAGGGAGAGATGGAAGGAATTATGGTTAGGGTAATTGGTAATTTTGGTGAAGGTGGAGGAGTAGGTTTCTTGGGTGAGTTTTTAGGCAGTTCCTCTTCATAAGATAGGACTAAAGGAGAGTCCTCATTTAAAGGAACATGTGTAGTTGTAGCAATTCTCAACCTATTGCTTTGTCTAACACGTTTAGGAACCAGAGGGATAGGCTTTTTAGCAACTGTCTTGCGTCTCTTAGGTGGTTGTTCCCTTGGTTCAGTGGGTGTAGGAACTTGTTCCTCCAGAATTACTTCCACTGGTTTCTCCTCTACTACCTTAGGCAGTTTTCTCTTGTGTGAGGAACTACAAGCAATCCTCCCTTGAGTCAAAACCGCATCTTGGACAGAGAGGTACAAGCCATACAAAGTCTTTTCATTCAATATATTACCTTGTTTAATTCCCAAGGTAGGCCAACCAGTGGTCTTGACTTCGAAGTGAGAAAGAAGAGAAGTAATGATTACTCCATATCCAACAGCACAATGGTTCTCAATACAGTGGGTTAGATGTTGGATAAAGAGAGAAGGAAAGTTAATTTGGATGTGGTGGTCAAGGCAACACTTGTAACACATATCTAAGAGACGCACCTCATTCCTCTTTTCTGTTCGAGGAATAAGTGCTCTCCAAATAAGGTTAAACAAAATTTTATAGACAGGAGAGAGGACATTGTGGTTGAGTTTTGTTTGGCCACCAGTTCCCCCAAATGATTCAACAATATCATCTTGGGAGAAAGTAGAAAAGGAAACAATTCCTTTCCTCTTAAAATACATATCAGTTCCTTTGTAAGGAACTTCCCATATTTTTCCTGAAGTTTTCTTGAGAAAATTTTATTTTCTCCCCCTAACTTCAGTAGTACATACTCCATCAGTATTAATGAAGTTTGCATAAAACTCGTCCATAGCTAAAGGAACTAAGGCATTATTATTTGCGGTTTCAAACGGGTATTCCATAACTTGTTCCTTTAGAATATCAAGTAGTTCATTGAATTGAACTTTCTTGGACCACTCAAGATCGACACAAAATCCTAAGACATACCTCAAATCACTTCGTTGCACTCTTTTCGTGGAGGAAGAAGCAGTAGTTCCTTTGGAAAGAACAGGCGTAGCTTCTTTTTCCCCTGCAACTGATTCTAGGGTTTCTTCTTCATCATCTTCCCCAATCAGTTTTCTTCTTCTAACACTTCTCCTTGGTGACTCCAATGTTTGCTCTTCTACCGCCATTTTTGTTTCTTGAGAATTCTCGATTTCTAGGGTTATGGGTGGAAAAGAGGGGTTTTCCATTTGTGAGTTTGTGGGAGTTTTTGCTTTTGGAAAAGGTGAATTGAGAGAGGTTTTTGCCATTTGGTGAAAAGAAATTAAGGTTTTATGTGGTGCGAAGAGGTGTGAAGGAGATGAACAACGTTGAAGTTGATGCGTTTAAGGAACACGGTTTTGGAAGAGAAGAAAGAAAAAGAAAGAAGATGCATGTAACAGTAAACGAAGAGGTACACGCGTAAAAATAAAATAAAAGTGAATCAGGACTTGATAAATCTGATTCCTATGTTTTTGGGATTTTCGGTTTTTGTTTGTTTTTATGGGCTTTTTAATTTATGGAAAGAAAAGAAAAAGTAAGGAGCTTGTGCTATAGGAACAACTTATGCTAAATATCAATATTCTTCAAATCATGCTTGTTTCTATCACATAGGAACAATAAGGGGAGTATTATGTGACATTTGTGAGTCTCTTTATTCCTTTGAATCCATGTTTATGTTTTGAACATCTTAATTTGCAATGGTCTTAGGCAATTAATTACAGTCAATTAATATCACATAGAGTAAGACAAATCAATTTAGACATGAGGTATTGAAATAGGAACAATTACTTAAGTTTTATTAAGCAACTCAAGCCTTAATTTTTCATATCTATCTCTTTATAGAGGCTTGGTTATTATATCAGCAATCTGATTTTCAGTTTGACAAAACTCAAGTCTAATCAAACCTTTTTCCCCATTTTCTTTTAGAAAGTGATGTCTGAAATGTATATGCTTAACTCTTGAATGATGCACTAGATCTTTTAAAATACTAATGGCACTTGTATTACCACAATAAATAGGAACACAATTAAAGATTATTCCATAGTCACAAAGTTGTTGTTTTATCCAAAGCATTTGAGAGCAACATGCAACAGCAGCTACATATTCTGCTTCAGCAGTGGATAAAGCAACCGTACTTTGTTTCTTAGTGCTCCAAGAAACTAAACTATGACTAAGAAATTGAACCATACCTGATGTGCTTTTCCTATTTACAATACCCTCTTAATTCAAATGTGTCACTTCTTGGATGATCATTTGTTCCTTTGAGATATCTAAGAATTCTCTTTACTGCTGTTAGATGAGACTCCTTGGGATTTGCTTGAAATATAGCACACAAACCAACACTAAAAGCTATGTCTAGACGACTAGCAGTTAGATACAAAAGGGAACCAATCATGCTTCTATATTTTGTTTGATCAACACTTGTTCTTATGGAATCTTCATCTAATCTAGTTGAAGTTCCCATAGGAGTGTTACTTATCTTTGAATTTTCGAGGCCATATCTCTTTAACAGTTCCTTTATGTATTTTTGTTGGTGAATAATTATTCCTTTTCCAGTTCACCAAGAAAGAAATTTAACTCACCCATCATACTCATCTCAAATTCATTACTCATAAGGTTTGAGAATTCCTTACATAAAGACTCATTAGTGGCTCTAAAGATAATGTCATCAACATATATTTGAACAAGAAGTATATCAGTTCCTTTAGATTTTAGAAACAAAGTTTTATCAACTATTCCTCTTTTAAAATTGTTGTATCAACTTAGATAATCTCTCATACCATGACCTAGGTGCTTACTTTAACCCATAAAGAGCCTTGTCAAGCTTGTAGACGTGGTTTGGGAAATCATTACTTTCAAATCCAAGGGATTGTTCAACATATACATGTTCATTTAAATAGCCATTAAAAAATGCACATTTGACATCCATTTGATGTGGTTTAAATCCCATATATGCAGCAAATGCAATTAGTATTCTAATGGCCTCAAGTCTAGCAACAGGAGCAAAGATTTCTTCATAGTTCATTTCTTCTTGTAGATTATAACCTTTTACTACAAGTCTAGCTTTGTTCCTTATAATTGTTCCATATTCCTCTAGTTTGTTTCTAAAGACCCATTTTAAGCCAATCACTTTTTGTTGTTTAGAAGAGGGAACTAGATGCCATACATTGTTTCTTTCAAACTCATTTAACTCATCTTGCATAGCAGTGATCCAATTAGAATAAGTTAGGGCTTCATGATTTTTTGGTTCCATCATTGATAACAACGCATGAAATGCACAAAAATTCCTTAACTGAGATCTAGTTTGCGTACCTTTGGATATGTCACTTATTATGAGTTCCACTGGATGTGATTTTTGATGTCTCCAAGGTTTTGGTTGAGATTCCCTTATAGGAATAGGTTGTTCCTCTTGACTTTCATGAGAGGATGAGGAGTCTTGTTCATATGTTCCTCTTTCAGCAATTGTTGAATCAGTGCCTTCAACATTTTCGTTCTTAGTATGAACAAGAACAACTCCATCAACTTGAGGAACAAGAACAGCCTTGTTATCAAAGTTTTCATCTTCTTCGTTCCTTTCCTCTTTTACTTCTTCTTCCTCAATTGAATCTGCATCTTTTTCATTAGGTCTAACCAAGCCAATTTCAAAGTCATCAACCTGCTTGCTTGGATTAAAATTGTCAGATTCATCAAAGATTATATGTACACTTTCTTCAACACACATATTTCTTTTATTGTAAACTCTATAAGCCTGACTATGTGATGAATATCCTAGAAATATTGCTTCATCACTCCTTGCATCAAATTTTTCAAGATTATCTTTCCCATTATTATGAACAAAACATTTACAACCAAATGTTCTGAAATGTGTAATATTAGGGTTCTTTCCAAAATAAAGCTCATAAGGAGTTTTGTTAATGATAGGTCTCATCATGGCACGATTTATTATGTGACAAGCAATATTAACTGCCTCAACCCAAAAGTTCCTTTCTACAACCCCATTTTGTTGTGGTGTCCTAGGGGTAGAAAAATTGTGATCCAGGCCATGGTCTCTGCTTAAGTCATCAAATTTATAGTTTTCAAATTCTTTACCATGATCGGACCTAATATGCATTAATTTGTGACCACTCAAATTTCAAACTCTCTTTGCAAAGACAAGGAACTCATCATAAGTCTCATCCTTGCTAGAGAGAAAAATAACCCAAGTGTATCTTGAGTAGTCATCATAACTAGCACATACCTCTTACCACTTCTACTTTGAATTCTCATGGGGCCACACAAATCCATGTGAATTAATTCCAATGGCTTTGTGGTGCTCACAATAATTTTAGATTTGAAAGAGGATCTAATTAATATGCTTACCTTTGGCACATGCATCACAAACTTGATCGATATGAAATTTCATAAATTGTAATCCCAAAACAAGATTTTTTGGTCGAACTTTGTCAAGTAATGAAAAACTAGCATGTCCTTGACGCTTATGCCATAAGAGTGGATCATCTTTAATAACACTAAGACTTGTCAAGTTGTTTTTATGAACAAGATCAAGATTCACAATATATGTGTTCCCTTTCCTTGTTCCTTCCAAGATGACATTCTTAGAGTTAATGTTAACGATTAAACATTTTTCACTATTAGATTTAACTACATTTCCCTTGTCACAGAATTGGGAAATACTTAAGAGATTATGCTTTAAGCCGTCAACTAGAAAAACATTATCAATGGAGTGTGATGGTGACTTACCAACCTTACCCATGGCAACTATGTTACCTTTCTTATTGTCACCAAAAGTCACACTTCCACCTTCATCGGTTGAGAGTGAAAGAAACTTAGATTTGTCTCCTTTCATATGCTTAGAACGACTACTATTAAGAAACCAAGTGTTGTTCCCCCTCACTCCAACCTGCAAAACTCAACTAGTTGTTAGTTGTAGGAACCCCTTGTTTCGTGGGTTCATGTTCTTGACTAGCATTTGTTTTAGCAACCTATTTCATGTTGCTTAATTAATTTCACATTATTGCCTATCATTCCAGTTCTTAGTTGACATTGAGTTATGTAATGACCTATCTTTCCATAGTACATACAAATTTTGTCACTAGGTAGGTCAACATATTTTTTAAGCTTGTTCCTGCTCTTGTGGTTTTCAAAACCAAGACCTTCTTTTCTTTTTGTATGTGGTCTGTCAATCCACTTAGGAACATCCATCACTTTGCCTCTCTTCCTTGCAACAACAAGTTCCTTCTTGAGATTACAGATCTGTTCCTTTAAAACAATTTTCTCTTTATTCAAATTTTCGATCTAATATCAAAGGAACTTAGAACAGGGACAAATTCCTTTATGTGTGAAATTTCTAAATTGATTAGATAATTTTCATTCTTCACACTCTCATATAATTCCTTGATTTTTAAGTTCTTATCAAATAGATCAAAGAACTACCTTCAACATCCGTTCTCATTTTCTTAAGCCATTCTATATATTCTTTACAAACTTTAACAGCTCTACGTTTAACAGCACTATTTTTGGTCGTCAAGAAGGGAGTAAAGTAAAGGAGTTTTTTATGTTTTTCATCCTTCCTTTCTATGCTACCACCTATTGACACAGGGCCTTTCTTATAAACCAACTACAACGCGTAGCAAACAATGTCAATTTGGGGGTAAAATTGTGCAAGGGGGGTTTATTTTACTCGAATTAAATTTTACGGGCTATGTTGAACAACTTAAGATCGATGGTTTTGTTGTTGGGACTGATGCTGTTGAAGTCCCTTTTGGTTGGTTTAAGAAGAAGGATGGTACTACTCTTTGGTGTATTCATAATGATGAGGATGAATTGCCTCCTTCCGAGCAAATGACCTTGAAGAATATGGAAAATTGGTCATTTGATTGTTCTTCAATGAGGACTCAGGTACCATTATCTATTGAGCCGCCAATTGAGCCGTCTATTCCATCCAACATATCTGAAGGTGCTAGGCCTTCTTCTACACCGATCGAGAGAGCACTTGACAAACTTGAACAACTTCAAACATCGGTGGATGGAATCATAAACGAGCAGAAGGAACTAAAGCAGCAATTGTCATCTATGTCTGCGATCTTGGAGAGTTTTAGCACTTGGATGCAATCTGGAGGGTTCCCAAACCCTCCATCTTTCCCTCCTCAGTGAGATCTTGTGAGTACCTCTCCCCTTTTTCTTGTGCCTTACTATTGCACTGTGGACATTGCAACATTTAAGTGTGGGGGAGAGTATTATTCATTGTATATAGTTGTTTTGTTTATTTCTCGTTTATTTTTGGTAGTTTTCTTTAGTTTAGTTTGATATTTTCAAGTCGAATGGCAATTCAAGTGAGATTTTTGAAAACTATTGTTTTAAATGTTTTGTTATGAATTGACTTGCACTGAATTGATGATAAATAGCATGAAAAGATGGCATAAATCCCTCTTTGATTTGGTTTGTGGCTAGAATGGTCTCCTTTGATATTGACTCGACCGACAATAATAGCTTGAGCACCTTGGTAAGGAATTTGAGCCATATTCGACTGTCGTATCTTATTTCAGTCGTTTTTTTTCATGTGTGTTAGTTATCCTTCATGTAATTTGAATCTTGGATTTGCTCTACGACTATTTGAGACTTTGTGATGCAATGTGGAAGAATGATTGATGTTCTTTCTAGATGTGTAGAGCTTCAACATCTTAGGTCCACAATAATTTTTTTTTCTTTTTACATTCACTCCTAGGATGAACCAATTTGAGCCTCATGATTCCCTTTTTGATAGCCTTACATTTTACGCCCTAGAGCCTTTTTGTAGGTTTTGTCTTCAAGGTGGATTAATTTGTATGCCCTATGAGTTATTTGAAAAAGAAAAGAAAATATGGAAAAGAGAGATTGGTTGAGAAAAAAAAAGGGGACATCAATTCATGGAAAACAAAGGAACTAGAAAAAAATGAATTCGAGGAAAAGAAACAAATGGGGGAAGAATAAAGAAAAGAAAATATATAATGTAATCCCCAAGTATATGCAATATTTTCTCAATGTAAGTTTTAAGGTTCATGCAAGTTCCTTAGTTTCTATTCAAAATAAATTGATTGTGAGAGAAGAGAAAGGGCAAGCTTATATAATGAAGTTTGGAGGATATAAGGTTGGATTGAACCCGACATCTAGAATCTATAGTGGGATTAAGTTTTCTTTTATTTTTTAGCACCATATTCCCAAATAACATCATCTAACCCCATTTAACCAAGCCTACCCTTTTATAGAACTCATGACTTCTGTGTTTGCATCCTAACATTATAAGTGGAGAAAGTCAATTTGCAAATCTAAAGAGGACGGTTACGTGAAGTTGATGTGCTTTATTGCATTTAGGATGAGTGATTCTTATTCTAACCTTATAAACACATGAGTGGCTTTATTGTTTTGTTTTACACAACTAAAGTGAGAAGTTGTTATTGTACAACTGAGTCGAGTTTGGGGGACATGTGTAGTAAGATTGGTTGATCACTGAGGGTGCTAAGTCTTGTTTGTATGGAAAGTTGATTCGTGCTTGTTGGTTTGTAACGCATAAATGATTTCAAAAGAAAATGAATTTTGTTTTTCATGGCTATCTTGTTTTGCTATTCGATTTGGAAATTCATTATTTGGCTTTGTAGGTATGCCTTCTGAAAACCTTCACGAGACCTTCTCGTCCACTAGGGTAGCCTAGGGGTTTAAAGGGCTTGTTGCACGTGCTAAGTGCAATCGTGATTCCTACGACAGTGAGTATAGGTCTTATTGCTTTCTTAGAATAGTTTTTTTTTTTAGTTTCTTTTCTCGAGGACGAGCAAAGTTTAAGTGTTGGGGAATTTGATAACACGTTTATATACTCATTTTTATGTGATATATTTGTGTGTTTCCATCATATTTTCTCCATATTTTTAATCTTTTAGAGCTATTATTTTTATATTTCGCTATTGTTCCTCTCGGGTTTGTTTTGTTTTGTTTTTGTAGGATTATGGTGTTTATGGCTAGGATTATTGGAGTTGATTGGAATTTGCACGGAAGTTTGGATGATTGCGGAGCATTCGGACTGATTCATATCTTTATTTTGCGATGCTTTTGAAGACCTATTGCAATATGGCGTTGGTAACTCATTAATTACCATGCCTAAGAAGCAACAAGTTAGATTTTTGGTAGCAAGAAAGCACAAAAACAGCATAAACTGCCACCCTTTGGCGGTCCTCTCAAGCTTACCGCAAGCCTATGGCAGTCTCCTATTCTAATACTACGTAATCCTAGTTTTGGAGTATTTTAGGAATCCAAATCCCAGTCAAACTCCTTGTATTTTCATAGCATATAAATAGGTTTTAGATAGATAATTTTTGGCCCCCCACGATTCATTAAACATCGCGTAATATTAGAGAGAAGTTTTTAGTTTTCTTGATTCTTGGCGCTACTCTTCATTAGACGTTATTCTCAAGCCCTTGTTTTCAATATTGAAGTTTGCAATTTCATCATTTCAATTCAAGTACTATTTTCTCTTCTCTATTCTATTATTATTATTATTAATCATGCTTTCTCTTAATCTTTATTTTGTTTATTCAATCATCATGTGTGAGTAGTTTTCTATTCTAGGGTTAAGTTGAACCCTAACATGAATTGATGAACGTTTATTTCCCAATTCCCAAAACCTTGATTAATTTATGATTCATTTATTTTAGGGTTGGTTTTATTATCAATTTATGACTAGAAATAGTATTTATTGAATGTGATTATTTTTGCAACGAAAGTTGATTCTTAATCGAATCTAGAACCTTAATTTAAGATAAAGGAAATTGTCACGAAAGTAGTTGATGGAATTTATTAGGATGTTAGGATGCTATGTTTAAAGTCCTTAATTTGCATGACTCCATGAAAATAGGCATGATTGCATTGTTAAGGAAGCTATTGATTGATCGAAAGAAATCGTTAGTATCATTAGGGCGCGTCTATCCTATGAATTATCTATTAATTAATTAAGGGAAAAGGGATCGTTTGTGGCATTAATTCGTGTTAGTGGGGATACTTAAACCTAGATGTCTTTAGTTCTTGATTCATTCTGAATATTTCATTTGCTTTAGTTAATTAGATTAGTTCATCATCACTTATTTTGATTACTTGCTTAGCATTAATTAGAGCCAATTTAACTACTTTGAATCAATTAGTCTCTTGGGATTCGACCCTTACTTGCCCGACTACATTAGTTAGGAGGAATAGTTAGGTTATTTTTGTTAGGTATGCGACACGCCTTTCAGGGTATGAAAGGTTGTCAAAATTCCTGCTTTCACATTATTTCATAAGAGGTAAAGTTGATAGAACCTTGTTCCTTCGATCAAAAGGAACAGACATATTAGTAGTCCAGATTTATGTTGATGATAAAATTTTCGGTACTACTAATGATCTTCTTTGTAAGGAGTTTGATGATCTTATGAATAGTCAATTCGAAATGAGTATGATGGGAGAGTTGAACTTCTTTTTGGGATTGCAAATTAAGCAAACTGAAAAAGGAACAATGATCCATGAACAAAAATATGTCAAGGAACTGCTCAAGAAATATGGACTGGAACATTAAAAAACCAACCACACTCCCATAGGAACAGGAACAAGGTTAGATGACGATTTAAATGGTAAGTGTGTAAACGAGAAGCAATATCGAGGTATGATTGGTTCATTACTTTACTTAACAGTAAGTAGACCCGATATTTCTTTTAGTGTTGGTTTATGTGCTCGTTTCCAATCAAATCCCAAAGAATCTCACTTAACAGCAGTTAAGAGAGTTCTAAGGTATTTGAAAGGAAGCGATGACTTATGTTTGTTCTATCCTCGAAGTGATGTTTTTGACCTAGTAAGCTATTCGGATGGGGATTATGCTGGAGACTTGGTTAACCGCAAGAGCACATCAGGCGTTGTCCAGTACCTAGGAACAAGCTTGGTATCATGGAGCTCAAAGAAGCAAAATACTGTTGCCTTATCCACTACAGAGGCAGAGTATGTGGCCGTTGCTGCATGCTGTTCCCAGGTCCTTTGGATCAAGCAACAAATAAGAGACTTTGGCATCAAGTTTACGTGTGTTCCTATCTATTGTTATAATACTAGTGCAATTTGCATTTCTAAGGATCCAGTTCATCATTCAAGGGTCAAGCATATTCACATTAGACTTCATTTCCTTAAGGATAATGTAGAAAAAGGTCTTGTTAAAGTCGAATTTTGTCCAACTGAAAATCAAATAGCTGACATATTGACTAAACCACTTCCTAGAGAAAAATTTGAGAAAATTCGCTTAGAGCTAGGGATGATTAGAATTCATTGAGTGTGCTACTTCAAATAAAACCCTTAGTTACAAGATAACACTAAGTGGCTAGCAACTTTGTGTGAATTTAATCACTCATTACACAGTCATGGTAAAGGACTCACATTAGTCTTCATAATACTCCCCTTATTGTCCATACATTGTTGTTGAGCAAAACTGGATGAGACTTGTGTAAATAAAGTATATACATGAATAATGCATGAGTTCTTTATTTTATTTTTTTCTCTTGTAAGTATTATTCCATAAATATTTATTCTTCTTGTAAATATTTATTCCACTTTTATTTTTCTATTCTCCTCCTTTTATTTTTTTCACGAAAAAATATCACTCTCTGATACAATGCAATGCATCACATAAATCTAAGTTCAAAGCCAAAGTAAAAATCCAATGGATTAAGAGGAGAGTGAACAGCCGTCATTAAATCCTTCACAAAACCCCATAAATCTACCACCACATAAAAACCCTGTCAAATCGTCTATCTTTTCACGACAAGTTTTACTTTTCACTTAAAACCATCAACTCTCAAAACTACCCATCTTCTTCATCCTTCTCAAAACTTCATCAATGGCGCCCAAATGAAAAAATTCTGAAGACACCAAACCCCATCAAAATTTCCCTGCTGAAAAATCCTCACCTTTGGTGGAATACGACGAAAGCGATCACAAATCTTCAAATTCGAATCAAGAAACCCAGGATTCACTTGCACAATCCTCTGGAAATGAAGAAATCTCACCAAAGAAAGAAGAGCATGTCAGCGAGGATGAAAAAGAGCAAGAAAATATCATCAATGTGACGATAAAAAGGGGTAAGAAATCCAAATCCTCCAAATACTTGATTGGATTCTGTGTTGATCTTGCATGGTGCAAGAAAGTTAAATGGGTAGAATTTCTTGACTTAGTGAAATTTCTGTAGTGGTCTAAAATTCTTTGTTCAGATGAGGGTTTGTTTGAGGCTGAAATGGGTGAAGTCTGTCCAAAGTTTGAAAATTCTGATGGTATGTGCATGAGTGTTGTCAATGGTAAATTGGTGAAATTTACTGAAAAAATTCTAGGAGACTGGCTGGATGTACCAAATGAAAGGTACAAGACCTACATTAAGGGAAAGGTTCAATTGAATATAAATGGAATTTCAAATGATAAAGTTCTGTCGTTTTTTGGTGGAAAGTCTACTAATTTTTCTCTTGACCAAAAGGACCTTTCATCTTTTCACAAATTCCTATTTCAACTTGTTTGGCGTTTTATCCTGCCCCGTAATTCTAAAAGAACCCAAGCAAATCTCATGGACTTGTCCCTTATGTATTGTCTTGCCAACAACATCAAGATTAATTTTCCTTCCCTGATGATTACACATTTGACCCATTGCATTACCCACAATAACCGAGTTGCCTATGGTAGTATTCTTACTACTATTTTCAAAAAGAGTAATGTTAAATTCCCTTCTAGCCCATCCTTTGAACTTGAACCTGAGAACTATTTGACCAAAGATACACTTGGAAGGATGAGTTTGAAGGTGCTGGGTGGTAAAGTGGTGTTTGATGTTGAAGAGCCAAAGGTTATAAGTGAAGTAGGGGTTAAGAGGAAACCTGTTGAGGAAGTGAGTGCTGGAGCAACCAAGTCAGTAAGGAAGAGTAGAAGGTTGGCAGATTCTGAGTCCCCAAGGAACAAGGATGATGATGATGCTGTCATGATTGACTTGGAGGAGGATCCAGTTCCTACAGGATCTATTTCCAAAACTGTCGATTTTCCCTTGCTCTCTACTGCTGGTCTTGTTGGTATGCTCAAAGACATTCAAGGGTCTCTGTCTCTTCTTCATTCAAGGGTTCGGGGGTTAGAAGCTAGGATTGCTAGCATAGATGTTCAACAGGAGTAGCTTCTTGCTGCTGTGAAGAAAGGTGAAGCTGTTGTTCGTGAGAAGATTGACTCCGTTGTTTCCACCTATGCCATTCGTCCCAAGCCCTGGTCCAGCCCTTTATCACTCTTCCCTCAATCTATTAAACAATATAACTTTCGGTTTTTGTAACTAAACATTGGTGCTCGTTGTTACTGTTGGTTTTTGTAATCACATCAGTTTATTTTGGTTTATTTTTCTTCTTTTCTTTCTTTCTTATTCTTCTTATCTTTGCTTTCCTTCTTCTTTTCATCTCTTGAACTCTGCTATTGCTCATACCTTGCTTGTTTGCTTCTGTTTTGTCTTTATATGCTCATTTACATGTTGGATGGCTAGTATTATTAGATGATTGTTTGAGCTACTACGCTTTGACATTGTTGTATATGATGCACTCTTAGAGTCTTGCTGGGTACTTAGTTGTTTTTTATGATGGCAAAAGGGGGAAGAAGTAGAGTGGCACATATAAAAAATCAATTCTAGTCGTCTTGCGTTCTAGGTGATGCTTTTTGGATTTGTCTTTGCCTTATATTCAAGACTGTTTTTTAGTTAGTGTAGTATTTTTCTGTTAGTTTAATGCTAGATTTATTAGATTTATTTTATTAGTCTTTTGTAAGTTTTGTTTTTAAGTCATTAGCTCTTGATTCTTTTGCTCTAGTATTTTATTTTCTTATTTAGGTTATTCATTTTTGTTTCTTTTATATTTTTATATGCCTTATATTTGCCATCATCAAAAAAAGGGGAATATTGTTGTATTCCATGTTTTGATGATGCCAAATACTTAGGTTAATTTTACTATATAGTTTTTAATTTTGGGAAAATTAAAAAATACCAAAAATAATGTAATGTTTAATTTTGCATATATATCTTGTGGAGAAAGATTAATTATTTAATATAAGTCAAGATATTTATTTCATGCACTTTGAATTTTTATTATATGGTATGTTTAATATTCTAATAACTGAGAATCTTTGAATAAAAGATTCTCAAAGTTATTAGATATTTTTGCTGTTTTGTTTGTGCGTGGAAATCAGTTGGATTTGGCGCATCATACAATAAGGAGCTGATTCCTTAAAGCTCTCCAACAAACTCCAATCAACTCGCTAAAGATGCTCCCACTAACGGCTAGTGGAGGTAGTTTATTTCCGTTGCAAAAAAAAGTGGAGGAAGTGCAGCGAAAATAGGGAAATGATCTCCACACCACTACAAGCTCACATTATGGAGAACGTGGAGCACAACATGTCCAGAAGAAGAAGAATTACAGCAGCTATATAAGGAAGAAATTACTTGGAGAAAACTTACGACTTTCTTGAGCGAAAATTAATTATCCACTTAGAAAGTTTTCGTGTAATTTCCTCTTGTATTCTACATACTTATTGTAATATTAATAGTGTGTGGGTGAGAGAAAATTTAGAGAATATCCTTGTATTCAAGAGAGAGAAAGAAAGAGAGAAAAGAAAAGACTTCGAGTGAAGTCAAGAGTGAATGTCATCAGTTCAGGGGGAACTGAGTGACTGGGAACAAGTTCCTAGAGGAACAGACTAGGTCCATTAATAGGATGTAAAAGATAGAGTCTTTTGGCCTATTATAGTAAAGAGAGTTTGAGTCGAAATCCCTCGTGGTCAAGGTTTTTCTTCCTATTGGGCCTAGGAAGTTTTTCATGTAAAAATCTTGTGTGTTTGTCTCTTTCTACTTTCAAATTTGTTTTAATTCCGCATTACAAATCGAACATTTCTCCTCAACTACAATTCACCCCCCTCTTGTAGTTGGTCTAGTGTTCCTACTAGAATAACACGCACCTTCTCTCCCCTCTCACACAAACTCCCTCTCGCCTCGCCTGAGATATGAGAAATCGCGGGGATATTGCTGGACATCGCGGGGAAATCGCTGGACATCATGGGGGCTGGGAAAACGCGGGGGAAGGGGTGAGGGCTGACTCGAAATCGATGGGAAATGGGTGGGAGACAGAGGAAATCGCGGGGGAGGGGGTGTAGGGACATCTTAGGGACTTATCCAATGTAGATTTCCCCGTCCTGACTTCATAGATGGTCAAAGTGAACCATAGATCGAGTTCGGGGGTGAGGGTACAAATATAGTCAGGAACTATATTGCCCATTGCTGGCCTCTACTAAACACCGATTTATTACAGATTTTATGCAAAAGAATAATCATATAACTTTTTAAAGCACCCTAAAAATTATTAGCCTAAGTTGCATTGGTTCAGAAAACACATAAAAGACTAATATTTAGTGACATGTGATTTAACAATACGATTACTGAGTTCCTAGCAAGTTGGCCATATTATCTGATTTAGTTAGAACATTTAATTAGATCTTGATTTACAATAAATACAAGGTGATAAATATTGCAATCAGGCACATACAAAAATAATATGTTCATAAAAGAAATAAAAATAAGAAAAAAAAAATCGCAGGGAATTAGTATAATATGTACAATACTTACAGTCACAGAATATATTAATAACCAACATCATCATGAATAGAATCTTAGTAACTTCAAGAAAATCATAAAAATAAAGAAATAAAATAAAATTAGTTAATTTAGTTGACCCTCAGAAATTATACCACAGTCCGGGGTCGTTGATTTGTACGGATCTTGGAAAATTGAATTATTGAATGAGTCTTGAAAAAAATAATAGTGTTGCATTTTATTGTTATGTATTGCGATTTGATCTCATTATGTTACGCGAGTTGGCGCAGGTAGGCGTAGATGTGTTTTGTTAGTATTTTTGGTGTTGATGATTGATGAATTATGCTTTTGGTGAAGTTTGTGTGCGATGATGTGTCGCAAGGTTAAGGGAATTGTGTATTGTTGTTAGTGATGTGGCGCAAGGGGTTAGGCAGTAGGGGTGATGAAGGGTGTTGGTGGAGTATGATGAATTGTTTGGAGTGATAAGTGGTATAAGGCTGTAGGGTATCAGGTAGAGTGAAGGTATTAGATTGGTGAGGTTAGGCGCAAGGTGTCGAGTAATGGAGGTGCCGAGTGAGATGAGGGATGAGTTGTTTTGAGTTGGCCGTGAGAGATGAGGGAGAGTCGTATGGTCGTGAGTCCTGGGTTGGTTGAGAGAAATTAGAGGTGATCCTTTGTTAGTGCCGTCGAAGGTTTTTTAGAGGAGCTCATTATTTGTGAGATGGTTGTATAGTGAAGGTAGGTTTAGGCAGTTGAGTTGCAATAGGTTTTTGAAAGATAGGTATCTAAAAGATTTTTATTAAAGAAGATTTTAGAAAAGAGTTAGATAAAAGATATTTTGGAGAAAGATTATTTTTAATAAAAGATTATTTTTTATTAATAAACTAATCAATACAATTAATTAATTCTATTAATTAAATTGGGCTAGAAAATGGATTTTATAAAATTGGGCTTTCATAAGAACTATTTTTCAAAGGTTTTTGAAATGGGCTTTAAGAAAGTTATTTTAAAACGTTTCAGGAAAGCGGGTTTAGTAAAACTAGTTATAAAAAGGTTTTTGGAAATGGGTTAATAAAAATAGTTAAGAAATGGTTTTAGCTTAAAACATTTTATTTTAGACTCGTTCTTTATTCTTTCCTCGATCCGGACCAATTGGAGCAGTGTAATAGTCATTATAGGGTACTAAATGGGGAGACACGATTATGTGTCTACACTAATTAGAAGTCTGAAAAAGCAACATGGGAAGCAAAGGCTGAGATGCGAAAGAAATATCCAGAGTTGTTTATTTGCTAAGGTTTGTAGTCGACTTACGAGGGCGTAACTCCTTTTAAGGGGGGTAAAATGCGATAGAATTTCGAGCGTTGACTTAGAACCCTATTTTTGACCTAATTTTTTTCTTATTTTATGAGTTACTATGTGGGCCAACTTACTTCTATAGAAAGTTGTGGTATATGTGAATTACTTGCTTTTTTTCCTACTTGCTTGCTCTAAGTTTCAAGGACGAAACTTCTTTTAAGGGCGTTAGTCTGTAATACTCCGTATTTTTGATAAGTTATTAATTATACTTTAAAAAACTTTTTATTTACTCAAAAGGCTTATTATTTATTAAAAAGGGTTTTAAATAGGCTTTTATAAAAGACTATGGGTATTTCAAATAAGCTCTAGCCCAAATTTTAATTTTGGGCCTAAATTTATTAAGTTTTAATCCAAATAGTTTGCTACTGATGTTTTCTTTAAACTTGATGTTTTTTGTTTTCTCTAAACGGGTTTATTTTAAACTTTTATTGACCAAACAAGCTTATGTGGTATTGGACAAAATCAGTTTTGCACAACAAAGTTGTATGATTTTTAATTATTTATACAAAATTCGTTTTTCAGAAATTCCAAAGCCCAGTTGCTGGAAACATCTTGCACTTCATAAGAACAATATTACATCCTATCAACTATTTAGTTAATGTAGACGAAAAATGAAATAAAGTGCGAAATTAAAATTGGTTATAATTACAGCATCTCATTTTTTTATGGAGATGTTTATGCACAACTCTTCTTGATTTTTTTTTATGAAAACATGTTTTTGGTGATGAACAACAACTTGATTAAGAAAAATCATATAAACACATTATATCCTAAGAGTCTCCCCATTAGAGTTGACTATTCTACGTGGGGTGATTTAAGGTTGGGAACCTATTAGGACTTCCACATACCCAAATCACTCCAAAAATGAAAAAAATGATAAGAAGAAACAAGGAGAAAGTTAATTAGTATGCAATTAAGAAGATAATCAAGAAAATAACAAGAGCTCCAACTTTACCTTGCTAGCTCAATGATGCACTTCCTTTTGCAAATTGTTCTACCTTTTTTGTGATTTTCTTAATTTCTAAGTGAGTTTCTAAATCCACTTAATTACTAACTTAAACCCTTTACGTGTGTTTTTCTTTTGATGAACTTCTTTACTTACTAATTACTTTCCTAACTTTTACTTTCTTTTTCTTGCATGAGATTTTTTGAGAGGAAGGAAGTAGAGAAGATGAGAGTAGTATTGAGAGAAGTTGTGAAGTTGAGTTGTTTTTAGCTCAACTTGGTTTGAAGTAAAAAAAGGAGGGTATTTATAGGGAAATGAGGTAGATGAACTAGGGTTTCAAAGAAGTAGAAAATCAGATTTTTAACCCAAAAAAATCTGATTATCCCCATCCTTAATCACCTTAATGACATCACTCTAATGACCAATGACATCATCAAATCTCTTTTGAAACACAAATATTGTTATGAGTTTTTTGCGGGGATATACTAGGGTATTAGAACATTTTGTGGGGATGTACCTCACGAAAGTTTATTTCTGGGGATATACCAACCTAAATTTAAGTTTTGTTAAAAGGTACCAAAAACACTATTTCTAGCAAGAAAGTCAAATTTTCGGCCTTTGACTTGCTTAATTACTCTTTGTATAGTGCGTGATATTCAATTGCTTCTATTACATTCATTTCCCTCCAACTTCCTCATTGTCACTTTGTGGCTCACTCGTGAGATCCTATCAAGTCAAAGGTTGAAAATTTGACTTTCTCGCCGGAAATAGTGTTTTTGGTACCTTTTAACAAAACTTAAATTTAAGTTGGTAAAATTAGTGAGGTATATCTCCACAAAATGCCCTAACCCTGGTATATCCCCACAAAAAACTCTATTGTTATTCTTTTTGGATTTTCTCATCAATGAGGCAAAATCAGATTTTCAGAAAATATTATTCCCTAACTACATCCTAATATGTAAAAAATGCATCGAAAAACGTGAAAAATGAAAGTTAACTGATTAGATCACTGCGCCAAACGCAGGAGCCTATGCTAGGCACAGCTCCGTGCGTTAGGTGCAGGATGCTGTTGTGCGCTAGGCGCATGATGGCGCACAACTCGAATCCACCGGAAAAAATCCGGTTACACATAATTGCGACTCGTTTCTTTTCGTTTTTCGAAAGACTAACTTGAAATAATTAACGAACATTCGTCAGAATATTAAAGACGAACATGATTCGTAAATATTGAAGTCGATGGTGGTAGTCGTTGACTACGATTTTCGGAAAATTATATTTCTAAATCGCAATTGTGCGACAAATACATAAAAATGGAAGACCACACCATGGAATGAAACTCGCGTTTCGGGGCGAAACACGCCTTTGACGGGGCGCGTGCTCCACGGTGCATGACGGTTTTCGTTATATTTATTTCTTTTTAAAATCTTTATTGCGACATTTTATACTCCCTCCGTCCCAGAATACTCTTGACACTTATCAATGCACGTAGTTTTAGATGATAAGTTGTTGTTTGGTTATCAATTATTATTTTATTGAGAAGTAGATGTGATATAAGTTAGTAGTTAGTAAAAGTAGTATTATTTTATTCTAAGGAGAGAGAGTGTAGGCCATGGTTAGAGTTGGTGGGTAGAAGGAGTAGTATTATTTTATTTGGAGGAGAGAGAGTATGGGCCAATGCTTAAAAGGTAGAAGGATTAAAATAATAGTGGGTCATATCCAAAAATAGAAGTGTAAAGAGTATTCTGGGACAGATGAAAAGGAAAGTGTAAAGAGTATTCTGGGACGGAGGGAGTATATAACATGGGTTCAAAATATGGTGTCTACAATGGGTGGACCTACAAGGAAGGAGCAAGCACAGGGCATCATAGTAGAGCTGCACAAAAGGTCAAAGAAGCAACTTGTGGCTAAGAATACAAGTGCTAAGAAGCAACCTGTGGCTAAATCACAACCAGTGGGCTGATCTCAACATGTGCCTACCTCACAACCAGTGGCTAACTCCCAACATGTGCCAACCTCACAACCAGTGGCTAACTCACAGTACAGTAAGAGACAAGATCAAGGAAGAGGAAGTATGAACTATTGGGCTAGGGAGCATACATTCACATACTAGTAGAGAAATGACGATTTGCGTCGAACAATAGAACCAATGATGCAGATAGGGAAATTGCGTCAGTTCCTATTAAGAACCTGACGCAAATTAACTAAAGCAAGAAAACCAGAAATCATATTTGCGTCGAACCTTGCCTCCCAACCGATGCAAATTACTTATTTACGTCGACTCTAGTCTGCCAAACGATGCAAATAAGATATATACATATCCAAAAAAAATTAGAAATAGGGTCGAATGTAAATTAGGGTACGACACACATAACGTTACATATATAACTCACTCTCTTGAGCCGTATCTCTCTTTTCTAACCAAGATCTATCTTATCTCTCTTTATTCTTGAGCGCCTCCATCTCTCCTCTAATCTAAATCGCCTCTCAACTCTCCTCTAACCTGAATCACCTCTCATCTCTCCTCTAACCACCTAAATCGCCTTTCATCTCTCTTAACTCGCCGCCTGAATTTCACCTCTCATCTCTCTCAACTCGTCGCCTAATTTCATCCACTCGTTGTCCTCGAAACTTTCGGCGTCGAGTAGTTTAGGCAAACACTCGAAATTAGTGGCAAACTCTAAGGTATCCACACAAAATCAGCACTCTAATTCACTCGAACCCTAGCCTCTTGTCGCTCAACTCACGACTGATTTCGAGAGTTGTGATGTGCGAAGTTGAGTAAATTTAGGGTTCGAGTGAATTTAGGGTTTTGGGTAACAACCATTTGACTGATGTGATCTGCGAAGTCTAGTGCTAGGGTTTTGGGTAACAAGAATTCGAGTGCTGTGCGAAGTCGAAGAAGCATCAAGAATTCAAGTGCCGACTGAAGTTGAATAAGCATCAGGGTTCCATAATTTTTTTACCTCAGTTTCTAGTGTTCTAAGTTAGTTTTACATTTTGTTTTTAGTTCGTACTTGAACTGAATTAGATTTATCGTTTAATTGAATTTTTGATGGTTGATTTCTTAGATCTGAATTAGGGTTTTGCTTTTTTAGATCTGGATTGTTATTCACTACTCAAAGTATGGTTGATTTTTACACTATTAGGTAATTAGGTCTATGTTTGATACGCCTTTTTTTGAGGTGAAATGTTGTTTGGAATTTTTTTAAAATTTGGTTTTTTGGATGTGTGAAATGCAAAAGGAAAATGATAATTGCAAAATTTGCTTTTTATTTGTGTTAAACGCCAGTCTTTGAAATATATAGATGAAAAAAAAAACATGTATAAAATGAAATAAAGTTAGAAATGAGAATTGACTTCTTTTTAATAGAAAATGAACAATTTGCATCGGATATAGCCACCCTATCCGACGCAAATCCTATTTTTTTTAATAAAATTGACCCATTTGCGTCAGATATACCCCCTCCATCTAACGTAGATCCTCTTTTTTTTAATAAAATTTACCCATTTGCGTTAGATATGCCCCCTCCATCCGACACATATCCTCTTTTTTTTAACAAAATTGACCCATTTGCGTCGTTTCATGGCCCCCATGCGACACAGATGGTATAAAAATTGAGTCGAACATAGACACCATGCAAATAGCTTCTGGGTAATTTGCGTCGAGACCTGTTTCGTCGAACCCGAGTGCGACGCAAATGAGAATTCCAGAACCGACGCAAATCGTCATTTCTCTACTAGTGACAAGTTGTTTTTTTGCTAACGAACTCAACTCTCATCGGTTTCATTTTAGTCTGAGTTACTGTCACATTTTTTTGGGAAAATTTTAGATTGCCTATTTGTTCTCCTGTGCTTGCGATACAACTTTGAGATTGTATGTTTTTAGAAAATGCAATTGCTAAATAGTTATAAGACACCGTATTTTGGTCACATATATCAATGCAAAATTGATGGAAACAATCTGCTAAATTAAAAATTGAGAGCAAAAAGAAATTGCATAATTAGAGTCCACATTTCATATTATACTCATTAACAATCACAATAACAATGCTTAATAAAGCTTACAACTCCATTTCAAGCAAATTACAACTTCATTTTATGGCAATCACAAGGAGTATGAAGTATATAACTATTTCCATTCTTACAATAAGCTTCATATACTTGACTAATTCATCTATTTTATGCCATAATTCTCCATATTCATCACCTCCAGCAACATATCTCACAGACCCTTCATTAACCCAACAAAAGTAATTGCAGAATTTGCACTTGAAATATGGCCTTCTAGGGTTTGCAATTGAATCCAAAAATCTAACTTCAGCAAATCTTGGTGGGTGACAATTGCATCGCTGCATCTTCACAAAATTGAACCCTCTTTCCATGGAGAAGAGAAATTAACAAGGTGAGGACAAGAGAGAAAAGTAAGAAATCTACAAAGAATGTGCGTGGAAAAAAAAAAAGGGGGGGAGACAGCCATTAAAAAGGAAGGGGGTGAGGGTTGGCGGGAAAAAGAAATTGGTTGGAGTCATTTGGGTGGGTGAAGTATCAGTTACTTAACCTAATTAATAGAGATTTAATGGAAGAAAAACTCATTAATGTCACATGTTAGCAACAACAGTACCATAAGGTTACTTTGTGCAATCCGGATTTCACAGAATTCACCATGTATAATTTTACAAAACTGAGGGTCACCACGTAGAATTTCCCAAAATATAAATTATCCCCTAAGAAATGTAATTCTAGAAGCTAAAATCAATCAAAAGATAAAAAGAAGTAAAATTAACCAAATTTTGATAGATAACTCTGTTGGCGTAAAAACAAACTTTTTCTTAATTAATCAAAAAAGATAAAAGGAAGTAAAAGATAAGTAATTCTAGAAACAAACTTTGTTGGCGTGAGTTTAGCTGCGCCAGCAATTATCTTTTTAAATATGTTTTTCCTTTTTGTAAATCTTTTTGGATTTTCTTTAGAACATTATTATTTGGATTAAAACATAATAAATTTAGGCCCAAAATTCAAATTTGGGCAAGAGCTTATTTGGAATACCCATAGTCTTTTATAAAACCCTTTCTAACAAAAAATAAGCCTTTTTAGTATATAAAAACTTTTTTAAAGTATAAAAATATAAAAAGCATGTTCATATGAATTTTATACAATTTTATCTCATTTTTACAAAACCATTCATATAAATCACTAAATTCCAGAAAACTGATTTCTCTTCTGTCAAGAAAAAAAATAAAAAAAAGGGTCTTAAAAGTGTCTAGAATGTTCGTACCAAAATTCACTTCAAAATAAGTTCAGTAAGTTAGGTTTCAAAGAAGAAATTGGATAAAGGTCCTATTTTGACCAGTTTTGGAATAAAATTCACCATAATTCAAGTTCTCACTAAAAGCCTGTGAAATTTTGACACAACATAAAAAATTCACTTACCTATCCATAGATATATAACATGCTCAATTTAACGCTTTCTACATAAAGTTATGAATTTTACAAGTCAGTACAAGGACAAAAGTGCAATTTGGAAAATGAAATAAAGTGTTAACTCAGCTTTCATAAAAAAAAAATTGTTTTCTTCATACGAAAATGTGAATTAGAAGGCATGAAATTTAAGTTTCTCTTAAAATGACTCATTTTTGTCATGTAAGTAAAAATCAATAAAAATTGTCATAAAAAATTCAAAATCCAAGAGGTTAATTAATTTCTAATTTTCACAAGTTTACAAATAAACATGAATTTCAAAGCCCATTCAAGGAGATGAAGATCAAAGAGCATCATGGTGAAGATCAAGATTGAAGACTTTGTATAAATCATAGAATTTGTACATATTGTTGTAATAATAGTTTTTTTGTAAATAGTTATTACATCACTCATTAATGAAAAAACATGGAGATGTTTATGCATAATTTTCATAAATAATTCCACAACTTTTTTTAAATAAAATGAACAAACAATGTTACAAATTTTGCATATTGGGCCAATATATCATAGTATATGAATTAAATGACCCAATCTCAATGAAGAGGAAAATTGCAAATCTAACTAAGTTAAATTGTATGATGATCCATCCTACAGTTTAAAATTTGTTCTCCATCTTCAAATGGATTAATCATATATAACTTGACATAATTAGATCGATAATTATGATCTCCGAATTGATTTTAGGCCGTTTCACGTGTCTCGCTTTAAATGGCCAAATTCCAATTAGCCAAACACAATCTCCAAATTTGATCTCAAATTGATCATTTCCCTCTAAATGACTTAATAATCCTCAATTAAGATTATTTCTCAAAAGCCTTTAAATTAGGAAGCAAACTTCTAAGACCTCTTGAAAATCATACATGTGATCACTAATTAAGGTGTGTAGACACATAATCGTTTCTCCCCAATTAAGGATCCGATGATGAAACATAACGTGGTCTTAATTGGTCCGATCCAAGAGCAAAGCAGCCTGAAAAGCTATTCAAAACCATTTCAAAAAGTGTTAAAGTCCTATTTTAAAGCCCAATTAATTATTCACGATAATTAATTGTATTTTGAGCCCAATTCTTTGAAAAACCCAAATAACTGATAATTAATTGATATATTCTAATAAATAAATATTTTCAAAAGATATTTTTTATAAGTCAAAATCGAATCTTATCCCGTAAAATCAGATTTCCAATGTTAAAAGATAAAATAAAATCTTTAAAACGCGTTTCTATCAAAAAACTATCAAAACGTGTCAAAAACAAGGCGGTGCGCTGAGCGCAGCTTACTGTGCTGAGCGCAGTGTCCTGCCACGTGGACTTCCATGTAAGCTGCGCCTGGCGCACAGACTGTGCTAAGCGCACTAGAACTGCCACATAGACTTCTGTTTCATAGAGAGTCTTGCGTCAAGCGCAGTTCTCTGCTTGAGACGTGAAATTTCTTTCTTATCTTTTTCAAAAGCGTGTACCACGTGTACGCCTTTTACTGGTCATGCCGCGTCATGCGCTTGCCACGTCAGCTGCGCCCTTTTCCCTATAAATAGGCCTGATTTCCGAACATATTTCTGAACGGATTTTTCACATTAACACACTTCGAACTCGACGAATACTTTACGAACCTCTTTACGAACTACAAAACTTCCCTACAAAAATTCATACTTTCAAACACAAATACATTCAATCTACATACTTTCAGACATTCAGATTTTCAGGCTTCACGATTGCTCGTCCCAAAGGTTGTCAATCTCTCAGACCCAAGCCACGGTATAATCCTGAGGGTCCTTAAATAAATTTTTTTTATATTGAAGTTACTAACAGTTTTCTTTCTTTATGTAGATTTTTAATGTAAAATCGCTCTACTGTATATTCTAACCTCTTTACTATACTTTATTTTATGTTCATATTGTTTTTGCCTTTGTATATTATATGCTTGCCTGATTATTCTATGCATATTATGTGATTGTCCTACTTTAATGCTTTTATCACCCACATATTATTTTTGCTAATGAAAGACCTAAATAAATGTTCTAATATTAATTAGATTAACTTGGACAACATATTAGGTTCCTTGTAATTTGATTGCCTAATAACATGTCACTAAAATTAGTCTTTTTATGTGTTTCCTGAACCTACTTAGACTAAATATTTTTAGGGTTTATAAAAATATTATTTGATTATTCTTTGGCATAAAATTTGTTCTGAATGGATATTTAGTAGAAGCCAGCAATGGGCAGCATGGTTCCTGACTATGTTGTACCCTCACCCCCGAACTCAATCTTTGGTTCATTTTGACCATCTATGGAGCCAGGACGGGGAAATCTACATTGGATAATTTGTCCCTACGGTTTTCCCATATCCAATTAGGTTTATGATTCTTCCTAAAAAGAATTGTTGGCGACTTCTTTCAACACAAAATAATTTTCAATAAGACCTTAATAGTGGGGTAGTCAAATCTAATACGAGCTCACGCCGCGTAGGCGAAATAAAAATACGCCTACAATTTGGCGACTTCATGTTTACGTTTGGTTTATGTAAAAATGATTAGTCGTGTACGTTTCATTTATTTAATAAGCCTTGGAGTTAATTGGTGATCTTATTTGATATGATGCATTTCTGATTGAATTGTTAGTGCTGTAAAAACTAGTTTATTATCATTGTTTATGCGTAGTGATGTTCAAACTATTTATTATTGGAGACATTTGTTGTAAGTTTGTAAGTTACTATTTTTGAGGAATTTTAAATAGTTGTTTTTGATGAATTATGGGTATAAGACCAAGTGGCATCCCTTTGACGAATATTTTTGAGATGAATGATACTTTGATGATATTTATGATTTTATTTTGGGATAAGAATATCCGGTGGGATAGATGTAGTCCCCGGTGAAGAACATGCCAACCACCTGGTTTGCGAACTAGGGGTACACCTGGGTTAATTGTTGTCGTCCGAGAGGTCAGGGAGTTCTGCGTGTTCTACCCTGCATCGGGAGTTTGGCCATTCTTAGACACAGGCAGTGGGGAACGTAATCCCATAGACTGGCCTGGAGATTGCGATCTGACAAACTTTCTGGAAGTGAATTGCGATTCACTAGCTTTCGGTTTCTGACTCAATAACTGAGTTATCTATGTTTTTATTATTATTGAAGTACCCTTGAGATGATTTATTCATTTTATCTTTTGTATTACTTGAGAGCTTTATGATTTTGGATGCATGTCATAGTTGTCTTGACCTTATGTTTCCTTTCTTACTAATCTATGTCTAGAATAGACTTTGATTTCTGTTGTTCTGGGAGAACTGCTAGTTACTCCCCACTGATTGTGGATGTTTGTTGTATATTTTGCAAGTTCTGTTGATGGGAATCTTCTTTGGTTTTGGGCTCGGGTTGAGATGCGAGAATGAAATGATAGTTGTTTTAGGCCTAGACTACTAGTCAGACTTCTCTCATTTGGAATACTCTGAATTAGTTATTTATTGATATTATTTATTTCAGTTGGTCTCTTAACATAGTTATTTAAATACCTTTGTATTAGAAGTGGCATTCCCAAAAGACGATGTTTCCGCCATCGTCCTATAATACTATTATTATTTCTTTCTTTTTCCGCTTTGAAATTCTGGGGTGTTAGAGTCGGTTTCAGAGCAGAACGCTCCTAAACTCTGAAAAAAGAGTTGCTAATGATTCTTTAGAATTATTAGTTAGCCATAGGATATAAAATTTGTTTAGAATTAAGTTTAGTTGTTTCACTATAATGAGAGTGTTATGGGTAGAGTAAGTAAAGGGAAGCCTTATGGGAATGTGGTGTGCTCTCATGCTTATGGAGCATATGTTATATGTATAGTTACTTGTATTATTGGTGGAATTAGTCTACCAAGTTTGCTAATCTTATTTGCAGGGCCTCTTACATGTAATTTATTTTCTCTTTTATCAGAGTGCGCAGCGAAAGCGAAGTAATTTATAGCCTCATCGGTTTAGTTGTGCGTTTATTTTGTTTTGTGTTTTGCAATTTAAAAATAAACTTTTATTTTAATTTTAATATAGTCATGTGTGTTGCATTTCATTCATTTTATTTGTTGGTTGCTTGATAGTATATGTAATTATTATGTGCGACGGTATATATTTTTTGTTCTTTTCCAATTATGTGTTGATTTTTAGGTGTGTACTACGTATCTGTTTTATTATTTACAAAACTTTCTAGTTTGAGTTTATATTCCAAATTATATTTTAGATCTTTGAACTTAATAAATTTCATACCTATATTAGAGTTGTTTTATGAATTTCAAATTTTCCTATTGTTAATATTTTGATATACTCTTTTGAAAAACGTTTAATTTCAATGGTTTTATAATGGTTTGGAAAAAGAAAGGGGATTTGAAATTGTCTTTCAAGATATTTTTCAAATTTCTCTTACCGTGTTGGACCATCTATATTTATAAATATTTTTCTTCTAATATTTTTATTCTTCATGCTAATCCTTGTTTAGCTTTTAATTATGGTAATAAGTTTTGTAGTTTTTGAAAATAAAAGTACTTTAATGAGTTGTCTTGGTGTTAGATTGAAATGTAGACGCAAACTATTTTGTTTTAAAGGTTAGCACTCAACAACTTTTACCTTACTTACTTTTCTTATTAGCATTGTTTTTTTTTTCAAACTCAAATGCGTGAAAGGATCTCGTTTACCATTTGTTGTTTCTTGTTTAAATATTTAGTGCTTTCTCATTTCATAGCAGAATTTAGGTGGTTTTCTTTACTTCTTATTTAATTATCTGACTTTAACTATTTTGTTTATATTCTTTGGAAAGAAAATTTATATACTCAGTCTAAATTTTAAACTTGTTTGAGTTGATATTAAGTCATAATGGGTGATTCCTTTGACTTGTATGTCAATTTGATAAGTCTCAATTTTAAACTTGTTTGAGTTGATATTGAGTCATAATGGGTGATTCCTTTGGCTTGTATGTCAATTTGATAAGTTGACACATTTTAACTGTTTTGATTTAATTTCTTTTTTCAGTTGATATTAAGTTTATATTGGGTGATTCCAGTAAACTCTATTGTCGATTTGATAAGTTGGCTTTCAAATATTGGTTTGTTGATACTAGGTTGCAATGGGTGGTTCCATGCACATCTGTGTCGACTTGGCAAATTTTATATTTGTTGTTAATAATTTATTACTTTATCGCCTATTTATTATTAGTGTTTCGTCATTGTGAAATTTATATTAAAGTTTTCAATTTCTTTTGCGAACTTTAATTTTCATATATATGTTTAGGAGGCTTACGCTCTTATAATATATGTCATGACTTGTGTTCGTGAGTGCTATTTTAATAAAGTAGCTAGCTACTCTTTATTAAAGTGTTTTTATCTCTTTAGGTGGAGTATAAGCCCGTGTGGTTACCTCTATTTAAATTGATTTGGCTATCTATTTACGAACTTTTTCTTCTTCGTTTCTTTTCTAAAAATATTTATGTATGGTTGGATTTATTCTTTTATAATTTTATGTAAATATTTATTCATGCTTCTTTTACAAATTTACCTATAGTTTATTGTGCAAACGTTTTTACCTTAAACTTTCTACTTGTCTTTGGTTCTTTCACGTTTTATAAATTATGGTTGTTACCATACTTCTTTACTATAGAATTCTTTTGGTCTTCCAAAATAAAATATATATTATTTGAGTTATCAAATATTATACCTACAAAGTTGTTTAGTTAACTAAAATCCATCGATTTCTGTTTTCTTAATGTTCTTTATCTAAAGTATTTTGTTTTGTCTCTTGGTTGTTTTGAAGTTTCGAGGACGAAACTCTTTTAAGTGGGAGTGATTGTAACACCCCGTAATTTTCACCCTTTATTTTTGGTATTTATTTACATGAAAATGATATTTTTTTTCGTAAAAATAAATAATTTATTATTTAAATTATTTTGAAACGTGTTGTGATAATGTGTATATATATTTATATGTTATGATATATTTATATTTATTTATTTTAAGTTGTTAGTTATTTATTTTAAAGGTTATATTAGTTTTGTTATTTGTTTAGGCGTTTAGGATGCAGTTTTGTCGCGTAGCTTTTTTGTAACGTTGTTGGACCGACTTGGGTGATGAAATATTGCATCGCATGTGGCGTGTCATATTGGCCGAAAATCAGCAATTATGGTGTGGAGGATGAAGAGTTTTGGTGCTCATTAAGTTAACCTTTGGATCTCTTGTAACCCCCTATTTAATTCCCCATTAACCCACCTTAATGCACCCTTAGACCTTTGCTTAATGAGGTGAATAATCTCATCCTTTTACTGGACTTTAACCCCCTTCATAATGCTGGAAATAAGTCAGGAAATTCGTGCATAACAACTCCTCTTCTTCTCTCTTCCGCATTTTCGGCTATTTCTGCACCCCTATTTTGTTTGCATCATATCCTCTTCGTTTCGTATCCGAATTGGATGTGTGAGTAGTCAAAATCTATCTGCTCAGAAAGATCTTACTATTGGTACAATTTATTTTTGAACAAAGGGAAAGACGCGACTGCAGTTTTCCTTTCAATTAGACGAGTCATCCGGTTTTTGTTCCCTATCATACCTTCACGAAAATAACCGTAGCCGGAGATCTAACCTTTGGATAATCCTCAAATTTGGATATTACGTTTATAACATGTTGTTCATCACTCTGACCAGAGCGATTTATAATGTAAGCTTTCGATCATCAGGAATCATGGTCGGAACAGAAGCACGAAATGAGATTTTTCAACGTTCAGGAAGAAAACGCCTAGTGACTTGTTGCTACAATTATCGTTCATGGAGCAATTGGATTGCACGCATATTTTTCAAATCCCATTAGACTCAGCTCTCCTCCCGACATTCCAGGTAACTAGTAGTTATTTTAGAACGCTAGAGATTAAAGTATTTTTCAGTATTAGATTATTACGCTAGGAATTGCTTAAAATACTTTTTGAATGAAATTATTGATGAAATTTGACGTGAATATACTTGACGCAAGCTATATAAATATTGTATGTAGAAAAATAATTTTCGTCTGAGTTTTAGTATTTATTCGATTTATTTGGTATTTTGTGTGTTTTTGGCTTATTTGCAAAATAATTATTGATTGAATGTTAAAATTGCTGAAATTATTTTTCTTGAATCATGTTATATGTGTAGTATGTATTTCATGCCTTGGAATAATTTTTTCCTACTGTTTTCAGTTTTATTTAATTGGTTTATCTGTTTGTGCATTTTTGTGTCTGTCAGTATATAAATCGTGTAAATTATTTCTGGAGGCCGAAAAATTCGTTTTTTTGTATATTATGTATTACCGTGAGTTTATGCATGTTATTTGAATTTTTGGTAATTTTTGGGATTTTATTTTTATTTTTAATTATTATATTGTCTTTATTGAGTATTCTGTTAATTAACATTTAAAAATATTTTAGAGTCCGAAAATTAGAAATAAAATTTTTACCATGTCAGTAGAGCCATAATGGGCGTATGGTAATTTTTGTGGTATTTTACTCATCGTACTTATTAGTTTAATAATTATTATTGTGCTTTTATTGTGAGATTGAGGATATTCTTTTTAATTATTTAAGGGCTTGTTAATCAGAAATAATTTGTGACCTTTTATGTTCTTGGAAGCTGGTGTTTAGTAGGTTATTGTGAGTATTATTGAGTATCATTATGTTTATGTTTGGTTTATGTAAAAATGATTAGTCGTGTACGTTTCATTTATTTAATAAGCCTTGGAGTTAATTGGTGATCTTATTTGATATGATGCATTTCTGATTGAACTGTTAGTGCTATAAAAACTAGTTTATTATCATTGTTGATGCTTAGTGATGTTCAAACTATTTATTGTTGGAGACATTTGTTGTAAGTTTGTAAGTTACTATTTTTGAGGAATTTTGAAGAGTTGTTTTGATGAATTATGGGTATAAGGCCGGGTGGCATCCCTTTGATGAATATTTTTGAGATGAATGATACTTTGATGATATTTATGATTTTATTTTGAGATAAGAATATCCGGTGGGATAGATGTAGTCTCGGGTGAAGAACATGCCAACCACCTAGTTTGCGAACTAGGGGTACACCTGGGTTAATTGTTGTCGTCCGAGAGGTCAGGGAGTTCTGCGTGTTCTACCCTGCATCGGGAGTTTGGCCATTCTTAGACACGGACAGTGAGGAACGTAAGCCCATAGACTGACATGGAGATTGCGATCTGACAAACCTTAAGAAGTGAATTGCGATTCACTGGCGTTCGGTTTCTGACTCAATAACTGATTTATCTATGTTTTTATTATTATTGAAGTACCCTTGAGATGATTTATTCATTTTATCTTTTGTATTACTTGAGAGCTTTATGACTTTGGATGCATGTCATAGTTGTTTTGACCTTATGTTTCCTTTCTTACTAATCTATGTCTGGAATAGACTTTGATTTCTTTTGTTCCAGGAGAACTGCTAGTTACTCCCCACTGATTGTGGATGTTTGTTGTATATTTTGCAAGTTTTGTTGATGGGAATCTTCTTTGGTTTTGGGCTCGGGTTGATATGCGAGAATGAAATGATAGTTGTTTTAGGCCTAGACTGCTGGTCAGACTTCTCTCATTGGGAATACTCTGAATTAGTTATTTATTGATATTATTTATTTCAGTTGGTCTCTTAACATAGTTATTTAAATACCTTTGTATTAGAAGTGGCATTCCCAAAAGACGATGTTTCCGCCATCGTCCTATAATACTATTATTATTTCTTTCTTTTTCTGCTTTGAAATTTTGGGGTGTTACAGTCGGTATCAGAGAAAAACGCTCCTAAACTCTGAAAAAAGAGTTGCTAATGATTCTTTAGAGTTATTAGTTAGCCAAAGGATATAAAATTAGTTTAGAATTAAGTTTAGTTGTTTCACTATAATGAGAGTGTTATGGGTAGAGTAAGTAAAGGGAAGCCTTATGGGAATGTGGTGTGCTCTCATGCTTATGGAGCATATGTTATATGTATAGTTACTTGTATTATTGTTGGAATTAGTCTACCAAGTTTGCTAATCTTATTTGCAGGGCCTCTTACATGTAATTTATTTTCTCTTTTATCATAGCGCGCAGCGAAAGCGAAGTAATTTATAGCCTCATCGGTTTAGTTGTGCGTTTATTTTGTTTTGTGTTTTGCAATTTAAAAATAAACTTTTATTTTAATTTTAATATAGTCATGTGTGTTACATTTCATTCATTTTATTTGTTGGTTGCTTGATAGTATATGTAATTATTATGTGCGACGGTATATATTTTCTGTTCTTTTCCAATTATGTGTTGTTTTTTATGTGTGTACTACATATCTGTTTTATTATTTACAAAAGTTTCTAGTTTGAGTTTATATTCCAAATTATATTTTAGATCTTTGAACTTAATAAATTTCATACCTATATTAGAGTTATTTTATGAATTTCAAATTTTCCTATTGTTAATATTTTGATATACTCTTTTGAAAAACGTTTAATTTCAATGGTTTTATAATGGTTTGGAAAAAGAAAAGGGATTTGAAATTGTCTTTCAAGATATTTTTCAAATTTCTCTTACCGTGTTGGACCATCTATATTTATAAATATTTTTCTTCTAATTAGACTTTTCTCATTTGGAATACTCTGAATTAGTTATTTATTGATATTATTTATTTAAGTTGGTCTCTTAACATAGTTATTTAAATACCTTTGTATTAGAAGTGGCATTCCCAGAAGAATATGTTTCCGCCATCGTCCTATAATACTATTATTATTTCTTTCTTTTCCGCTTTGAAATTCTGGGGTGTTACAGTCGGTATCAGAGCAAAACGCTCCTAAACAGTGTGTTACATTTATTCTTTGAGTGTTCCAAACCTGAAAGGATCTAGACTTTGTGTTTGTAGCAGATTGGGATTGTTAATCATTATAGAAGCCTTGAAGATGAAATTAAATTTCTTGCTGCTAAAAGTCACAACAAGTCTCCTCAAAACAGACTGCTGCTGATGAGATTTGTTGAGGCAATTTACCATATCTGGGATCAGAGGAATCAGATTGTTTTTGGGGGTAGTTAGTTAGATATTATTCAAAGCAGTAAGCAAATTATTTATAAAGTTACTTGTAGGTGTTCTGAGGAGCTTAGACAGCTCCTGCTTATTTGATCATGTTGCTTAGTCTGCTGGTCTTGTGTTGGTTGTTGTTGGTCTAGCTTGGTGGTGGGTGTGCTCCATTCCCTTCCTTGAAGGTGGGGGCTTATTCACTGTTTGTTTGGCCTTTGTTGCCTGCTTAGGTTGTAATCGTTTTTTTTGTTCTCAATAAAAATTTTGAATTGCCAAAAAAAAAACTAGTCATCCCTGTAAGACCATAACGGCACCCCTTTGACCTAGCTAAGCTAGTCATTCCTGTGAGACTATAACGGCACCCCTTTAACCTAATTAAGCTAGTCATCCCTGTGAGACCATAACGGCACCCATTTGACTTAGCTAAGCTAGTCATCCGTAAGACTGTAATGGCACCCATTGATTTAGTAAAGCTAGTCACCCCTAAGACCTTAAAGGCACCCTTCGAGTTTAGCGAAGCTACTCCTATCTTACATGTATAGCAATACCAAATCATCAAGTCTGGCGAAGCCAATTCCTTCCTAAGCCTAGCGAACCTAGCGTAGACAATCCTTTTGAGCCTAATCTATTTGCCAAGTCTAGTCCAGTCTGCTTGCATAGTCTAGTCCAGTCGAGTCATTTGCATCTGCATTAGTTAGGCCCATGTCACCATCATGACCATAGTCATACCCATTTCTAATCATTTCTAGTTTCCATTTCACCTTCCATTTTCATCCCCATTTCCACTTTCATCTTCGTTTGCCATCTCTCACTTCCATTTCCATCTCTCCATCCCTCATTTCCATTTCTCATTTCGAGAGCATCATTTCTAAAAATTTACAGGGTCCATTCGTTTTCCGTTCAGGACGGATAGTGAGATTTTAACTTGGGAACGCCCGACAGAGAGGAAACAAAGTCGACCTACTCCCAGACTCGTCAAGCGCATCCTCACCTTTTTAGACGAATCCTCCGACTCTTCTGAATCATCATCTGAAATGGGAGACACTAATGAACAGCTCAGTGCCATTATGGCCCAACTTCAACTGATGAACTCACGTCTTGAGGACCAAGACAAAGAGACAAAGGCATGAGGGAGAAGCTAACGGAAGAGGACGAGCAAGGCGACACTCCATCACCAATAAAGACCAATAAAGATTTGAGGTTTGAAAAACTCGAGCAATTCATCTAGTCAATTCCTGCGCCCGAGGGTCAGGCTCGTGGCCATGACATCATTGATCCCGAACAAAGGGACAAAGTCCCTAAAAAGGTAACATTGGGCGACCTCCTAAAATTCAAGGGGGTCGAAGACCCAGATGATCACTTGAGAGCATTTTCCATCTCTATGGCTCTCAAGGGCATGAGCAAGGACCTGTTTACTTATGTCTTTCCCTTGACCTTGGATGCACATCCATCCAAGTGGTTCAGGTCACTGAATAAGGCCAAGCTGAATGACTGGGACTACATCAGAGAAGAGTTCCACAAACAATACTTCTACAATACTCAACGTCCCATTGGCCTTCGTGAGTTGGAATTAACTAAGCAGAATTCCAACGAAGATTTTGTCACCTTGCTTAACAGATGGAGGGAAAAGGCTGCACAAATGACTAACAGGCCATCCCAAGAGGATCAAGTCCGATTGGTGTTCCGTAACCTGCAGCCCAAGTATGGGGATCATATTAAGTTCCAACCCATAGACTATTTCACGAAGCTCTATAAGGTAGGCCTGCTGATTGAGGAGGAGGTACAAGCTAACAAGAACAAGGGTTCTAACAACAACAACTCTTTCAAGAAGAGTAATAATAACCCTTTTACCTCTAAAAGCAGTGACATAAACGCCCTAACTACTGACACGATAGGCTATCAAGGACCTCAAAGGACATTCACTCCCTTAGGCATATCTCTAGAAGAAGCCTTCACTAGGCTTCATGCAAAGAGAGCACTTCAGCCTCTTGGCCCCACTTCGGACCCTGCTCTTGAGAAGAGATCTAGTAGATGGAATCCTAATACCTACTGCAAGCACCATTAAGGAAATGGGCATCTGACATCACAATGCTGGACTTAGAAGCATCATCTGCAGGATTGGTTGAAGATGGTAGATTGCCAATTCCACCTGCAGCAAAAGTCAGCAATAGTGGCAACCCCTTGGGAAATGCCTAAATAATGCAGTGGGCTTAGTCATTTAGCGTGGTTTTTCTAGTTTGAGTCAGAGAGTCCCTCGCCTAGCTCCCTTAGTTCCTTTCCTGTCGAGTTTATGTCATTTAGGTTTTTATTTCTAATAACCCTTGTTTTATTTATTTCTAATTAATAAAATAATCGCATTTTCTTTTCATCTTCATTGGCCTTCAATCATTTTATTTATGCTTCTAATTCAATAATGAAACTTAAATGACCTAATGAACTTGACAATAATAATAAAAAGATCTGGAAAAAAGAATGATAATAAAAAGAGACATACATTGGATCAGGAGTTATTCCCTTCCCCCTTCCATTGCCTTTCATAAGCTATCCTCATACAACCAAGGAAAAACAAAAATTCTGTAAACCATCATCTCCATTAGCCAAACAATCCCTTCAACATCAAAGCTCCACAAATAGCCTTCAAGCCTTCCAAAATCCTAAACCAAAATGGTGTGCAAGCCTTACTACATAATAAAGATCAATGCCAGGCAAAAACAAAAAGTGATGTGCGGAAAAAAGCATAAGAAACGCACAGGACAAAAATAAAATATTATGAAGAAAAAGCCAAAGGCAAATAAATAAAAAGTCAAGCTAGGGGGCTTGCACACAAGTTATACCGCTTTAGTCAAATCCTTCAACCCATCAAAAGCTTAGCCTATATAATCCAAATCCATAACCCTTACATTTGCCAAACCAATTAAATAGTCATCAAAGCTTCAATCCTTAAACCTTTCAACCTTCTATCAACCCTTCCATAACTCCTTTTCAAGGTATGTCCAAGCCCGCTAGGTTGAAAACCTGAAAGGGCGGCCTAGGCAATGTTAGGGCATAAAAAAAAATAACAAAAGAAATTAGGTCCGGAACTACGATTGGTCTGATTCCGCAAGGATACTTAGGAATCCTCATCTCGAGGTCCGACCGCTTCAATAAAATAAAATTAATCAAGGTCTAATGATTTGACTTTCTAGAATTTAGGAGCATAATCTCTTTCTAGATCCTGACATAGACTCGAGTTTGCACCTGGCCTCGTTAAAGCCTTTCCTACCTACATTTATTTAAGTCACAAATTTAAACCTTTTATTTTTCAATCCAAGCTATCCTTTTCCTTGAAGGACTCTCCGATGATTCCATGGTTTCTGGCGATATTTGACTTTGCCTAATCATTTTCCCAAAGAAGAATCCCCAGTGACAACTTGCAACATTCAAGACAGATCAACTACATTTCAATATCAAATCAAGTACATGACAAATTCAAGGCAAGCTCACCCAAAGTGGGGGCTTCCTACGTGTGGTGGTTCCTCCAATTCAAATCAAACTCCCGAAGAGTTGTAATTCGCGGACCTCGTTTACGAACCCCGATTATTTACTAAAAATGATTTTCGAAAATCTTTCTTTCCATTTCTGATCATTCTATATCATTCTACATATCCGTATCTTCTAGCCTTGCAAAACCCTAACCTTGCATTTCATACATTCTAGTCTTGCATAACCCTGACCTTGCATGACGTGTCATCTTCCTTACCTTTACATAAGCTTAATCCTTGTATAGCGTCTCATGCATCCTTAGAGAGTCTAAGTTTGCATTATTGCATCATTATGTGCTTTATGTGAGTTGTTTGCATCTATTTGCTCACATCCTTTTCTATAGGTAATTAGATTGCTTGTAGTTATTGTCCTGCATACTAACTTTTTTTTGCAGAGACCGGCCTATATAGATCAGTTCTAAACTGCAGAGCGTTTAGAATTGTTCTCCGACCCGACATCGTATACTTTGACTATCGGTTTCCTGGACCTCAATCAAAATGGGGGCTTCTGTAGACACATAATCGTGTCTCCGCATACAAGGATCTTATGATGAAACATAACGTGGTGTTAATTGGTCTGATCCAAGGGCAGAGCAGTCTGAAAAGCTATTCAAAACCATTTCGAAAAGTGTTAAAGTCCTATTTTAAAGCCCAATTAATTATTCATGATAATTCTTTGTATTTTGAGCCCAATTCTCTGAAAAGCCCAATTAATTGATAATATTTTCAAAAGATTTGTATAAGTTAAAATCGGATTTTATCCCTTAAAAATCATATTTCCGGTGTTAAAAGATAAAAGGAAATCTTTAAAACGCGTTTATATCGAAAAAACTATCAAAACACGTCAAAAACAAGGCGGTGCGCTGAGCACAGCTGGCTGTGTTGAGCGCAGTGTCCTGCCACGTGGACTTCCACATAAGCTGCGTATAGCGCACAGACTGTGCTAAGCGCACCAGAACTGCCACGTAGACTTCTGTTTCATGTAGAGTCTTGCGTCAAGCGCGGTTCTCAGCTTGAGACGTGGAATTTTTTTCTTATCTTTTTCAAAAGCGCGTACCACGTGTACGCTTTTTACTGGTCATGCCGCGTCATGCGCTTGCCACGTCAGCTGCGCCTGGCGCAGCCAGCGCTTGAGGCGCTGTGCCGTTTTCCCTATAAATAGGCTTGATTTCCAAACAGATTTCAGAACGGATTTTTCACATTATCACACTTCGAACTCGATGAATACTTTACGAACCTCTCTACGAACTACAAAACTTCCCTACAAAAACTCATACTTACAAAGACAAATACATTCAATCTACATACTTTCAGACATTCAGATTTTCAGGCTTCACGATTGTTCGTCCCGAAGGTTGTCAATCTCTCAGACCCAAGCCACGGTATAATCTTGAGGGTCCCTAAATATATTATTTTTATATTGAAGTTACTTACAGTTTTCTTTCCTAATGTAGATCTTTAATGTCAAATCGCTCTATTGTTTATTTTCTAACCTCTTTTCTATACATTATTTTATGTTCATATTATTCTTGCCTTTGTATATTATGTGCTTGCCTGATTGTTCTATACATATTATATGATTGTCCTGCGTAATGCTTTTATCACCCACATGTTATTTTTGCTAATCAAATACCTAAATAAATGTTCTATTATTAATCAGATTAATCTGGACAACATGTTAGGATTCTTGTAATTTGATTGCCTAATAACATGTCACTAAAATTAGTCTTTTTATGTGTTTCCTGAACCAACTTAGACTAAATATTTTTAGGGTGTATAAAAACATTATTTAATTAGTCGTTGGCATAAAATTTGTTGTGAATCGATATTTAGTAGAGGCCAGCAATGGGCATCATGGTTCCTGACTATGTTGTACCCTCACCCCCGAACTTAATCTTTGGTTCATTTTGACCTTCTATGGAGTCAGGACAGTACATTGGATAATCTGTCCCTACGGTTTTCCCATATCCAGTTAGGTTTATGATTCTTCCTAAAAAGAATTGTTGGTGACTTCTTTCAATAAAAAACAATTTTCAATAAAACATTAACAGTGGGGTAGTCAAATCTAATATGCGCTCACACAGCGTAGGTGAAATAAAATCACATACAATGTGGTTATTGCAATCCTCAATTAATTGTTAATTAGAGCGGTTAACTCAAATTTTCTCATTTAATCACTAATCAGGGTGATTATCTTAATCCTTGGTTAATCACTAATTAGAGTGATTAGCTTAACCTTTCAACATGTTTAATCACTAATTAGAGTGATTATCTCAAACCTTGGTTAATCATTAATTAAGGTGTTTAACTTAACTCTCTTTATTTAATCACTAATTAGAGTGATTATCTTAAACCTTAACGATCGTTAATTAGGACGATTATTCTTCTCATTTAATTACTAATTAGAGTGATTATCTTAAACCTTAATAATCGTTAATTAGGACGATTATTCTTCTTATTTAATCACTAATTAGAGTGATTATCTTAAACCTTAATAATCGTTAATTAGGGCTATTATTTTTCTCATTTAATCACTTATTACAGTGATTATCTTAATCCTTGAATAATCACTAATTAGGGTGATTACTTATTTCCTTCCTTATTAATCACTAATTGAGGTGGTTATCTTAATCCTTAATATTTAATCACTAATTAAGGTGATTATCTTAATCTCATTTCAATCACTAATTGGAGTGATTACCTTAATCCTAATATATTTGTTTAATTCTAAAGGTGAGTTATTCATAATCTATTTCCTTTTCTTCCCAAATGGAATTGGCCATTTAGGGTGAGACATAAGATCGAACTACGATAGTTTTGATCCATGAGTGGATTCCAATCCCGCAATGATTGGTACGTAGTGCAACTTCATTGCTCAAACCTACCATGTACAAATGATATATTGATCCTAAATAAAAATGGTTGATGTGTATATGTGCAAATTATGTGATTTTCTTTCTTTTCAATAGCCATAATTACTTTAAAATGGAAAATAACGCATTTAGAAAGAGCCTGTTCTTTAGAATGGAAGAGGAGACGAGTTCCAGACGTTCGCACCTCTTAACCTAAACCCTGAATCCTATATCATGGTATGAAAGACCAATTTTCAAAAAAGCCTTATCCATATGAAGTCATCATCGTTTTAAATGATATTTCTTGAAAATTGATTTTAAAATGATTTATTAAATAAATTTGTCCCTATTCAGATATTAATAGGGCGGCGACTTCAAAGTTTTATAAAACTCAGAGTCCAATGAGAGACTTCCTTGGGATTCAGACCGTTAATTAAGACAGTCATAAGTCGGATACCACAGGCTGGCGACTTCACTGTGGACTATACTTCCACTTGAAGTATATGAGGTTTAAACCTGAACAATGCGTTGTTTTCCATATGTATATATAATAAAAAAAGTTAATCATCGCTATTCACAATTTAATTTTTGTATATAGCATGCTTATGCGAAAATTACGTGTGCTTGGCAGTTTATCGATCCATACACGTGCACTCTTTTTAACAATTTTCTTTTTAGGTCTGATACCTCTGTCTCTTGGCAAGGGTTAGAATTTTGGAATGACAAATTAATAAATTAAGAGAGTAAAACCTGCATCCGCGAGCTATTGCGACCGAACTGTCAGGAGCGTCCACCCTCGATGGACACAATGGAAGTGACTCGAGGCCACTTTAACATAATCTCTCCTTCAATGAATCACCTTTTAGTTGACGTTTAGGACCCAAGGATCAATTTTAACACAACATAAAGCACTCACGGACCTATCCGTAGATGTATCACATGCTCAATTTAACGCTTTCTACAGAAAGTTATGAATTTTACAAGTCAGTACAAGGACAAAAGTGCTATATGGAAAATAAAATAAAGTGATTAACACAACTTTCATAAAAAAAATTGTTTTCTTCATACGAAAATGTTAATTAAAAGTCATAAAATTTAAGTTTCTATTAAAATGACTCATTTTTGTCATGTAAGTAAAAATCAATAAATATTATCATAAAACAAAATCAAAATCAAAGAGGTTAATTAATATCTAATTTTCACAAGTTTGCAAATTAACATGAATTCCAAAGCCCATTCAAGGATATGAAGATCAAGGAGCATCATGGTGAAGATCAAGATTGAAGGCTTTGTATAAATCATAGAATTTGTACATATTGTTCTAATAATAGTTTTTTTGTAAATAGTTATTACATCACTCATTAGTGAAAAAACATGGAGATGTTTATGCATAATTTTCATAAATAATTCCACAACTCTTTTTAAATAAAATGACCAACCAATGTTACAAATTTTGCATATTGGGCCAATATATCATAGTATATGAATTAAATGACCCACTCTCAATTAAGATGAAAAATTGCAAATCTAACTAAGTTAAATTGTATGATGATCCATTCTATAGTTTAAAATTTGTTCTCCATCTTCAAATGGATTAATCATATATAATTTGACATAATTAGATTGGTAATTATGATCTCCGAATTGATTTTAGGCCGTTTCACGTGTCTCACTTTAAATAGCCAAAGTCCCATTAGCCAAACACAATCTCCAAATTTGATCTCAAATTGATCATTTCCCTCTAAATGACTTAATATTCTTCAATTAAGATTATTTCTCAAAAGCCTTCAAATTAGGAAGCAAACTTCTAAGACCTCTTGAAAATCATAAACGTGATCACTAATTAAGGTGATTATTTCAATCCTCAATTAATTGCTAATTAGAGCGGTTAGCTCAAACTTTCTCATTGAATCACTAATCAGGTGATTATATTAAACCTTGGTTAATTACTAATTTGGGTGATTAGCTTAACCTTTCATCATATTCAATCACTAATTAGAGTGATTATCTCAAACCTTGGTTAATCACTAATTAAGGTGTTCAACTTAACCCTCTTTATTTAATCACTAATTAGAGTGATTATCTTAAACCTTAACGATCGTTAATTAGGACGATTATTCTTCTCATTTAATCACTAACTAGAGTGATTATCTTAAACCTTAATAATTGTTAATTAGGACGATTACTCTTCTTATTTAATCACTAATTAGAGTGATTATCTCAAACCTTAATAATTGTTAATTAGGACGATTATTTTTCTCATTTAATCATTAATTAGAGTGATTATCTTAAACCTTGAATAATCACTAATTAGGGTGATTACTTCTTTCCTTCCTTATTAATCACTAATTGAGGTGGTTATCTTAATCCTTCATATTAAATCACTAATTAAGGTGATTATCTTAATTTTATTTCAATCACTAATTGGAGTGATTACCTTAATCCTAATATATTTGTTTAATTCTAACCTTTTCTTCCCCAATGGAATTGGCTATTTAGGGTGAGACATAAGATCGAACTACGATGGTTTTGATCCATGAGTGGATTCCAATCCCGTAATGATTGGTACGTAGTGCAACTTCAGTGCTCAAACCTACCATATACAAATGATATATTGGTCCCAAATAAAAATGGTTGATGTGTATATGTGCAAATTATGTGATTTTCTTTCTTTTCAAAAGCCATGATTACTTTAAAATGGAAATAACGCATTTAGTAAGAGCCCGTTCTTTAGAACAGAAGAGGAGACGAGTTCCAGACGTTCACACCTCTTAATCTAAACCCCGAACCCTATCTCATGGTATGAAAGACCAATTTTCAAAAAAAGCCTTATCCATATGAAGTCATCATCGTTTTAAATGATATTTCTTGAAAATTGATTTTAAAATAATTTATTAAATAAATATGTCGCTATTTAGATATTAATAGGGTGGCGACTACAAAGTTTTCTAAAACTCAGAGTCCAATGAGAGACTTTCGTGGGATTCAGGCCGTTAATTAAGACAGTCATAAATCGGATATGCAGGTCCTAGAATTATGGCCAAAAGGTTGACATTTCTTGCATTGGACAGTAGTGGACCTCTTGCTCTTCTTTGGCTCTGTCTCATCTCTTCTCCTATTCCTTGCTGGCCTACCTATTCCTCTCTTCATAGGGGGTGGAAAAATTGTTGGCCATTGCTCTTCATCTGGTATAGGGTTGATGTTATAACCATAGGCTCTTTTGTAGACACCAACTAAATGCCAAGTGCTTGTGAACTTATGAGGGTCCAAATTTGCAGCAATGATGTCCCTAAGGGCATGCTTACAATGGTTGCGAGAGATTTACCAAGCACCACAAGCACAAACCTTGTTATTCAAAGAAACTGGAAGGGTAGCTTTGCCATCTTTTACCTCATATTCACTAGGAGCACTCATATAGGCTTTATAGGTCCTGGAATCAAGAAGAAGAACCTTAATTCTCTTTGCAATGTTTGGACAAATGTCAGCTTCATTCCATGACTCTGAGCTCTATCTTCTTGTAGCCATCCTTACCATGCACACCCTTCTAATAACTGCAAATCAATGTACAATAAATAATAAATTTCAGCAAAAGGACTTAAAGCTGCATAAAAGTAGTTAAGTAAGTAGAAAATTCACCTTCTAACAATGTCAAGACAGGTCTACACCTATCTACTCCTAAGATTGCATTAAAACTCTCTACAAAATTGGTCTTATTTTCAGCACTGCATATCTGTGGTTCAAATTTATATCTGGCCCATCTTGACTGACTTCCAAGTTCGGAGAGCCAAATAGGAGCAAGTGGGTTAGCTTTCTTCGTCTTGTCCATGCTTTTTATGAAGATGTACACTGATGTGGCAATGTAAGCAAGCCATAATAAGGAATGCATCAATGGACTAGGGAATGCTCTTTTCCAATTCTTCACTAAATGCTTAGTGCAATACCTTCTTTGCACTTCAGGCCATAGTTCATTAAGTGTTGCATCAATTCCCTTTACACCAATCATTATTAGCACAAAGTACATGAAGTTATGCAATAAATAAGACTTTGCAATAAAAAATAAGGATGAGCATACCTTATGTCTGCTTGAAATCATACAACCATATATCACCCCTTCCTCCGTCTTTTAGGATGTTCTTAAGATGCCAGACAAAGTATTTCCAGCTTTCTGAGTCCTCCCCATATACTATGGCCCAGGCTAAGGGAAATAACTCATTATTTCCATCAAGTGCCACTGCACACAATAGCATTCCTTCATAGTTACCCTTTAAATGGCAACCATCCACCGCAATCAAGCTTCTACAGCCTACAAACAGTCCACTAATTGCTCCCTTAAATGAGATGAATATACTCGAGAAAGTCATAGGTCTCTCTGGATCTACATAAGGTGCCCAAACACAATAAGTTGCTGACCCCTGGTTAGTGGACTTCACCATTTCAGCATACGTGGGTAGGTAGGAGTAGGATTCATCATGGCCTCTATTGATCTCTGATAGTGCAAAATTCTTCATTTTATACACTGTGCTTATGGGCATTCTCACACCAAATCTGTCCACAAGCAACTATTGTAAAGTCTTCCTAGGGATGTCATTATTAGCCCTTATGTCCCCAATTAACTTACTAGCTGCCAATCTTACATTTGCAAGTGGATTTCTCTCATCTAATCATGTGCAAGTGTGTTCTGAAGGCCATATGCTCTTAATTGCCCAAGTCTTGCCATCAGGTAGTCTACTTGAATTCAACCTCCATCCGCAGTTTAGTTTCTTACAAAGACATGTGAATCTAGAGGGGTTACTTTTTGCAACAACCAGAGCAAATCCACTTGCATACATTAGTCTCTGAGAACTCCCTTGAAGTGTTCTTTGTCAACAAATATCATCCAAGGCCTTTATTCTATCTTGCCAAATTCTTCTTCAACATACATCTTACAATTGTTTTACAACCTGCCTAGATACCCCCTTACCAGTGTCATTTGCATTATTCTCCCACTCTAAATCAGCAAAAGCATCATAATTATCATGTATACCAGGCATGCCATCTTCATCATTACTAGCACCATCACCATCAGATTCATCCTCAAAATCATCATCAGACACCTCCTCAAAATCATCTCCTTTGACAGGCTTTTTTGGAATTTTCTCACTTTGTTTTTCATTGATAACATCTCAACCAATATTTTGTGACATCTCATGTGTTTGGCCAACATTATCCTGCTCTGTAAGTGGCTCACCACTCCCTGGTACCATAACATTTCTCGGTGACAACAACAACCCTTTCCTAGCTGCAATGCTTATAGGGATTTTGTATCTAGGAACGGTGGGTTGTGGAAGGGGATTTTTTGTAGTTGGGAAGGACTGTTTGTAACACCCCGACAATTCTCTATTCTATAAAATATATTTTTCTCACAAAACATAAAATTACCAAAGTATTATCGCCCGTGTGATAACGTATCGGCTTACTCAAAATTTTGCAGCGGAAAATAAATAAAGAACTTGAAAACATCAATTAAACTTAGTCAACCACAGAGTCAACTCCAAAATCAAACCAAAGTCAAACTAAACATAAAATTCAAACTAATGAAACATAAACAACAAAAAGTATAAAAAGCATTAAAAGAGTCTAAAACATAAGCTCTCCAAACTGTCTCCCAAAAACCTAATGGATGCATCATCTTCAAACCTAGAATGGTAGATGCTTTATTCATCCTGAAGGACTGGTCACCTAATAGGGTCATCACAGGATCAATAAGGCACAGCCATGATCGACACACAGAAAAGCAGGTAATCAGCAAAGCTGAGTACTTACATGATAAATAAATCACATAACCTATCATGATACTAATAAGCATTAAATCATAGATAAATAATAACATAATGAAATATCAGATTCACTAAACTGAACTTGACTCCACAAAACCAATATATTTTTTTATTAATAAATTTGAATAGTCAATGGAGAGTTGTCCAACCAAACCATGTCTTCAATTTAGAAGATGAAGTATGAGCGCAACTCCGTACTCCCGCGACCAACGATATCGAGGTACTAATTAAATAAAATAGGGCACGATGATCAATCCGGTCCCAAGAAAAGCCATAGGCTACCACCATGTACTCCAACTCATACTAGTTCAAATATTTCAGACGTGCACAAGTCTAAAACTTATTGCTATTCACTTTTCACTTTAAGTATTAATATTCTATTTGAATGTTGGGACTCACAACAATAAGAAAACCAACTCAAATAACATGTATACACAAAGACTTCAATTTTTATCTTAGGATTAAATACTGTTATCATACAGCTCAATTGACTCAGAATTAATCCTATTGATTTATTGGTTAAAATCAATAACCAACCAACCTTTATTTGTTGACTTAAATCAACAACCAACCAACCTGTCAATAGGTAAATATCCAACATTACTAAACAAGGCCCACGGTCCTTATAAAGTAAATAATATAATAAATTCAAAGGAACACCGAACATGATACATTTTATGATCCACTAAACAATACATTTATTAATCCCTCATGTGAATTAATAAAATAAACGTTCCCAACCCACATCCTTGCATCAATCATCCATACAAACATATAATACTTTATAATAGGCAATGCTTCACACAACAGTATAAAATATGCAAATTCACTTAAATATAAGTCACATATGAACTATAAAAAGTTCCCTACACATGATACTATATTATCAATCCTAACCTTAGGACATGATAATAGTCTAAAAACACATAGGCATGTACGTAGCTTGTGTAAACAATATGAGAGGCCACTTTAAACTCATTAGAAGTCACTCAAAGTAAAGTCTCCGCCTACCAATTATCAAAAAATTCAAGTATTAATACTCTAATAAAAATTACAGCAACTTTAAAATACTTTAAACTTCTCTTAAAAGTATTTTAAAACTTATTTAAACACTAAAACATCAACCTTTGAAATCCCTTAATATAGTACTACCAAAATAGTCGTTTAAAACCCTAAAAATTCTTACTTTAATATTTAAAATCCTCTTTAAACATAAAGCATATAATCTGAAATTTATAAATTGAATTAAGAATTACAAAAATCAGAAATTTATTTATTAAAACAATAAAGTGACAAACTTTAATTATTAAACCACTAAAATAATATTTAAAACATCAAAACTAATCATTAAAATAATAAAGAGGAAAAAGAGAGAAAATAAACCAAAGAAGAGAAAGGAACAAAGGCACCGAGGTGGAAGGGACACGGCTAGGCTGCGGCGGCTGGCTGGCGGCAGGAGGTCGCTGAGAGAAAAGAACGAGATAGGGAGAGGGAGAACGGGTGAGGGGAGAGAGAGAGAGTGAGAGAGTGAGTGAGAGTGCCAAGGAAGGGGAGAGAAAAATAGAGTGTAATTGTGTGGGAATTTTTGGGGTCTCATGTGGTTTATATAGGTTTGAAACCCTAACCCTTGTAGGCTTAGAGAAGTGTGTTTGGGCTTTTAATTTGAGTATTTAGGTGATCGAATCTTATTGGGCTCCTCTAACCCATCTTCTAAAATGTTTTATACTTCAACCCAAACCAATTAAATTATTAAATAACTTTTAAAGTCCGACCTAATAAAATATTTGATTATTTAAAAACATTAATAATTCTTTGGCTTTAAAAAAAAGTCAACACTTTAAGAAATTAATTATTTGAATACTAAAACATTTTTAAATATACTTTAAATATATTTATTAAATTCATAAAATTACGGGGGATTACATTGTTGGTTGTTAAGAACATCTAATTGTGGTAGTGAAAATTCATTGGCTAAAATAAGCTTTATTTCATGAGTTGGTGCCTCTAAAAAGGATGCTTGTGTGACCATGTGTACTTGTGGCTGTGTATTTGAACTGTCTCTAAATCTTTCACTTCTCCTATGAGGTACCAACTTCTCTTTAGTTTTCTTAGGTTGTTTTTGCTTTTTAGAACTCTACCCTGTGTTTGTTTCAATAGGATCCAGTTCCATATTATACCATATCTCATCACAGGCCTGACTAATGCCCTGGTATAGCAACAAATCATTCAAAGGCTGGTTCAGGTTGTGTAACACTCAAAGTAGTTGGTTCAGGTTGTGTAACACTCAAAGTAGTTGGTTCAGGTTGTGTAACATTCAGAGCATTTGATTCACGCAGTGTTGGTTCTTGTATATTTATGGGCACTTTGTCTTTGTCTTTATTTTGAGTCAAAGCTAGTTTTCTAGCACCCACAACACATATCGCTGGCTTAGATACTTCACCCACCCAAACAAAATTTTCTCCCTTACAGCTCAACCTATCTAACATAGACATCAAGTCCTTGTCAGAGTTAATCTCAAAATGCTTCATCTTAAACACATAAGTAAAGGCTGGGTAAAGTGGAGTTTTGGGCATAGGAGCATTGTTAGTCCTGGCTAATTCCTCATACTCATTGATAAGGTCAATCCACATGACCTTATCAATATCATCAACTACTACATCTGTACCTACCCTTTTATACTGAAACTTCAAGACAACCTTATCACCCATTCTGCATCACATACAAGCACAATTCAACAACCTTATTCACTAAAATGCAATCGAAAAAAAAAAACAAGCAACAAAAGCGCATCACATTACATCACTAAAGCCTAAGAACTAGAATTGCAAAAGCCAACCATGTAAACACAGCAAATGCAAACAATGTACATGGAAATTACACATTTTTCTACTTCACACAGTAAAAATTACTAATTTTTCTACTTCACTCAATTGAAAAGAGTTTAAAACATCACATATATTTTGAATCCTAAAAATTGAAATTATGAAAACATCAAAATTCTCAAATTTGTTTACATACCTGCACCTGCAATTATAGTCGAATGTGTGACAGCAAGATGTTTGCGTTGATGAACCAGTAGAATTTCCTCAACTAGTAATTTTTATCCACTTTCAGTTTTTACAGCAATTTTCAGAATTTTTGAAATGAGTATAAACAATTGAAGAAACGAAAAAGAGTAGAAGTGAGAGAGGTTTAATGATAATGAGGGTATTGGGGGGAGGGTTAATTAATGCATGTGGTTAATGTTGTGTTTTTTAATTATTAACCTAATTAAAAGAGATTTAACGGAAAAAAAATATTCTCAATGTCACGTGGTTAGCAACAACAATACCGTAAGGTTACTTTGTGTGATCCGGATTTCAAGAATCCACCATGTAGAATTTTCCAAAACTGAGGGCCACCACGTAGAATTTCCCTTATATTTTCCCCAATCTTAGTTGGGTGAATGTGAAAAGTAGTTGGATCTTAGCTAATTTTGTTTATCTTTTCTCTTAAACCCATCTTTTAGTTTTCTAGTCATATTACAACTCTACATATCCAACTAGTATAAATAAGGGCCTCCACCCCTCATATTCTTCACACCAAATTTGAGGAATACATCTCTTTTCTCAAGTTTAAACTCTCTCTCCCTCTTGGCCTACCCTTTCTCTTCTAACCTAGTAATTATTAGTTTTCAAGGTGCGTGTATATGAAGATCTTTAACTATCGTTTTGCATATGTAGTATCATGTTTCTAGGGTTGTTATTTTAGATTGATCTACATGTTTTTATGTGTTTAATATGAACAACATGAATTTTTGTATGCACACATAAGAATTGTTAGGAACACTCTAGCCGAATAATAATGTTAAGTCAAACTTCAATTATACGTTCTTTAGTTTGATTTCTTTGCATCTACAGTTTAAATATAGAGAAAGCTAATGGTGAACTAGTAGTTATACTGGCAGTTAGGGCTGTTCAAAGACCAGGGTCGGACCGGAATCTGGACCGGACCGGACCGGACCGGACCGAAGATTCCGGTCCGGTCCTCGGTCCGAAGAAAATCCCGATTCCGGGTTTCCGGTCCGGTTCGGTCCAAACCCGGAAAATTCCGGTCCGGACCGGTGGACCGGAATTTCTAATTTTTTAGTAAAAAAAAAAAAAGTTTATATGTTAAAAAAGTTTAAAAGGTAGTAAAAAGTTAGAAATTTAGAACTACTATTTATAAACTTTAGAAATATTGTTATTAATATTATTAAAATTTTAATATATCTAATTTATAAATATTTTTAAATCAAATAAAAAATATATTTTTTTTAAAATAAAGATTCTGGTCCAACAGGTCCAAGACCGGACCGGACCGGAAAAATTCAGGTCCAGACCGGACCGGACCGGAAAAATTCCGGTCCGGTCCAGATCCAAAATTTTTTCAGATTCCGGTCCACGGGTTCAGCCGATTCCGGTCCGGTCCGGTCCTGGACCGGTGAACACTCCTACTGGCAGTAGAAACCAATGAGGGGGCGTTTGGTTCATGAAGGGGAAGGGGAAAGGGAAAGGGTTTAAGAAAGAGAAACAAGGAGAAAGGAAAAGAAAACCCTTTCTTAAAGAAGGTTGTTTGGTTTGAAAACTCATCTTCCTCCCCCCCACTATTTTTCCTTACATTCTTCCCCTCTCTCTCCCAAGCACCACCACCACCACCACCACTTACCATCGCCGCGCACTCTCACTGCCACCCATAACGCCTCCCTCTTACTACCGCCTATCAACACCACCCACCACTCCCCACCTCACCGCCGCCCGTCGCCCCCCTTCCTTGTTTTCCTTCTCAACCACTACTAAAGGCTATGTTTGAGGTTTTAAAGGTCAAATTCAACCTTAGAGTTTGACCATCTAAAGCCAAAATCAATTATTAGAGTTGGGTTTTTAAGTTGGGTTGTGCGGGGTTGTTGTCACGTTTGGCGCCAGCGTTCTTCCTCCCTCCCCACTTTCGCGGCAGTTGTGGGTGGATGAGGTTTTTTCGAGTGGGTTTGGTGGTTTTCAAGGGGGTGGGGGTGGCTAACTAGGTGGTGGGATTTTTTTTTTCGGGTGGCTGGTTTTTTTTCACGGCGGGTTTGGGGTGGAAATTTGTGTTGGTTGTGGGTGGTGGGGTGTTTTCGGTGGTTAGATGGTTGGGGGAATGTTTTCCGGTTGGTTCAGGTGGCGGTGTGGTGGTTCGGTGGCGAGGGTGGTGATTTCAGGTGGCGATGTGGTGGTTCTGGTGGCGAGGGTGGTGAGTTCAAGTGGTGGTGTGGTGGTTTTGGTGGCGAGGGTGGTGAGTGTAGGTGGTGGTGTGGTGGTTCTGGTTGTTGGGGTGGGCGGTTCATATGGCAGTGTGGTGGTCAATGATTGGTCAAGGTGACCATTAAGTAGAGGAGAAAAAGGGTAAGTGAAACCCTAGGGGGGTGTGGGGAATGGATGTAGAGGACTTTGGGGGAAAGGAGGGGGTAAAGAGAATGATTAAAATGACTAAACAAACATCAAGTAAGGTAATCAAGAGCTTTGTTTCCCTTACCCTTTCTTGAAGCCCCCCAACCAAACTCCCCCTGAGTATGAGAATGTTCATGTCTTGGTATTGCTAAAAAATAAAAACCTACGAGTAATGAGTTGACTAATGATAAAGTTTGATCTCTAAGATTTATTAGGTTTACTGAGTCAGCTATTTGTCGTATAATCTTAATACCAAATTTGTGGTTATCATTGTTGTTATTGTTGTTATTAAACATGAATGTGTTCCAAGATTATTTTATGATCAAGTTATTTATATGATGTCTTTATATGGCTAAATTTATAAGAAGTATTATTCTTTTCAAAGGAGAATTATTTCCAAAGGAATTTTATTAGTTACATGATCTTTTATGATCGCAATTATAACGAGGCAACGACTTATTATTTATTAGCGAGAACGGTAGCTATTATATTTTACCATGTACTTTTTGTATAAGTGATGTGGATAAGGTAGTAACCCCTCGTACTAGACTCGGTAAGGAATACTAAACTTGAGGGGTGTGCACACTTTAGGAAATGTACCTAGGCAAGGAAAGGAGTTTTTATTAAAGTTATATACTTTATATTATATAAGTATTACAAGTATCCAAGGAAGGTTTATGAAAATATTTTGAATATTATATTTAATAAAGTGTTTAATATTCTTCATATACATGTACTCAGTATTTTTACTTTACTGACACGCTTTTATTTTCGTTTGTTTTGTTTTATGGCTTTGCCCCTATGGTAACCCTATTTTGGCAAGCAGAATTTAAAGGTTGATATGATGCATACTTCACATGGGGGAGCTAGTGAGCAATAATAATTAGTTTTAATAGTTATTTTATTTCCTATTTTCCATTGTCATAGTTGAACAATAAAGTTTATATCAGTAAAGAGAAGTTATTTTTATTATTTCCGCTGCATTATAAAAGTTTATTTAGTAGTTAGTATCATTTAACCTTTAACGTTATCACGTGGCGGTAATACTCTCAAGTTTCTCAAGGGTTTTATATTAAAATATATTCTTCAAAAAGAGAGAAATTTGGGGGTGTTACAAAAAGGCTATAATGAATGAAGTCCAATAGTGACATAGACTCGATGATAAAAGAAAGAAATAGCTTAAGGTAAGGATTCTCTAACTCAACCTAGAAACCCAAAAATAGAAGACTTCGCCTTTTGAATTGGGGATACAGTGCCCAAGGGGTTGTTGTTGATGTTGATTCTCATTGTAGGAAGTATTAGAAGTTTATTGTCATCGACCATGTTTTGGAGTGCATTTTAAGATCCAACACTAGATGTCTGATTAGTGGTGTCAATCTGGGTCACTAGGTGGGTTTGGGTTGACCCAACCTGGGTCGGAATGCTTTGGGTCGGAATAATCTGGGTGAGAGTGTGCCATGGGTCGGAACTGGGTGGGTCGGGTGGACTTGGGTTGGGTTCAACTGGGTGAGGGGCTCTCTGAACTGGGTCGGAATTGGGTCGGCTGGGACTGGGTCGGCCGGTATCTGGGTTGGGTGAATTTGGGTCGGAATGGAATAAGGTGAAGTCGGCCCAAATCGACTTTCGGAATAACTTGGGTCATAATAAATCGGCTTGCGGAATAACTTGGGTCGGAAGAAATCAGCTTTCGGAATGACTTGGGTCGGAAGAAATCCGCTTTCGGAATGACTTGGGTCGGAAGAAATTGGTATCGGGATGACTTGGGTCGGAATAAATCGGCTTTTTGAATGACTTGGGTCGGAAGAAATCGGTATCGGAATGACTTGGGTCGGAATAAATCGGCTTTCGGAATGACTTGGGTCGGAATAAATCGGCTCTCGATAGGACTTGGATCGGCTGAAGCCTAAAACCAGCGGCGTATTGACTTGGGTCCGAACAAATCGGCTCTCAGAATGACTTGGGTCGGAATGAATCGTCTCTGGGAACAAGGCGACATCAGGTGCGCTTGGGTCGGCTTTAAGCTAGCTTTCAGAATAACTTAGGTGGAGTTTGTTTGGTTTTAGTCGTCATTCTGGCAGACTTGGACTCTTGGAGAGCCTAATGTTCACAATTCCTGTTTTAGCGTTTTCATATATTATATATATTAAGTTACAAAGTCGAAAGTTAATTAACATGTGATATAGTGACATACTGATATTGTGATTGATTCATTGTGAATTTTGTGATAATACATTGATACTTATATTACTAATTTAAAAACTTACTAATCTAAGACTTATAATTTATATAGTTATATTATTGGCTATTGCCAATCGGGTTACTCATGATTGCATATTTGCATAATTGCATTCTTACATACACGTTAAAGATTTAAAGTTATTGAATTTAATCATCAAAGAATAATGATCAAAATATCAAATATTCAAATATCAATCATCAAATGAATGAATGATCACATGATTAATACTTAGAGTTGGTACTACTAGTTTGGATTTGTCATTTGTGAAAACTAACATGTCTAACAAGTATTCAAGTAACAACCATAAGATCTAAGGCATAAGTCCATACCGATTATTGATTAAAGTCAATAAACAATTAAACTTAAACATTTAGTTAGTGACTTACTCACTCTCACTAAGTCACTATAAAGCAACAAAAAGAGTTAAAAGATGAGTTGAATTAAAAAATTATAAATTAAGAAATGAAAATATGAGATTAGAATATTAGATATAATAAGTTAACAATATGTAGAGTTGAAGACTAAAGTATGATCGTACGAAGATGGAGACATGAAGTGATGAAGTTATTATGTTGTCATTAATATCTTATTAGGTTGACATTAACTCATCGTAATTAGGTTGACACTAAGTTTGTTTGAACTTATGAAGGACTTTAGATTAACGACGATATATTGGATCAATAATAAAAGTTGATGATCTAAATAAAGATTATAAACATTCATTTGAGTTACAACGTTAATTGTAATGCATTTCAGAACAATATCGTAATTGACTAAATCTTATTGCTTATTAGCAAGATCTTGATACAAAACAAAAGTCAGTAGACTATAAGGTATATTACTAGTTAAGGTTTATTAAAACTTATATAAGTTCACTTAAGTAAATATAATAGAACTAATACTGCTAATCAGTAATATATGTATAAGTAATGTTATAAGAAGTTTAGCTTAATAGAAGCAATAGCCACTATTTAATTAAGTTTGTAACCAATAACTTAAGTAATATTATAAGAGCTATAAGTAATAAATAATAACTTAGTTAAACTATTAGCTCAAAGAAGTCCATATAAGTTATATTGTTATACTAAGTTTATTTATGTGAGGATAATCAAACTATCACTTATGTGAGTTAACAAATTAAAATAAATTCAAAAAAGGATGAATGATCACTTTGTTTAACCAAACACTATAAGAAATGGAATTAAAATTATAAATACTAAAACTTTGGGGATTAAAAATTTGAAAGTGTTACCATTTAAAATATCTGGAAATTTCAAAAAAAAAATTGGGGGGGGGGCCGCAGGGGGGAATATTTTTCCACAAATATTTCAGCAATATAATCCACAAGAGCACAATCCATGTGAACCTACCTTAAGCAAATCTCAACCTTAGATTAACTCCATCATTTTCATCAATGGCCTCAATTTCTTCCATTCCACTCTCCCTTTACATTTTCAATTCAGAATCCATGTGAACCTACTCTAAGAAAATCTCAACCTTATATTAACTCTATCATCAATGGTCTCAGTTTCTCCCCTTCAACTCTCCCATTTCAGTTTTCACAGTTTCGTCTTCTCCCTCCTTTATATAAACCCCACAAATTTTGAACCATCTTCATCCCGCCTCATTTACTTGCATTTGCTAACTCAAAATTTCATCCCGCCATTAATCCTTTTTCTTTCTAATTTCCCAAAAATCCCAACAACAAAATGAAAACGGGTGAGAAATCCAACCTGAACCCCATAATGAGGCTATGTTGCACCAATTGAGATTACCCAAGTCTGCTTATTTAGAAGTTGAAATTAGTTTTAGGGTTAATAAATTTATTGATTTAAATATACTATCTTCTTGGTTTGTATATCGGTTTTTCTCCTCTCTTATTTTCACTGTTGTTTTTCTTTACTGAAGACGAGATAGGGTCCATAGTAGGCCATATAGAAGTAATCACACCTCTATTGTGAAGGCGATCAAAAGCAATTTCATAACTCAAAGTGAGGTCGGGGTGGTGATAGTTCTTTTGATGAGCCTTAGAGTGGGCTAAACTTTTTGTTTCTCCATTAGGCGCTCCTAAGTTGTAATGATCTCTCGACCTTTCCTAAACAGAAATGGAATGGACCTCACGTGTATGATTTCGGAAATAGCTTTCGAAATGAGAAATGGTTATGAGATGGACGGTTTGGAAATGATATGGATTTTGAATAGGGTGGGGTTGACATGATGGAGACATGGGCCTAGCTATATGCAAATGCAAACATGGACTGGACTATGCATGCAAACTGGATTTAACGCTTGGGCCTTTGTGGCAATTAGGAATACTAGTTTCGCTAGACTTGAAGGTCGCCTTAATGGAATTAGGGATGACTAGCTTCGCTAGACTCAAGGATTGGGCCGTTATGGAAGAAGGACTAGCTTCGCTTGACTTGAGGATTGACATTATGGTCTTCGGGATAACTAACTTCGGTAGGTTCACAGGTTGCATGTTATGGTCTTAAGGAGGACTAGCTTCCATAGGCTCAAAGGGTGTCGATATGGTCTTAATGAGGACTAGCTTCGCTAGACTCATAGATTGTCGTTACTGTCTTAAGGAGTACTAGCTTCGCCAGGCTGAAAGGGTGGTTTTATCGTCTTAAGGAGGACTAGCTTTGCTTTGCTCAAAGGGTGTCGTTATGGTCTTAAGGAGGACTAGCTTCGCTAGGCACAAAAGGTGTTGATATGGTCTTAGACATTGGACTTAGTCCTATATAGCTTTGGAATTAGATTGGACTAAGACTTACATGGAGATGTAAACTAAACCTAGGATTTGAATTAAGCCTTTATGGGCTTAACCTCTGGACTTTCTCCTAATTTAGTTTGGAATTAGACTTGACTAGGGCTTACATGGACATGCAAACTAGACCTAGGGTATAAATTGGGCCTTTATGAACTTAATTTTAGAATTAGACTGGGAGAAGCACCTGGGCTTAGACTCTAGAATGGACTTGGATTAGACTTATATTGGGCCTACATGGGATTAACATAGACTAGGGTTCACATAGATATGCAAATGGGCCTAGAATTTGACATGAGCTAGACTTACATGGGCCTATGATTGACTCTAATGCACATAGACCTAGATGAATGCAAATACTCTAATGCATATGGAGTTAAGATGAATGCAAATAGACTTGAATTGGGTTGATTGGATTGAGTGGTTGGACTAGGTTGATTGGATTGGGTTGGACTTAGAATTTTTCAAAATCATTTTTTGAAAAGGACGCCTTTGTTTTAATCTTTTATTGAAAAAGATGATGATAATTTTGAATTTTTTTTTAAAACGTGTGGTAAGATTATCATAAATATATATTTTCGAAAAAGATAGAATAGAAAAGGGTGTGGAAATGATTTTGAAGATGATTGTTTTTTTTGGAATGGATAGAATATGATAGGATAGGTATGTTAGAATAGATAATTTAGATAAAAGGGATAAGATGTGATGAGATGTATGACTCGAACTTGATCATGATCACTTATATAGATGCACTTTTAAGGATAGACTCAATATTAGATAATATGCATGGAAGTATCGATTTTTATCTTTGAATTGGGTGAGTTTTGTTTGAAAAGATGACCTGAATGTGATCATGAATGATAATGCAAAGATGGATCGAAACCCGGCAAATAAACTGAGAAAAATGAACCGCAGAGCTGCTGTGTAGCTTTCGCCACACGCAAGAAGCTTACGTGTGATACAAACTACATGCATTAGGCGCATCACTTTCTCGAAGTGGTTTTTTCGCTTCGACGATTTATTAGTCGTTTTTCGATGTTTCTAGCCTAGTTTTAGGGGCCTGCGAGGGTAAAGCATGTTGAAGATAGGAAACAAGCAATCAATCATGTCAAATAGGTAAGAAATAGTATGCTTTCCAACCTAAAGTCAACATCTATGTTTGATACTATAGTCAAGCTTAGTTTTAGGCTTAAAAGGGTACATGACTCAGAGATTGATCCCACGCTTCGTATCTTTGCTTAAAAAGATGGCCAAGTGTAGTTAGCACTCCAGTCTCAAGTAAAGAACAAGATAGCAATGCTATGGTTGGGTAGGTTTGCTTATGACTAAGATCTAACGCTACCGCTTAGGAAGCTTTTTGGAGGTACAAAGCGCAAACCACTTAATCCAAAGATAAGAATTGATCTTCTCATACATATCATCTAAGGTTGAGACTATCCTAAAAAGTACATTTAGATAAGTGATCATGATAGAGTTCGAGTCGTCATACATGTCTATCTCATCGTATCTTATCCATTCTATCTAATTTATCTCTTCCAACACAACTATCCTATCATATTCCATTTCTTTCAAAAAAAAAAATTATCTTTTACAAAATCTATCTCACACCATCTTCGATTCTATCTTTTCAGAAAATATTTATTTATCATCATCCTACCACATATTGAAAAATATCTTGGAATAATTGTCAATAATAAGTCAACATTTGTCCCGTCCGCTAAAAATAAGTCATCTTTTGATTATTTCCTGAATAAGTCTACCTTTAGTACTTTTCAATTTTAAACAAGCTTGTTGGGTTCTTGACGTTAGTGAGGAGCATTGGAAGTTGGTGGTGATTGGTGGTTTCTTGGCGTTCGTGAGGGGCGTGGGAAGGTGGTGGTGGTTGTTAGCATTCATGAGAGGATGAGGTTGAGAAGGTGGTGGTTGTGGTTGAAAGAGTTTGAGGGAGACATAGGTGGTGGGCTGGTTGCCTTCGTGAGAAAAGAGAGGAGTAGAAGGAGATTGGGGCTAGGGTGATTAGTGTTGAGCTCTGGAAGGAGTAAAAGGATATTGGGGATGGTTGCCTTTATGAGAAAACGCGGGAGAGCAGGAGATTGGGCCTGGGGCGATTAGGGTTAGGTGCTGAAGTGTTAAGGAGATAGAAGGAGAAGTGAGTATGTAGGGATTATAAAGGCGTTCGTGGTTGGGCTGTTGGGCCTTGGGTCTCCTATGTTATAACTGATCCGGGCATAAAAACCGAATCAGTTAACAAAACTTGATCCTGTTTTTAAGCTAACCGCATCAGTTATTTTATTTTCCATTTTAAGCTAAAAAATATTTAACTAATTTGAGGATTTTTCCACTAGTGCACATAGGCAATGTTTTAGTCTAGCCTCTTTTGTCTAATGTAAGTTCCAAAGTCTAGTTGTCTAGCCTGCTTACTCTAAATGTATTTCAAAGTCTAGTTGCCTAGCCTACTTGCCTTAAGTTAAATTCAAAGTTTAGTCTCCCTTATTGTCCAAACTTCTTGACTATCTAGCCTACTTACCCTAAATGTAAGTTCAAAGTCTAGTCTCCACCAAAGCCCAGCCATTGAGTCCAATCTACTTGCATAGTTCAATCTAGTCCGTGTCAGCATTTGCACATAGTGAGGCCCATGTTTCTATCATGTTATGCCCACCCTATTCCAAAACCCATACCATTTCTAAACTGTCCATCTCATTTCCATTTCACATTTTGAATTCATTTATAAATCTTATAAGTGAGGTCCACTCGATTCTGTTCAAGCCGGTTGAGAGATTACAACTTAGGAGCTCCTAATGGAGAGACAAAAAAATGAGCTCACTCTAAAGCTTATCAAGCACACTATCACCACTCTGACTTCACTTAGAGTCATGAAATTACTTTTGGCCGCATTCACATTAGAGATTAGATCACTTCTATAGGGTCAACTCCGAACCATGTACCTTAAAAAAAATCCATAAAGTGAAACCTTAACTCCTACTGCAAATAATGTTAATGCACTGCAAAACGTGGTTGATGACAATAGACCTCTAATGCATCCTACGACGAGAATCAACATCACCAACAACCCCTTTTGCGCAGTGTATCCCCAATTTAATAGGCTTAGTTATTTATTTCTGGAATTCTAGGTTGCGTCAGAGAGTCCTTACCTTAAGCCATTTCTATCCTTTCCCATCGAGTCAATGTCACTTTAGGACTTCATTCATTATAGCTGTTTCATTTTTATGAATTTAATATAATTTTCTTTTCATTTTCATTGGTCTGCCATCATTTTATTTATCCTTCTAATTCAATGATGAAATTTAAATCAATTAAATGACCTTGATTAATAAAATAAAAAATACTTTGGATTATGAGTTCCTTACATCCTTCCTCAATCATTCCAAAAAGTAATCAAATTCATAAATCATCTCCATACAACCTAGACAAAACATCCCTTAAACCATCATCTTCATGATCCTTAGCCAAATAACCTTTCAAATAAAATCTCCACAAAAAACCTTTTAAACCTTCCAATACCCAAAACTACAAAAACTTGTGTGCAAGCCTTAGTACATAAAAAAATCAATGTCAGGCAAAACCAAAAGAAACAAAAAATTCAAAGTGCGAAAAAAAAAAACAAAAGCAAAAGAAAATGCACAATGCAAAAGGGAAAAGATAAAAGTCAAGATAGGAGGCTTGCACATAAGTTCTACCCCTCATCCCAAAATCCTCCAATCCACCAAAAAAACCCCTATATATATGATCCTTACCTTAGCCCAACCAATTGAATCTTTATTAAAACCTCAAACCTTTTAACCTTTCCTCAACCCTCACTCCTCCTCCAAGGTATGTCCAAGCCTACTAGGCTGAAAATCCAAAAAGGCGGCCTAGACGAAAGATAGGGCACAAAAAAAAAATCAGATCCGGAACCTCGAATTGTCTGATTCCGCAAGGATACGAAGGAATCCTCATCTCGAGGTCCGACCGCGTTAGCAAAAAAAACTATTCAAGGTATAATGATTTGACTTTCTAGAATTCAGAAGCATGTTCTTTCTAGATCCCGACATAGACTAGAGTCTGAACCTAGCCACGTCAAAGCCTACTCCCACATACATCTATATGAGTCACAAATTAAACCTTTTATTTTTCAATCCAAACTCGCTTTGTCCCTCAAGGACTTTCCGATAGTTCCACGAACTTTGGCGATATCTAACTTTGCCTGCATGAACTCCCCAGTGAGAAACTTCGACTACTCCTATGGGTGTTCAATTCAAGACAAGCAGCCTATAATCTAGGCTCACAACGCCTAAATCAATCCAATCTTTCCCAAAGTGGGGGCTTCCTATATTTGTAGTGGTTCCGCCAAATCAAAACTACCGAAGAGTTGTAAACTGTAGATCTCACTTGCGGACCCTGATTCATTACCAAAATGATTTTCGAAAATCAACCTATCTATCTCTACTAATTCAGTTTTACCTATAAATCTTTATCTATCCAGATCCTTTCCTAACCTTGAGTAACCCTGACCTTGTGTTAGTTCGCAAGATATTAATTACCAATGAATGGGATCGATTTAATTAAAATTAATCTTGCAAAAAGTCGAATTTTTAAAGTTACGGCACTGTAACATGCACTGTGTTTCAACTGAAATTGAAATTTTGAGATTGAGTTGAAACACACTGCATAAGCAGATAATAAATAGCAATGGGAACACAAAAGAGTTTTAACGTGGTTCAATCTCTACTTCGAGATCTACGTCCACAAAATTCACTAATAGCGAATTCCCCTAATACCTCACTCAAGGTACAAGTCCCCACTACTAACTCTAGTAGTGCTCCCCAGCACTTAACTATAAGTGTTGCTACGTTGAATCAAATACAAACTCATGTACCCAACCCAACACTCTCTATAATAATGTGAAAATAACATAAAGATTTTCTTGTCAAACAAGTGCTTCTCAAATAAGCAGATAGAGGCTTCGATTAACTCCTAGGTAACCAACTTAGTAATTTCTTGGAATGAGATGTATGCTCAGCTTTTTAAAAGAAGATTGAAGATCAATTTCCTTATTAAAAGATATGATCCTATCTCACGGATCTATCATATCTTTTAATAAGGATGTTTTTCTTCAATCTTCTTGAAATATTATCTTTCTAAAAACTTATATCTTTCAAGTTTGCAAAGATATTTATTTCTTTTCCATAACAAATTAGATTTTAGAAATCTTGTATCTTTAAAAGAAAGATCATATTTTTCAAATCCCCTTTTTTTTATTTCAAAGGAATTTTATGTAACTTTTATTATTGTATTATTTATTTTACTAACTCTAGTAAAATTAAATAAACACAATAATATTACATAATAATCGTTTTATAATAGCACACATATTCAAACATACGAATTTGGTTACTTATTATATGTTCGATTATATTTAGAAGTCTAGCATTCTTCCATGATTAGCAATCTTGAACATCCAAACTTCTTTTGACAAATCTGTACCAAGAAACAATCAAACATGTTATATATACAAAAATGTGTTTATCATCATCAAAATACCTAAGGACATAGAGTCCTAACACCTTGCATGACATGCCATCTATAACTTAGCTTTGCATAACTTTGATCCTTGCATAGCGTCTCACACATCCTTAGAGAGTCTAAGGTTGCATTATTGCATCATTATATGCATTATGCTCTGAGTTGTTTACACCTGTCTGCTAACATCTTCTCCTGTAGGTAATCAAATTACTTGTAGTTATCGTCTTGCATACTAACTTTGTTTTGCAAAAACTGGCGATATATAGATCAGTTCTCCCTCCCGGCACCGTATACTTTGACTTTTAGTTTCCTGAACCTCAGTCAAAGTGGGGGCTTCCATAGACACACAATCGTGTCTCCCTACTGAGTACCCAATGATGAAACACACCGTCGTCCTAATTTGTCCGGTCCAAAGGAAGAGCAATCGAACGAGCTAAGCCCAAAATCGTTTTGAAAACATAAACTCTATTTATAAAGGAATATTTGATTTTAATAAGGCGGGCGCGGATGTGTCGTCGTGCACCGCGCCCGGCCAAAGATAAAATTTCTCCTACTCTCTTTTACAATAAACAAGTATAATGGAAGTAGGGGTCGTATCCACAGGGAAACAGGGACGAGTTTAGTACTCAGCGTGATTCGAAACCTAGATTAAGCTAAGGGCCGAGAAACCTAATAATAATTACAAAAGGGGGGTTTCAAGTAGATTATAACTAAACTACAACTAACTAGCATATAAACAAAATGAGAAATCAATATAGGAAGGATCTTGAATCCGATTAACATCCACTTCAATTCATTATCGATCATTTAACCTCCACTCTAATTATTTCCATAATTATCTATTGTCGAGAATTAATCTCGTGCTCTCCTTATTCTTAGTTGAATAGCACGATCAGCGTGACTATAAAACCCTAACCAAAGGATAACCTAGTCCGATCTGCGTCTAAGTTCAATCCGATAGCAGCAATAAACACAGAGAACCAACAGACCTGCTAACGTCATACAAGCGATAAACATTCAACAGTTGACTCAATTTCCCCTAGAAATAACCAAGATGATCAGCATCTAAATTACTCCCTAGTTTGCTACCAAATGATAAAAGAATAAAACAATCCGATCCTATTCTTAAATCTAGCATTAGATTAATTACACAATCAAACTAGTAACGTTCCTAGCATAATTATGCAAAAACCATTGAAAGCAAGCATAGAGATTGAATCATAATAAAGGAAAAGAGAAAGAGAGGAAAGATCTCACAATAATGCTTGAAGCTCCATATTAATCTCGTTCAAGAACGGTTCAAGCTACAATCGGCATAGCATAAGCCAATCCCATAATTGAAATCTACAAAGACTAAATTAGAAAATAAAAACTAAAAAGATGAGACAACAAGAGAGGAGTGGAGTTTTGGAAACTCCATCCCCTTGTGGCTGCTGCCCCCCTAGGTCTAAAAACAAAGTTTAGTATTTATACTAAGGCTTAAAAGTCAGCCGACATTTAGACCGACCTAGGGGTCGCGAGGTGCGATACAGGTCGCACCGTGCGATAAGCTACTGCCTTCGCAACGAGCTGAAGAGCTGGGCCAAAACCACGCAGGGTCGCACCGTGCGAGAATCCTCGCGAGGTGCGAGATACGAGTCGCGAGGTGCGACCATGCTCGCGAGGTGCGAGCCGCCGGGCGTCTTGGCCGTGCGGCGCAGGCGGGCGCCGGGGAGCGATGGGCGAGCGATGCTGCTTGGGCGCTTGGACGAGCGCCGGGCCGAGCCGGGCCGGGTTGGCGATGGGCGAGCGATGGGCTGTGATGCTCGCGAGAGCTTGCGATGGGCGATGCCGCTGGGCGAGCGAGGCTTGCTGGAGCTCTACTTGGTTGGTGATGACGAGCTTGCGGTGATGCGATGCTTAGGCACACGGTGGAGTTCCAAGAGCTCGGAACTTTACAACTTTAACAACAATTAACATACAAAATTCCGAACTTCCGCTAAGGATGATTTATATGCAAACCTTAACAATTACGAACAAATCCCTTAGCAATGTGCACCTAAAATACCACAAAAACATCGTATAACTTGAGCGTATCAAATACCCCCACACTTGAACTTTACTCGACCTCGAGTAAACTCAAAATGAGGATCACCAAATAAATCATCACCCAAACTAACGACACCAACCTACACTCCCCATCAACTACATCATCATCATCACATCTTAACAACATCCGCTCAAAAACCTAAACGTAAGGGACGATGATTCCCCCATGATGCGCTCAAGTTATACGATGTTCTTGTGGTATTTTAGGCGCACATTGCTAAGGGATTTGTTCGTAATTGTTAAGTTTTGCATATAAATAGACCTTAGCGGAAGTTCGGAATTTTGTATATTAATTGTTGTTAAAGTTGTAAAGTTCCGAGCTCTTGGAACTCCACCGTGTGCCTAAGCATCGCATCACCGCAAGCTCGTCATCACCAACCCAGTAGAGCTCGGCAGCTCAGCAGCACCGTCGAAGCACCGCACGCAAAGAAGCTCACCCATCGCAGCAAGCCAACGCACACCCAAGCGGCTCGGCCCGGCGCTCGTCCAAGCGCCCAGCAAGCATCGCCCATCGCATGCCCAGCCATCGCGCAAGCCCGGCCGCCCGGCGGCAAGGCAGCTCGCGACTCGCGAGCATGGTCGCACCTCGCGACCTGTATCTCGCACCTCGCGAGAATTCTCGCACGGTGCGACCTGCGTGGTTTCGCCAAATTCTTCAGCTCGTTGCGAAGGCAGTAGCTCATCGCACGGTGCGACCTGTATCGCACCTCGCGACCCCTATGGCGGTCTAAATGTCGGCTGACTTTTGAGCCTTAGTATAAATACTAAACTTTGTTTTTAGACCTAGGGGGCGAAGCCACAAGGGGATGGAGTTTCCAAAACTCCACTCCTCTCTTGTTGTCTTCTCTTTTTAGTTTTTATTTTCTAGTTTAGTTTATGTAGATTTCAATTATGGGATTGGCTTATGCTATGCCGATTGTAGCTTGAACCGTTCTTGAACGAGATTAATATGGAGCTTCAAGCATTATTGTGAGATCTTTCTTCTCTATTTATTTCCTTTGATTATGGTTTAATTTCTATGCTTGCTTTCAATGGTTTTTGCATGATTATGCTAGGAACGTTACTAGTTTGATTGTGTAATTAATCTAATGCTAGATTTAAGAATAGAATCGGATTGTTTTATTCTTTTATCATTTGGTAGCAAACTAGGGAGTAATTTAGATGCTGATCATCTTGGTTATTTCTTGGGGAAATTGAATCAACTGTTGAATGTTTATCGCTTGTATGACGTTAGCAGGTCTGTTGGTTCTCTGTGTTTATTGCTGCTATTGGATTGAACTTAGACGCAGATCGGACTAGGTTATCCTTTAGTTAGAGTTTTATAGTCACGCTGATCGTGCTATTCAACTAGGAATAAGGAGAACACGAGATTAATTCTCGACAATAGATAATTATGGAAATAATTAGAGTGGATGTTCAATGACCGATAATGAATTGAAGTGCATGTTAATCGGGTTCAAGATCTTCCTATATTGATTTCTCATCTTGTTTATATGCTAGTTAGTTGTAGTTTGTTAGTAAATCTATTTGAAACCCCCCTTTGTTATTATTATTAGGTTTCTCGGCCCTTAGCTTAATCTAGGTTTCGAATCACGCTAAGTACTAAACTCGTCCCTGTTTCCCTGTGGATACGACCCCTACTTCCATTATACTTGTTTATTGTAAAAGAGAGTAGGAGAAATTTTATCTTTGGACGGGCGGCGTTCACGACAAACGCGGCCCGCCAAATTTTGGCGCCGTTGCCGGGGAAACGGTGTTACTTGTTTTTATTTAGAGTGATTTTTGAATGGAATTGCTTGTGCTCTTTGTTTTTGGTTGGCCACTCATATAAAGAATTCCCTTTTTGTTTTAGTTCCTAGTTTTCGTCTTCCATTGAACTCTATGTATTTCACTTTTGTATGTTGGACAAGAAGCATGGAATTTGTTGCTTAAACTCTCTTGGGAATGGTTGATTGACTCATACTTTATATCTTGGTTATTGTCTAGCTTTAAACATTTATATTAATGGTCATGACTTGAATTAGCTAGGAGTACTACTAGTTGATGTTTGTTGTTGCCTTAATGCTAGGTTTGGGATATAATCTGATGTTATATGCTCAACCATGTTGTAGTAAGCTAGGTATTAATGATGCATTGCAAGAGTTCTTCTCAATCAATTTTGCAGGTACTTGAAGTGGAGATTGACATGGAACCACCATTGTCACACATGGAGCACAACCCAATGATTAAGCTTAAGGTATTAAGTCGAGCTCACGACTTTAAACAACAGCGCTTCTCGGGAGGCAACCCGAGACCCCTTTATTTTCTTTCTTTCTCTTTATTTTTCATCAAATTTCCACCACCACAACAAATTTTCTTTCACCCACCACCCACCCACTAAAAAGATCCACAACCAATCTTCATCCACTTGGAACCAAAATCCACAAAAGAAAATCCGTTGGGAGGACTTCAATAGCTAGGAGTTGGTACACTAGAGGATTGAGATTGTTAATGTATCTTTTCGATCTCTTAAGCTAGGAGCAAATCTCAAAAATTCAAAACTTTTGAACTTGTCAATTGTTTGAGTGATTCGAGGGAGCGGGTTGTGAGTTGAGTTAGGAGATTTGAGTTGGTGTTGTTAAGAAATTTGAGTTTGACGGATTATTTGGTCATGAGTTTTGAGCATTCGATCTTCGATTTACCCGATTTTCGATTTTCTCCCCCCATTTTCAGTTTACTTTTCTTCTAATTGTCGACACATTGAGGACAATGTGTAGTTTAAGTAGGGGGGAGGGTATTCTCATTCTCATGTATCTATGTTGTGTATATTACTTTCAATTTGAAAAAAAAATGGAAATGAAAAAAATGAAAATGAAAAAAAAAAAAAAAAAAAAAAAAAAAAAAAAAAATGAAAAAGAATATAAAAAAAAAAAAAAAGTGATGAAATGAAACCCGCTGAGTTGAAAACCCACAAGGATGGGCGACTCAGGCAAAAATGGGGGCCCGGATAGGTTGAAAACCCGAAAGGGCAACTTATGCAAAAGAGTGGCTTATATTGAGCGGGTAAGATGGTGAGATAAAAAAATGTGAGAAGCTAGGATGAAAACCCGAAAGGGCTCCTAGGCAAAATGAGAGATGAAAGAGAGAATTATATACATTGAAAACTCATTTGCCGGAGATGGTGTCATAAGGTGGAAAGCATTTTCGGGTTGGGTTGGTTATTTCATCCTTGATTTTGTGAAGATTTATGTTGGCTTTCACATTCTTTTGGTTGATTGTTTTTGGAAGTAAGCATGGAATTTATCCCTTTTTGTCTTTGTTCCATGGCTTGCTATTCTAAATTAGTTGTAGTAGTAGTAGTTTTAGTTTATCTTTTGAGGTTTTAGGCGAGTTGTCATTTTGATTGTGGCGTTGGAGTGAGTTCAATTCCTTTGAGATCCTTCAGGATTTGAGCTCACATTTTGGTTGTCGTTTGGTGATTATTGTTGTCGCGTCTTTTTATTTTTCAGGTGAGCTCGAATCTAAGTGTGGGGGAATCATCGTCCCTTACGTTTAGGTTTTTGAGCGGATGTTGTTAAGATATGATGATGATGATGTAGTTGATGGGGAGTGTAGGTTGGTGTCGTTAGTTTGGGTGATGATTCATTTGGTGATCCTCATTTTGAGTTTACTCGAGGTCGAGTAAAGTTCAAGTGTGGGGGGTATTTGATGCGCTCAAGTTATACGATGTTCTTGTGGTATTTTAGGCGCACATTGCTAAGGGATTTGTTCGTAATTGTTAAGTTTTGCATATAAATAGACCTTAGCGGAAGTTCGGAATTTTGTATATTAATTGTTGTTAAAGTTGTAAAGTTCCGAGCTCTTGGAACTCCACCGTGTGCCTAAGCATCGCATCACCGCAAGCTCGTCATCACCAACCCAGAGAGAGCTCGGCGGCTCGGCGAAGACCGTCGAAGCACCGCACAGCCAGCTCACCCATCGCAGCAGAAGCCAACGCACACCCAAGGCTCGGCCCGGCGCTCGTCCAAGCGCCCAGCAAGCATCGCCCATCGCATGCCCAGCCATCGCGCAAGCCCAGCGCCCAGCAGCAAGGCAGCTCGCGACTCGCGAGCATGGTCGCACCTCGCGACCTGTATCTCGCACCTCGCGAGAATTCTCGCACGGTGCGACCTGCGTGGTTTCGCCAAATTCTTCAACTCGTTGCGAGGCGGTAGCTCATCGCACGGTGCGACTGTATCGCACCTCGCGACCCCCTATGGCGGTCTAAATGTCGGCTGACTTTTGAGCCTTAGTATAAATACTAAACTTTGTTTTTAGACCTAGGGGGCAGCAGCCACAAGGGGATGGAGTTTCCAAAACTCCACTCCTCTCTTGTTGTCTTCTCTTTTTAGTTTTTATTTTCTAGTTTAGTTTATGTAGATTTCAATTATGGGATTGGCTTATGCTATGCCGATTGTAGCTTGAACCGTTCTTGAACGAGATTAATATGGAGCTTCAAGCATTATTGTGAGATCTTTCTTCTCTATTTATTTCCTTTGATTATGGTTTAATTTCTATGCTTGCTTTCAATGGTTTTTGCATGATTATGCTAGGAACGTTACTAGTTTGATTGTGTAATTAATCTAATGCTAGATTTAAGAATAGAATCGGATTGTTTTATTCTTTTATCATTTGGTAGCAAACTAGGGAGTAATTTAGATGCTGATCATCTTGGTTATTTCTTGGGGAAATTGAATCAACTGTTGAATGTTTATCGCTTGTATGACGTTAGCAGGTCTGTTGGTTCTCTGTGTTTATTGCTGCTATTGGATTGAACTTAGACGCAGATCGGACTAGGTTATCCTTTAGTTAGAGTTTTATAGTCACGCTGATCGTGCTATTCAACTAGGAATAAGGAGAACACGAGATTAATTCTCGACAATAGATAATTATGGAAATAATTAGAGTGGATGTTCAATGACCGATAATGAATTGAAGTGCATGTTAATCGGGTTCAAGATCTTCCTATATTGATTTCTCATCTTGTTTATATGCTAGTTAGTTGTAGTTTGTTAGTAAATCTATTTGAAACCCCCCTTTGTTATTATTATTAGGTTTCTCGGCCCTTAGCTTAATCTAGGTTTCGAATCACGCTAAGTACTAAACTCGTCCCTGTTTCCCTGTGGATACGACCCCTACTTCCATTATACTTGTTTATTGTAAAAGAGAGTAGGAGAAATTTTATCTTTGGACGGGCGCGGCGTTCACGACAAACGCGGCCCGCCAAATTTTGGCGCCGTTGCCGGGAAACGGTGTTACTTGTTTTTATTTAGAGTGATTTTTGAATGGAATTGCTTGTGCTCTTTGTTTTTGGTTGGCCACTCATATAAAGAATTCCCTTTTTGTTTTAGTTCCTAGTTTTCGTCTTCCATTGAACTCTATGTATTTCACTTTTGTATGTTGGACAAGAAGCATGGAATTTGTTGCTTAAACTCTCTTGGGAATGGTTGATTGACTCATACTTTATATCTTGGTTATTGTCTAGCTTTAAACATTTATATTAATGGTCATGACTTGAATTAGCTAGGAGTACTACTAGTTGATGTTTGTTGTTGCCTTAATGCTAGGTTTGGGATATAATCTGATGTTATATGCTCAACCATGTTGTAGTAAGCTAGGTATTAATGATGCATTGCAAGAGTTCTTCTCAATCAATTTTGCGGGTACTTGAAGTGGAGATTGACATGGAACCACCATTGTCACACATGGAGCACAACCCAATGATTAAGCTTAAGGTATTAAGTCGAGCTCACGACTTTAAACAACGGCGCTTCTCGGGAGGCAACCCGAGACCCCTTTATTTTCTTTCTTTCTCTTTATTTTTCATCAAATTTCCACCACCACAACAAATTTTCTTTCACCCACCACCCACCCACTAAAAAGATCCACAACCAATCTTCATCCACTTGGAACCAAAATCCACAAAAGAAAATCCGTTGGGAGGACTTCAATAGCTAGGAGTTGGTACACTAGAGGATTGAGATTGTTAATGTATCTTTTCGATCTCTTAAGCTAGGAGCAAATCTCAAAAAATTCAAAACTTTTGAACTTGTCAATTGTTTGAGTGATTCGAGAGAGCGGGTTGTGAGTTGAGTTAGGAGATTTGAGTTGGTGTTGTTAAGAAATTTGAGTTTGACGGATTATTTGGTCATGAGTTTTGAGCATTCGATCTTCGATTTACCCGATTTTCGATTTTCTCCCCCATTTTCGCTTTACTTTTCTTCTAATTGTCGACACATTGAGGACAATGTGTAGTTTAAGTAGGGGGGAGGGTATTCTCATTCTCATGTATCTATGTTGTGTATATTACTTTCAATTTGAAAAAAAAATGGAAATGAAAAAAATGAAAATGAAAAAAAAAAAAAAAAAAAATGAAAAAAAAAAAAAAAAATTAAAAAGAATATAAAAAAAAAAAAAAAAGTGATGAAATGAAACCCGCTGAGTTGAAAACCCACAAGGATGGGCGACTCGGGCAAAAATGGGGGCCCTGGATAGGTTGAAAACCCGAAAGGGCAACTTATGCAAAAGAGTGGCTTATATTGAGCGGGTAAGATGGTGAGATAAAAAAATGTGAGAAGCTAGGATGAAAACCCGAAAGGGCTCCTAGGCAAAATGAGAGATGAAAGAGAGAATTATATACATTGAAAACTCATTTGCCGGAGATGGTGTCATAAGGTGGAAAGCATTTTCGGGTTGGGTTGGTTATTTCATCCTTGATTTTGTGAAGATTTATGTTGGCTTTCACATTCTTTTGGTTGATTGTTTTTGGGAGTAAGCATGGAATTTATCCCTTTTTGTCTTTGTTCCATGGCTTGCTATTCTAAATTAGTTGTAGTAGTAGTAGTTTTAGTTTATCTTTTTGAGGTTTTAGGCGAGTTGTCATTTTGATTGTGGCGTTGGAGTGAGTTCAATTCCTTTGAGATCCTTCAGGATTTGAGCTCACATTTTGGTTGTCGTTTGGTGATTATTGTTGTCGCGTCTTTTTATTTTTCGGGTGAGCTCGAATCTAAGTGTGGGGGAATCATCGTCCCTTACGTTTAGGTTTTTGAGCGGATGTTGTTAAGATATGATGATGATGATGTAGTTGATGGGGAGTGTAGGTTGGTGTCGTTAGTTTGGGTGATGATTCATTTGGTGATCCTCATTTTGAGTTTACTCGAGGTCGAGTAAAGTTCAAGTGTGGGGGTATTTGATGCGCTCAAGTTATACGATGTTCTTGTGGTATTTTAGGCGCACATTGCTAAGGGATTTGTTCGTAATTGTTAAGTTTTGCATATAAATAGACCTTAGCGGAAGTTCGGAATTTTGTATATTAATTGTTGTTAAAGTTGTAAAGTTCCGAGCTCTTGGAACTCCACCGTGTGCCTAAGCATCGCATCACCGCAAGCTCGTCATCACCAACCCAGTAGAGCTCGGCAGCTCAGCAGCACCGTCGAAGCACCGCACAGCAAGCTCACCCATCGCAGCAAGCCAACGCACACCCAGCAGCTCAGCCCAGCGCTCGTCCAAGCGCCCAGCAAGCATCGCCCATCGCATGCCCAGCCATCGCGCAAGCCCAGCGCCCAGCAGCAAGGCAGCTCGCGACTCGCGAGCATGGTCGCACCTCGCGACCTGTATCTCGCACCTCGCGAGAATTCTCGCACGGTGCGACCTGCGTGGTTTCGCCAAATTCTTCAACTCGTTGCGAAGGCAGTAGCTCATCGCACGGTGCGACCTGTATCGCACCTCGCGACCCCTATGGCGGTCTAAATGTCGGCTGACTTTTGAGCCTTAGTATAAATACTAAACTTTGTTTTTAGACCTAGGGGGCAGCAGCCACAAGGGGATGGAGTTTCCAAAACTCCACTCCTCTCTTGTTGTCTTCTCTTTTTAGTTTTTATTTTCTAGTTTAGTTTATGTAGATTTCAATTATGGGATTGGCTTATGCTATGCCGATTGTAGCTTGAACCGTTCTTGAACGAGATTAATATGGAGCTTCAAGCATTATTGTGAGATCTTTCTTCTCTATTTATTTCCTTTGATTATGGTTTAATTTCTATGCTTGCTTTCAATGGTTTTTGCATGATTATGCTAGGAACGTTACTAGTTTGATTGTGTAATTAATCTAATGCTAGATTTAAGAATAGAATCGGATTGTTTTATTCTTTTATCATTTGGTAGCAAACTAGGGAGTAATTTAGATGCTGATCATCTTGGTTATTTCTTGGGGAAATTGAATCAACTGTTGAATGTTTATCGCTTGTATGACGTGAGCGGTGTCCGTTGGTTCTCTCGTGTTTATTGCTGCTATTGGATTGAACTTAGACGCGAGATCGGACTAGGTTATCCTTTAGTTAGAGTTTTATAGTCACGCTGATCGTGCTATTCAACTAGGAATAAGGAGAACACGAGATTAATTCTCGACAATAGATAATTATGGAAATAATTAGAGTGGATGTTCAATGACCGATAATGAATTGAAGTGCATGTTAATCGGGTTCAAGATCTTCCTATATTGATTTCTCATCTTGTTTATATGCTAGTTAGTTGTAGTTTGTTAGTAAATCTATTTGAAACCCCCCTTTGTTATTATTATTAGGTTTCTCGGCCCTTAGCTTAATCTAGGTTTCGAATCACGCTAAGTACTAAACTCGTCCCTGTTTCCCTGTGGATACGACCCCTACTTCCATTATACTTGTTTATTGTAAAAGAGAGTAGGAGAAATTTTATCTTTGGACGGGCGGCGTTCACGACAAACGCGGCCCGCCACCCCACACTTAGATTCGAGCTCACCTGAAAAATAAAAAGACGCGACAACAATAATCACCAGCAACACCAACACGAATCAAAATGTCAGCTCACGACACACTAAACTATCAGCTCTCCCAAACCTCCAAAAGATGATCTAAAACTACTATTACTACAACTAATCTAAACAAGCAAGCCATGGAACAAAGACAAAAAGGAATATACTCCATGCTTACTCCCAAAAACAAACAATTAACCAAAAGAATGTGAAAGCCAACTTTAAATAGATCTTCACAAAACAAAGGATGAATTTCACTAACCCAACCCGAAAACGCTTTCAACCTTATGACACCATCTCCGGCAAATGAGTTTTCAAAGTGTATAATTCTCTCTTAATCTCTCATTTTGCCTAGGAGCCCTTTCGGGTTTTCATCCTAGCTTCTCACATTTTTTTATCTCACCATCTTACCCGCTCAATATAAGCCACTTTTTTGCATAAGTTGCCCTTTCGGGTTTTCAACCTATCCGGGCCCCCATTTTTGCCTGAGTCGCCCACCCTTGTGGGTTTTCAACTCAGCGGGTTTCATTTCATCATCATTTTTTTTTTTTTTTTTTTTTTTTTTTTTTTTTCTTTCATTTTTTTTTTTTTTTTTTTTTTTTTTCAAATAGAAAGTAATATACACAACATAGATACATGAGAATGAGAATACCCTCCCCCCTACTTAAACTACACCTTGTCCTCAATGTGTCGACAATTAGAAGAAAAGTAAACTGAAAATGGGGGGAGAAAATCGAAAATCGGGTAAATCGAAGATCGAATGCTCAAAACTCATGACCAAACAATCCGTCAAACTCAAATTTCTTAACAACACCAACTCAAATCTCATAAATCAACTCACAACCCTCTCCCTCGAATCACTCAAACAAATGACAAGCTCAAAAGTTTTGAATTTGTGAGATTTGCACCTAGCTGAAGAGATCGAAAAGATACATTAACAATCTCAATCCTCTAGTGTACCAACTCCTAGCTATTGAAGTCCTCCCAACGGATTTTCTTTTGTGGATTTTGGTTCCAAGTGGATGAAGATTGGTTGTGGATCTTTTTAGTGGGTGGGTGGTGGGTGAAAGAAAATTTGTTGTGGTGGTGGAAATTTGATGAAAAATAAAGAGAAAGAAAGAAAATAAAGGGGTCTCGGGTTGCCTCCCGAGAAGCGCTGTTGTTTAAAGTCGTGAGCTCGACTTTTTACCTTAAGCTTAATCATTGGGTTGTGCTCCATGTGTGACAATGGTGGTTCCATGTCAATCTCCACTTCAAGTACCTGCAAAATTGATTGAGAAGAACTCTTGCAATGCATCGTTAATACCTAGCTTACTACAACATGGTTGAGCATATAACATCTGATTATATCCCAAACCTAGCATTAAGGCAACAACAAACATCAACTAGTAGTACTCCTAGCTAACCCAAGTCATGACCATTAATATAAATGTTTAAAGCTAGACAATAACCAAGATATAAAGTATGAGTCAATCAACCATTCCCAAGAGAGTTTAAGCAACAAATTCCATGCTTCTTGTCCAACATACAAAAGTGAAATACATAGAGTTCAATGGAAGACGAAAATTGAAACTAAAAACAAAAAAGGAATTCTTTATATGAGTGGCCAACCAAAAACAAAGAGCACAAGCAATACCATCCAAAAATCACTCTAAATAAAAACAAGTAACACCGTTTCCCCGGCAACGGCGCCAAAATTTGGCGGGCGCGGATGTGTCGTCGTGCACCGCGCCCGGCCAAAGATAAAATTTCTCCTACTCTCTTTTACAATAAACAAGTATAATGGAAGTAGGGGTCGTATCCACAGGGAAACAGGGACGAGTTTAGTACTCAGCGTGATTCGAAACCTAGATTAAGCTAAGGGCCGAGAAACCTAATAATAATTACAAAAGGGGGGTTTCAAGTAGATTATAACTAAACTACAACTAACTAGCATATAAACAAAATGAGAAATCAATATAGGAAGGATCTTGAATCCGATTAACATCCACTTCAATTCATTATCGATCATTTAACCTCCACTCTAATTATTTCCATAATTATCTATTGTCGAGAATTAATCTCGTGCTCTCCTTATTCTTAGTTGAATAGCACGATCAGCGTGACTATAAAACCCTAACCAAAGGATAACCTAGTCCGATCTGCGTCTAAGTTCAATCCGATAGCAGCAATAAACACAGAGAACCAACGGACACCGCTAACGTCATACAAGCGATAAACATTCAACGGTTGACTCAATTTCCCCAAGAAATAACCAAGATGATCAGCATCTAAATTACTCCCTAGTTTGCTACCAAATGATAAAAGAATAAAACAATCCGATCCTATTCTTAAATCTAGCATTAGATTAATTACACAATCAAACTAGTAACGTTCCTAGCATAATTATGCAAAAACCATTGAAAGCAAGCATAGAGATTGAATCATAATAAAGGAAAAGAGAAAGAGAGGAAAGATCTCACAATAATGCTTGAAGCTCCATATTAATCTCGTTCAAGAACGGTTCAAGCTACAATCGGCATAGCATAAGCCAATCCCATAATTGAAATCTACAAAGACTAAATTAGAAAATAAAAACTAAAAAGATGAGACAACAAGAGAGGAGTGGAGTTTTGGAAACTCCATCCCCTTGTGGCTGCTGCCCCCTAGGTCTAAAAACAAAGTTTAGTATTTATACTAAGGCTTAAAAGTCAGCCGACATTTAGACCGACCTAGGGGTCGCGAGGTGCGATACAGGTCGCACCGTGCGATAAGCTACTGCCTTCGCAACGAGCTGAAGAGCTGGGCCAAAACCACGCAGGTCGCACCGTGCGAGAATCCTCGCGAGGTGCGAGATACAGGTCGCGAGGTGCGACCATGCTCGCGAGGTGCGAGCTGGCTGGGCGTCTTGGGCTGTCTGCGGCGCCGGGCGCCGGGCGTGAGCGATGGGCGAGCGATCTTTGCTGGGCGCGCTTGGACGAGCGGCCGGGCCGAGGCCGGGTTGGCGATGGGCGAGCGATGGGCTGTGATGCTCGCGAGAGCTTGCGATGGGCGATGCTGCTGGCGAGCGAGGCTTGCTGAGCTCTACTTGGTTGGTGATGACGAGCTTGCGGTGATGCGATGCTTAGGCACACGGTGGAGTTCCAAGAGCTCGGAACTTTACAACTTTAACAACAATTAACATACAAAATTCCGAACTTCCGCTAAGGATGATTTATATGCAAACCTTAACAATTACGAACAAATCCCTTAGCAATGTGCACCTAAAATACCACAAAAACATCGTATAACTTGAGCGTATCAATAGCGTCTCACACATCCTTAGAGAGTCTAAGGTTGCATTATTGCATCATTATATGCATTATGCTCTGAGTTGTTTACACCTGTCTGCTAACATCTTCTCCTGTAGGTAATCAAATTACTTGTAGTTATCGTCTTGCATACTAACTTTGTTTTGCAAAAACTGGCGATATATAGATCAGTTCTCCCTCCCAAGACCAGTATACTTTGACTTTTAGTTTCCTGAACCTCAGTCAAAGTGGGGGCTTCCATAGACACACAATCGTGTCTCCCTACTGAGTACCCAATGATGAAACACACCGTCGTCCTAATTTGTCCGGTCCAAAGGAAGAGCAATCGAACGAGCTAAGCCCAAAATCGTTTTGAAAACATAAACTCTATTTATAAAGGAATATTTGATTTTAATAATACAACATTTCAACGATTCACCCGAAATAAGCCAACCTTTTGATTATTATTTAACATATCAACCTTTTGATCAAAAATTCCTTGAATGACTAAAAATCGGATATAATTATTCAGTAGGTAAAAAAAGCCCACTTGTCAAATGATGAAACTGTCTTTAATTAATTTTTTTGAAAAATTATAAATAGAAAAAGAAGAAAAAAAATTAACATTCCCCTTCATCCAATATTCTCCCTCTTCCTCCCTCCTCCATAACTACGACCATGATTATTATTATTATTATTTTTTATTATTATTATTATTATTATTATTAATATAAAGTTGAACTTAATTGAATTTAAATTAAATAAATAATAATAATAATAATAATAATAATAATAATAATAATAAATAATAACAATAATAATAATAATAAATAATAACAATAATAATGATGATAATAAATAATAACAATAATAATAATAATAACAATAATAATAATAATAATAATAATAAATAATAACAATAATAATAATAATAATATAATAATAATAATAATAATAATAATAATAATAATAATAATAATAAGTATTGATAATATTATTTTAATACTTATTGATTATTATCGATAATTATTATTTTAGAAAATTAAATATACAATTCAGTTCAGTTTCTCTCATTTCAGTTAATTTCAGTTAATTTAATTTAATTTCAGTTCAGTTAATTTAATTTCTGTTCAATTAATTTAATTTCAGTTAATTTAATTTAATTTCAGTTCAGTTAATTTAATTTCAGTTCAGTTAATTTAATTTTAGTTTAGTTCAGTTAATTTAATTTAATTTAATTTAATTTCAGTCAAAATAAGTTCAAAAGAACAGGGCCTTTCTTAGGGTTTTGTGGTGGTTTTTTTAAGGGATTATGGTGGTTTCATGGTGGGGTTGGTAAGGTGAGGTGGGGTTTCATGGTGGGGTCGGTAAGGTGAGGTGCGGTTTCATGGTGTTGGGTGGGCGGCGGGGTGGGTGAGATTTCGTGAGGTGGGTTGTGTAGGATGTGTGGTCTTGTGGTTGTGGAATGGTTTTGGGTGAATGTCGTGTGGGTGTTGATTTTGGGTGGGGTAGTTTTTGGTGAGTGTTTGGGATGGGGTTTGGTGGTGGCACGGTGGTTCTGGGAGAGTGTGTGGGTGGGGATTAACGGTGGCAGAGGTTTGGCAGTGGAAGGGGTGGGTAGCTGGGTGGGGTTTGTTGGTGGTGAGGGTGTTCTTAGTGGTCAAAGGTTGTGGTTGTAGTGAAGAAGGGAAAAAGATTTATTTTTATAATAAATTACCTCCTCTTCAGGTTATAGGTCATCATGACTTACTCAAGGATATTAAGGTATAAAGGTTGGATTATTAAGAAATAAAAAAAAAAAAACTAGGCTTATTAGTTGCGAATGGCAAAAAGATTGCATTTTTAGACTCAATTATTCTTTTATTACATCCAAGCTCAATTTTTAACGGCCTAGTTCATTTATCCTGATAATTAATTGTATTTTTAATATTTTTGATAATTATTCTTGGTAATTATTTTTCTAAAGAATATTTCGAAAATCAGATTTTTATTCCTAAAATTATATAATTGATTTCGAATTTTAAAAGATTAAATTTCATCAAAGATAAAAAAAAAGGATCTTAAAACGATCAGAAACCGCACAGATTTACGTTCTGTAAAGCGCACGCTGGTGCATTGATGCAACGTCAATGCAATTTACAAAAAACAAAAACACGAAGCAAGTGCGGTAGATGCACGAAACATGCGCCTGGTGCAAGGCATGTGCGTGGTGCGCATGGCTTGTACACCAAGCGCATGGTTTCTCTTATCCTTTTCGCGTTGTTTTCGGGCTTGGTTCCCCTTTAAATACTTATGTTTCTACAAAAATTTTTCACACAACTTTAGTACTTTTTCCCTGTGACTCTAACACTTACAACACACATACATACACTTCATATTACATTCAAACACATTCAAACACTCATTCAAACACATTCATACATTAAAACTCCATTCAAGCTACAAAGGTATATTCCTAAAGGTCAATTCCAATTTAATTACTTTTGTACTAACAATCTAGTTGTAACAATGTAGATCTCAAAGGAATTAACGCTTTATTGTATATTCTAATCTCTACTCTTCTCTTTACTTTGTGTTTTTATATATCGTTCATATCCATATGCATGCTTGTATGATTTAATGCTTTCATCGGCGCACATGTTTATTTATGTTAATCAAAGACCTAAATAAATGTTCTAACACTAAATTCAAATAACTTGGACAATTGGATTAGGTTCCCTGTAATTTGATTGCATAACAACATGTCACCAAAAATTAGTCTTTTGCGTGTTTAATGAACCGACACATAGATTCATTTTTACATTGCATTAACATATTATGTTGTTATTTAATTGTATAAATATTGACATGAATCGTTATTAAGTAGAGGCCATCAATGGGCGAATTTGATTCCTGATCATATTCGTACCCTTACCCGGCGCCGAACTCAATATTTGGTTCATTGACATTCATAGAGTCATGACGGGTAAATCTACATTGGATAAGTCCTATGTTGTCCTTATGGTTTCCCAATATATAATTAGGCTTATGAGTCTTCCTTTAAATACTTGTTGCATTGGCGACTTCAAAAACATTTACAAAACAAAACCTCTACAATGAGGTAGTCAAATACGCGCTCATCTCGCATAAGCAATAAAAATACGCCTACAAACATGTATATGAATATATTAATGTAAAGAAATATAAAAGGAAGATGCGAGATTAAATATACAAAAGAGCGTTAATTCCTTTAATGATCTACATCATGACAAATAATTTGTTAGTAAAATAAGGAATTAATTGGAATTGACCCTCAAAAACCATTCTTTTGTCCCCTGGGTCTTGAATAACGATCTGTAGGAGGAGCAATTTTGAAGCTTGAATGGATATTTATTGGAAGTTGAAAGTGTTTGAATATGTATTAAAGTATTTGAAATGTATTGGGAGTGATTTTCGTAGTTGGAAGTGTGTAGAAAGCCAATAGGAAAGTGTGTTGAAGTATCGTGGTAAAAGTGTATATGAAAGTCTGAGAAACGTTCGTAGAACACGAGGCTATTTATAATCAAACAAATTTGAGAATCGTGCGAAGAGGATAAAATTATGCTTGCGCTAGGCGCACGGCCATGTGCCTAGCACAAGCTTCCTGCTTCAGCATAGTCCACTTTTACGTTTCTTCGTTTTGTTGACTGTGTTAATGTTGCGAGCGCGCATCGTGGTGCGCGTGACGCAATGCAGATTTGAGCGGACTTTGTTTGTTTAAAGAATCCTTCTTATTTTAGATTAATTAATATCTTTTAGACTTCGAAATCAATTATATTAAGGAATGAAAATCTGATTTTTATAACATCTTTGAATATAGAAATAACTACCAATAATAAATAATATTTATAAAAAATACAATTAATTATCAGGAATAATTAATTAGGCTTTTCGAAAATGGGCTTTTAAAACGCAATTAGTTATCATGAATAACTAATTAGGCTTGGAATAAATAAATAGACTTTGAGTTCTTAAAATGATTTCGGACCTAGCTTATCAGATTGATCTTCCTTTGGACCGGACCAATTAATATTGTATGTTTCATTATTGGGTACTAAAAAGGGAGACACGATTATGTGTCTATATGGTGGAATGGGTGTTTGTGGGTGATAGAAGGTGGAAATGGATCGGTGAGAATATCAGAGGTTTTCTTTGTGGGGGTGGAGACTTTCTCGGGTTCAGAAGAAGGAAGACGAGATACAGGTTTTTCGGTGGTGATGGTAGTTGTTTGTAGTGGAGGTTTTGAGTGGTGGTGGTTGTTTGTGGTCGTGGGAGAGGGGTTTGATCCTGAGAAGAGGAAGTGAGGTAAATAGTACTAATTGGGAATGCATGAGAGTAATTGAGAATCAAACCCACTAGCAGCAGCAGTTACCTTTACTAGATCTTCAACGATGGTCAAAGGTTTGGTCGGAACTAGTTGAAGATTTCTTCCCTATAATTGAATTACTTGCTTAACCCTTGATTTCGAATTTCAAGAGCAATGAGAGAAGAGAGAGATTGATAATTCCGATGGATATTGCACAACAATGGGAGCATGAATATACATAATCAGGGGTTTGGGGACGATACTCATAAAAGAATAGATAAGTGAGTGTCTTATGTATACGTTTACTTTTATTTTACATGCTTGCACTAAAGGAAAAAAACTCAAGGGCTACGGTAAAAGGGTTGCGGTTTTAACATAAACACAACCCTTATTCTACCCGCAAAAAAAAAGCTAAGCTGGGAACTAAAGGGTTGCGGTTAGCCCAAAAACCGCAGCCCTTTAGACTAAGGGCTGCGGTTTTTGGCTAACCGCATCCCTTGAGGGGCCCAAATATGAAATAAACTCCAATCAATCCACACGCAATAAGCCACTAACCTACATTTCTCAATCCCCCTCTCTCTCTCTCTCTCTCTCTCTCAGCCGTCGAATTCCACTCTCCTCTTCGACACCAAAAGAGTTCACTCTCCTCTTCAGCACCAAAAGAGTTCACTCTCTCCAACTCTGGCGACGCCTGCGAATTCCTCAAACTCCGGCGACGCCTGTGAACTCCTCAACCTCCTGCGACGCCCACGAACTCTTTAACCTCCTGCGAACCTGCGAACTCCTTAACTTCTGGCGACGCTTGCGAAATCTCCCTCGCTCTTCTCTCTCCTCATCCACGCCTCCTTCCCTCACTCTTCTCCTCCTTTCGTTTTTGTCACGCCACCACCGGTGCTGCCAGTGGCTTCTCCAGGTTCGCTTCTCTACTTCTCCCTCCTCCAACTCCGGTATTTCTCTCTTTCTCCATTATTCTTCTTTAATTTGTTTGATTTTTTAGGATATTCATCAATTGTTTTGTTAATGTTATTATCGTTTCGACGGATTTAGGGTTGGAACTTGGAACTCGACTACTTAGATAAAGATGATAGGTTATTATTATCATTATTTGGTTGAGTTTACCACTGGATTTGAAAGGAATGAGGCTGCTAACAATACTCTCTCCGCTTACAAAGCTGCTCAGGTATTTTACATTTTTACTCGTTGTTTTTTTTTTTTTTTTTTTTTTTGCGAATTTTTTCATTTGATTATGTGATTTGTTCTGCAATGTGATGGATTTAGCATCTGAATTAGGTTTTGTTGTTTATATTGTGGATGCTTTTATTCACATTGTTAAGATCGGTGTTTAAATCGTGTTAGTCGATCTTATAGTCGATATGGATTGTGTTTGTATAATTTGTGAGTCGTTTTTGTGTTAGAAAGGAAGGAATAAAGGCTTTAAGCCTATAAGTAATACTATTAGTCCAAGACTCGAGGTTTAATGTTCTCGATCTAAATGAATGCATGTATAGTTTCCAAATTATATGGCAATTACTATTGGTGCTTTGAAAGGAGGGGAGGTGTCTTAGTTAATTTGACAGGTGCTTCCTATATTGTGCACACACCTTGACTTCCAAGGAACACAAAAATTCGAGCACGTCTTTAGGTGCTTCAATGTGCATTGTGTGCTTTTAACCTACCATTGTTTCCTTGTAAGTAAAACAAACTAAACCATTTCGTTATAGAGTTTAATGTGAGGGAGAATTTCAGTGTATTGGCCTGTACAATGTTGGTGAATATTTGTATGCTTCCTTTTGCTTCTGCTTCTTGCGCATATCAAATTTACCATCTGTATTATCATTTTGTTAGTATTATTGATTTGTTCTTGATACTGTGTGTTCAGCATTTTTAGTTGATTTCATCCCCGTGTTAGGAATTCTATGTGGATTTTTAAATGTAATTTAAGTACTAAGCGTCCCTAAGGACTATGAGATCATACCTGATTCATGAACTTTTGCTTTCACTATATGAACTTAACATTAAGCTTTAGACATAGATGTTGCCTATCTTCCATGTGAATTAATATGGATGCAGAACTGGAAAAGAAAGATGCTTCTGCTGCAAACATGGGCAAAGGACTTAGAAATTTATTTCTTAATTATTCTTAGGGGTATAATTTTGGGATATATGCAAGCTCCCTTCCGAGATAAAGTGTTATATATTATGAGAAGCCGGGTTAACTTAGGCCCCATTCTTTTGAACTTATTTTGACTGAAATTAAATTAAATTAAATTAACTGAAATTAACTTAACTTAACTAAAATTAAATTAACTGAACTGAAATTAAATTAACTGAACTGAAATTAACTGAACTGAAATTAAATTAAATTAACTGAAATGAGAGAAACTGAACTGAATTGTATTTTTAATTTTCTAAAATCATAATTATCGATAATAATCAATAAGTATTAACATAATATTATCAATACTTATTATTATTATTATTATTATTATTATTATTATTATTATTATTATTATTATTATTATTATTATTATTATTATTTGTTGTGGGTGTTGTTGTTGTTGTTGTTGTTGTTGTTGTTGTTGTTGTTGTTATTTATTATTATTATTATTATTATTATTATTATTATTATTATTATTATTATTATTATTATTATTATTATTTATTATTATTTTTATTATTATTATTATTATTATTATTATTATTATTATTATTGTTTTATCCACTTGTCCACCAAGTAAGCTGTAGGCCTAGCTTCCTTGTCGAGCAAGTAAATTTGTATCCCTTCGATGTTCTTCTTTGGAGACTTGTGCAACAAATGTCTGAATCAGCTTTGTCCTTGGCCTAGGCTTCGTTCCCGAACCTGCAAGAAAGGGACCCACCCTGGAGGTTTGGGTGGTGGTTCCCCCTCCGAAGCTTAAGTCAGATATTAGGAGTTGTAAGAGAAAGTAGAGATAGAGAGAGAAAGTGAGAGAGTATTTTATCAGAGTAACTTTACACTGTTTGCATTGAATGATCTTTCTCCTGATTTCAGGGGTATTTATAGTGATAGCAAGTTGACAGCTATCCTTAAAATCTGCCCTAGAATAGTGGCTTCTGATTGGCTGAGGAATCAGAGCAGGACACGTGGAAGGCCAGGATTGGTGAAGGTTTATCAACCACTCTCCTGCAGCCACATTGTAGTGTTGGGTTCTGACTGTTGGGCCAGAAAATCAACCTTTTAACCCAACTGAGTATAGCCCAGAGATTAAGCCTTCTTTTTATATTAACTAAGGTGACACGTGTACGGCTCTGGTGAGCCCACGTGTCATTAAGAGAGCCGTAGATGTTAGGCTACAACATTTGCCCCTAAAAGGGCTTTCACTGTTGGCCCATTTGACGGTTAAGGCCCTTTTACCCCAGGTAGCTTTTTGTTGGGCTATCTGACGGTTAAGGCCCATTTTACAGAAGATAGTTTTTTTTTTCAAAATGAAGGAAATGACGCGCCCTTTCCAGGATTTTACCGGTCATAACCGACCGTTGCCTTCTTTTCTTCAGTCATTTCTGACCGGCTCCACAAGTTTTTTACCCCCCTATAAATACTCTTGGTGTGAGAACATTTAATCATTTCACACCTTGAGCGAATTTTTCTAGAGAGAGAGACTCCGCAAATTTTTCTAGAGAGAGAGAGATCGTCCAGCTTCAGCATTCTTCACCGAATCGTCCAGACGTTCTTAGCAGGTATCGTTTCTTTGTTCTTTTCATACTTCTTTATTCTTTATTTTTTCTTAGATTATCAATAAAATGGAATCTCCTTCGTCAAATAATCCTAGCCGAGCAAGAGCTTGCCTTGACCCTAGAACCGATACTTCTTCTTCGGCACATTCTAGAGTTGGGCCTCTTCTGGCCGAGTATATATTTTTTCATGGTTTTGGCCGAGAAAGTCAGACGACCCAGTCTTTACCTGTGCAGGGTAATCTGGCTCGCGTCAAGCAAACGGCCCGTCTAAGACGAAAAGCAATAATCCCGTCAAATAGTTCGGATATGGAGGAATCTACTGGACGGGTGCCAGACGGGGCAAGAGAGGTTCAAAGTGCTGGGCCTTTGGACAATCCTCCTTCCCCTGACCACATTTTAGAAATCAAAATAAACCCTGAGGCCAGTACTTCTGGCAGGGACACCAACATGGAGGAAACCGGCGAAGATGATAATAACGTCAGTGAGTTTGATACTGCCGAAGAGTCAGACGAGGCTTCCACTACCTCGTCGGAAATTAGAAGGCGTCTAGGTCCCCTCTCTGACCCCGGCTTCATTTTGGTCAATCGTAAATGGTTAGAGAAAATCGGCCCAGCCCTAGCTATTTATTGTCCTACATGCCCATGCCAGACTTTTCCTTTGTCATTCCAAATAAAGACGCGACGATCCTGAGCGCACCCAGGAACCATTTCGCCGTCTATAAACTGGCCTTGGACGCGCGATTGAGGTTCCCTCTCCATGAATTCATAGAACAAGTGCTGCAGTACTACCACATCGGCCATAATCAGTTGGCTCCAAACGCTTGGCACAACGTCTTGATGTTCATTGTCGTCTGCGAGCTGCGCGGCTTAGCCCTTTCCCTTCAAGCCTTTACTCACATCCATTATGCGGCCAAGGTACCAGGGGCCGTGGACGGGCCATGGCTCAGCATCTGCAACCGTTCCGGCTTTATGACGGCTTGGGGAAAGCCGTCGAAGATGCATGAATGGAAGGCCGACTTCATCTTCTTAGAGGCGGCCAATGATTCGGCCACTGAGGGCTATAGATTCTACAATCGGTGCGTCACGAATATAGGGCGGAAGCAGTCCTGGCTGGACCTGGAGGATAGCTTCGACGAAGAAGTGGTGGAGTACTTCAGAGTAAAGGAGTACTCCAGGCCCGGCCAACGATCTTTTAAGGGACCATCTAACTGGATACCTTTTAAAGAAATGTTTTACCAAGACGACTTCTTGGTGGCCGCCGGCTTGCGGTTGGCCGATGATAAAGGTATATATTCAAAATCCTCCAAGTAAAACTCTTCGTCCATAATTCATTAGACTAACCAGTTTTTTGTCTTTTTGCTGCAGACTCGGCCAGAACTCGTCTCAAAGCTTCTTGGACGGGAGACATAAGTATGTCTAAATTCACAGACAACTTGTGGAAGTAATATGCCAAAAGCAGTGCCGAAAAGGGGGCTGAGATGCTGGTAAAAATTTTATTTTATTTTATTTTATTTTTTTTAAGACGAGGATCATTCTTGCTCGTCTGGAATTGGCATCCAATTTTTGGACAAGAATCACCCAAAGAAGGAGAACGTCCAAGCAAGGACGTTCACCTTTGGGGCATTATCGTCTGAGAGTTTATGGTCTTTGGACGAGTGCCATTCAGACTCGTCCAAGTAATCGGAACTATCTCTGGACGAGGGTAGCCCGAAGAAGGAAAGCGTCCAAGCTTGGACGGCCACCTTCTTGGGGCCATTCTCGTCTGTAACTTTGAAAGTCTTTCCTTGGACGAGGATAGCCAGAAGAAGGAAAGCGTCCATGATAGGACGGCCACCTTCTTGGGACCGTACTCGTCTGAGATTTTTTTTTTGGACGAGGATAACCTGAAGAAGGAGAACGTCCACACTTGGACGGTCACCTTCTTTGGACCATTCTCGTCTGAAGTTTTGGATAATTTTGGACGAGCACCTTTTGGACTGGTCTAAGACTTTATTCCTTATCTTTTCAGACGAGGATAGCCTGAAGAGAACGTCCACACTTAGACGGCCACCTTCTTTGGCCCATTCTCGTCTGAAGCTTTGGATAATTTTGGACGAGCACCTTTCGGACTCGTCCAAGACTTTATTCCCTTTCTTGGACGGCCACCTTCTTTGTGCCATTCTCGTCTGAATTTCTTTAAGTTCTGAAAATGAACGAAGAGGTAATTTCCGGTCCCTGGACGAGGGTCATTTTAGCCCGTCTTCCATTTGGACGGCCTCCTTCTTTGCATTAACTTCGTCTGAAGCCTTACACTTAATCATTTTAGACTTCTCTTTGGACGTTCAATGTCTTAACTTGACCACATTTTGCAGAAAAATGCTCCAACAAACAAACTCCCCCCAGGGAAGTCGTCTTCGTCAAAAAAGAGGCCTACGGCGGCCGCGGACCAGCCTCCGGCAAAAAAGCCTAAGGGCTTTACGAGAAAGAAGACGGAGAAGGCTACTTTAAGTGGGGTTGGAGAAAAAACCATCCCCCCCCCCAAAAGATAAGGCTCTTAAGAGGAGCCTTCTGCTGCCGCTCCGGCCGGGGAGGGGAAGAGTTCTGACCCCACCGGTCAGTTGGACGCTTTGCCTTCTGACTTGGCAGAAGTCAGGCCAGAGTCAGCATTGGCTTTGGTTGTTTCAGAACAGGGGAGCGGCGGCTGAGAACTACCCGGGCTTCAGCGGCTCGGTGGCCAAGCTGGTGCCTCAGATGCCGCTAGCTATTAGGACGGCATCAATCTCGTCTGGTGAGTCTTATTACCCGAATATAGTTAGGACGATGCGGGTCGGTGGACGGTCCATGAGCCGTCCAATAGACAAGCCATCGTCTTTCCTATCAAGATAACTGATTCTCCGCCTCTTTCGGATAAGGGCAAAGGCCCCGCTATACCCGCAGCTCCTCCTACCATAGACTCGGACGAGGAGTCTTCTCTTGCTTTCGCCAAAATGTCAAAGGCTGAAAAGGATCGGCTTAAGCAGGAGCTCTTCAAGTGTTTTCCTGAATCCTATACCAAAGGATTAAGGGGAGCATTAGCCGGGCATGTGGGCTACATGTCACAACTTGCTGCTGAGGTATAACTTACTGCCGCTTTGGTTTAATACTTGCGTATATTTATTTCCTTTTTGTAACTCGTCTAATGACTTGTTTGGTTTTTATCGCAACAGCTTTTTGCTCGCAGCATGCTTACTGAAGAATGGGCAAGGGACTTGAGAAAAGAGAATAAGAAACTCGTCCACCTTGCCACAACGGCAGGCGACAAGGCCATCCATGACATTGAGATGGCCAATACCCTTCATCGCCAGTCACTGGACGCTTTGGAGAAGAGATCAGCAGACCTGGAATCCACGAACAAGAATTATCTTGTTACCATCAACGATCTGTACACGGAGCAAGACCGCCTGAAGATGATCATAGATACCGTCTCTACAGATCTAAAGGGTGAAAGAGATGCTGCTATTCTTGCCGCTGTCCAGCTGAGGAGGGATAATATTCTCCTGAGGGCGAGAACTTCCCGTCTAGAGAGGGAGGCGGCCAAGGCCTTCAATGATGCCAAGGAAGGGTTGGTGCAAGTCGTCGAAACATCTAAGGACTGGGCCGTCAAGGCCTTCGAGATGCTGGCTGAAGCTGATGAGGTTCCAAGCTTTGTACGTCGTCTGGACTATCAACAGAGTGTCCATCGGGCTATGGTATGCGCCGAGGAACCTCCAGAGTTTTTAGAGTCCGGCGACGAAACTGAAGCTGAGGATGAGAAGCCTGAAGACGACCAAGAAACTCGCGCTGAAGATGATGCCTAGTTTTAGGTTTATTCTCCCAAGTTTCTTGGCTTGTTTGCCGTTGTAGTCTTAGCCCTTCAATAGTCTTAAGTTGTAAATTTTTGCTTATGATATATATGAAGTACTTTTGCCAATTTCTTGTCTCTTATTTTCAACAATTCCAATTTGACTAAGTATAACAATAACTTCGTCATGATTGTTGGACGTCCAGCGCAGATGTTTAAGGAAAGAGCAGCTTGCTTGCCTTTAGACGATTTTCAATCTTTAAAAATTGTCTCCAAGTACAAGAATAGACTCGTCCTGAATTTTTTGGACGGTCTGCATAATATGAATGAAACAAACAGACTTGCCAAAAGAGACTCGTCTGGGGCGGTTTACAAAATGTATGCAGGAGATGATTGCCATCATTGGCCTTGGACGATTATCAATCGTCCATAGAGTATCCAAGTATTTAGTGGGATTCGTCCTAGATTTTTGGACAGTCTGCTTATACAGACGAGTCTCGCCCAAAGAGGGAAAGCGGCCAATACCTGTTTGTTTTTGTGGACGAGCCACGTTCTAGCCGTTTTACTCGAGCTACTAACACTCGTCCTGCAGTATCAAAATATCACAAGGGCATCTATTGCCAAGGTCCTCCTGGTTTTTGGACGACCTTTTCTCTTTAGCTCGTCCTATAGGCTTCTATCATCCCCCCTTTCTTGGGCTTAGCTCAACCGCACATGGTGGGCGAGCCAAAGTCCAAGAAGGAGAGCGGCCATCCTTGGCCGAGCCTGTTGAAATTGATGAACGAGCTTTAGATACATGTTCAGAGCATGTTTTAGCCGGCTTCCTTGAGGGAGCAACACTTGTCATTAAGTAGTGATCCCTTACTAGGGTCTGGACTACTTAGCTGTCCGTGCTTTTGAAAGTAAGTATCCTTTACTAAGGTCTTATTTCAGGCCAGCTTTCTCTCAGAGACTTTGACGTTACTCTTACTAGAGGTTTGGTGTGTTTGACGGCCATGTATGTGTTATATTTTTGGCCGGTCTCTTCGAGGGAGTGATGTTCGGCATAGAAGTGAGTAATTTTGACGTTCTATTATTGTTTGTATTTTTGTCCAAGTTATTGTCACTTTTAGACGAGTAACTGATTTAATGCCCCAAAGTGAATTAACTTGGTGAAAATAAACAAAGAAATAAGAAAGTAGGAATTGTATTATATGGATTTTGCTTGATTAAATGCCAAGATGCATGTATACAATTCTTCTTCCTAACATGTGCCGTGGCACTTTGGAGTAACTACAAACTACCTTATAGGTATCTGACAGTGAACTGAGTTAGACGTGGTACTTCTTCAAATTATCTAAATTCCAAGTACGCTGTATAGGTCGTCCATCTAGATCTTGGAGACGAAAAGTCCCACTGCGCAGCTCTTGGATAATCAGATAAGGTCCTTCCCAGTTTGGTGTTAGCTTCCCTAGCTCCTTAGCTCGTCCAACCGCCTCCATTTTTCTTAGAAGAGGATCCCCCACCTTGAGTGGTCGTCTAACAATTTTGTTAAATTCCCGAGCCATTCTTAACTTGTACAATTGCATTCTTAGCAAGGCATTGCCCCTGACTTCTGGCACTTGGTCCAAAGCCATGCGTAATGCAGCCCAGTTGGCATCTTTTGTGTACAACATGACTCGCAGGGTGGGTTATTCAATCTCAATGGGCAAGACGGCTTCAGTGCCATAGACTAACATGAAAGGCGTCTCTCCTGTAGAATTTTTGGCGGTGGTTCTGATGAACCATAACACTAATTGCAGCTCTTCAACCCATTGTCCCTTGGCGTTATCCAGCTTCCTCTTGATTCCATTTGATAGAATCTTGTTGAAGGACTCGACTTGCCCATTGGCTTGTGGGTGGGCGACTGCAGCGAAGTGAGCTTTGATTTCTCAATCTGACAACCAATCTTTCAGCTTAGGCGTTTCGAACTGTGGTCCATTATCAAAGACGATGGACTGAGGCATGCGAAAACGAGTTATAATGTTTTTCCAGATGAAGCCCTTGACATCGTTAGTTGTTATTCCTCGCATGGCTTCTGCCTCTATCCATTTAGTGAAGTAGTCAATTGCCACTGTCACAAACTTTTTTTGCCCAGCGGCCACAGGGAAAGGTCCTAGTATATCCAAGCCCCATTTGGCAAAAGGCTGAGGGAACAAGATGGGAGTTAAGTAGTTGGACGGCTTCTGATGCACGTTTCCATGCTTCTGACAACTGTCGCACTTCTTTGCATAGACTAAGGCATCCTCCTTTAAGGTAGGCCAGTAGTACCCCGTCCTTAAAGCCTTCTCTCCTAAAGCTCTTCCCCCAATGTGAGATGCACATGCTCCTTCATGGAGTTCCTTCAGAACCTCTAGACCTTCTTCCCTGGTAATGCACTTGAGGAGAGGTCGGTTGAATGACTTCTTGTAAAGAGTCTCATCACATAACTCAAACCACTTGTCTCAAGCCTTCACATACTTAGCCTCTACAGGGTCAGAAGGCACTCGTCCCGTCTTCTTGTATTCTATTATGGGCTCCATCCACACTGCCCCTCGGCTAAGAAACATGATCTGCTCTTGGTCAATGCTCTTTTTTGGTTTGACTTCCCAAAAAACTGTTCTTGGCACATCACCTTCAGTCGAGCTGGCCAATTTAGAGAGAGCATCTGCTTGATGATTTTCTGACCTTGGCACTTGGTCAAGAATAAATCGTTTTAATGGCTCAATCTCATCCTTGATCAGTCGCATGTATTTGCTCATTGATGCTTCTTTGCATTTAAAATCTCCATTGACCTGACTAACGACTAAGAGAGAGTCCGACTTGGCCTCAATCTCTAAAGTTCCAGCCGCCTTGCACATTTTGATTCCAGCTAAGAGTGCTTCATATTCAGCTTCGTTATTGGACGCTTTGAATTGGAATTTTAATGCATATTCAAATTTGTCCCCTTCGGGAGATTGACAAATGATTCCTGCCCCACATCCATTGACTGTGGACGATCCATCAACCATGAGCGTCCAATGCTTCCTTCCTTTAGCTGGATCAGATATTGGCTCTATGGTTGGCCGAGTAAGCTCAACTATAAAATCTGCCAAGGCTTGCCCCTTAATGGCTTTCCTTGGTTCAAATGATATATCAAACATGTTAAGCTCAACCGCCCATTTTAGCATTCGCCCAGCGGCTTCCATCTTCTGTAGAACTTGCTTCAAAGGTTGATCAGTGTAGACGATTATACTGTGCGCCAAGAAATAAGGCCTTAACTTTCTGCTGGCCATGACGAGGGCCAATCCAAACTTCTCAACTGGAGTATACCTATTTTCCGCATCCTTGAGCACATGACTCACAAAGTATATGGGAACTTGGACGGACTCTCTTTCAGCCAGCAGGACGGCACACACAGCTTGAGTGGACACAGCCAAGTATACAAACAGTTTTTCCCCCTCGGCTGGACTGACCAACCTAGGCAGCTGCCGAAGGTGATCTTTGACGTGCTGAAGGGCTTACTCTGCCTCTGCTGTCCATTCAAACTTGGCATTTTTCTTGATCGTGGCAAAGAAGTGATGGCACTTGTCGCCTGACTTAGACAAGAAACGTCCAAGGGCAGCCAAGCAACCCGTCAGTCTCTGTACTTCCGTTATCTTTGAAGGAGACTTCATGTCTAGAATAGCTTGAATCTTTTCAGGGTTAGCTTCTATTCCCCTCTGATCTACCAAGAAACCTAAGAACTTCCCCGACAAAACCCCAAAGACACATTTGCTGGGGTTCAGCTTTAGCTTGTGTTTCCTGAGGGTTTCAAAAGTTTCTCTCAAATCACCAACATGAGTTTCTTCTTGCCGGCTCTTGACTATCATATCGTCAATATATGCTTCCATGTTTCTTCCCAACTGTGGCTGAAAAAGGTATTGATCAATCTTTGAAAAGTGGTCGGGGCATTCCGTAGGCCGAATGGCATCCTCAACCAGCCATACAGTCCTTTTTCAGTAATGAAGGACGTTTTGTCCTGATCCTCTGGCCACATCGGGATTTGATGAAAACCTGAATAGGCGTCCATGAAGCTCAGCAAAGCATGGCCGGCTGTAGAGTCCACTAGACGATCCAACTTGGGCATAGGGAAACTGTCCTTGGGACAAGCCTTGTTGAGATCAGTATAGTCTACACAGATCCTCTAAGTGCCATTGGGCTTTGGCACCATGACCACATTTGCTATCCAGTCAGGATAATAGGTTTCTTTGATGAATTTGGATTCCAACAACTTCTGAACTTCTTGGTCGACCGCCTCATTTCTGGCCGGTCCTAAGTGCCTTTTCTTCTGATGAACAGGTTTTAAATTGGGATCAACATTCAACCGGTGGACGGCTACCTCTGGATCAATTCCGGGCATCTCTTCAACACAATAGGCAAACACATCTTGAAATTCTTTCAGCAAGCGGATTAGATGACCCTTCAAATCAGGACTGAGCGAAGATCCAATTTTGAGGGTCCTTTCTGGACGAGCTTCATCCAAACGTACCTCTTCAGGAGCCTCTACAGGCTCTGGACGTTCTACTGACAGTCCCATGATGGCCATCACCTCTTCAGACGAGGGAGTTTCTTCCTTGATGGGCTCATACTTTCTCTTCTTGCTGGGGAGGTGCTCAGACGTTTTCCTTGAGGGGGCAATTGTCGTCTGAGGGCTCCCAATGACCTTTCTAGGCTCTTTTAACTTTTCAGACGCCTTCCTTTCTCCAGCCACCTTCGTCTTCTCTTTCTCAATTTCAGACGTTTTCCTTCTGTCTTCGGTCTTATTCTTATCTTCATTGCTTGCTACCCATGATGACGGCCTGAGGGTAGTTAGGTAACATTCCCTAGCCGCCTGCTGGTCTCCATACAACGAGCCAACCTTGCCATCATCACACTCATACTTCATAAGCATTAAGTGAGTTACTATTACGGCTTTAACATGATTCAGGGTTGGTCGTCCAAGAATGACATTATAAGCCGCCAAATCTCGGACGACTAAGAACTTGACAAACATAGTCCGCGATGCCTCCTTCTCACCAACTCGGACGGGCAACGTGACCGTTCCCAAGGGATGGATGACTCCTCCCCCAAACCCTATGATGGGATGGTGGACGGGAACCAAGTTCCTTTCGTCAAACTTCAACCTGGACAAACAATCAGCACTAATGATGTCCGTCGAGCTCCCGGTATCAATCAAAATTCTTCTTACTCTTAGGTTTGCGATCTTCATTTCCACAACCAAAGGATCGTCATGGGGTGTCCTTAGCTTGCCCCGATCTTGCTCACTAACCACCACTTTTGGGAATGGCTCGGCCTTCGTCTGATCAGCTAACAAGACTTGGCCGAGTTCCCTAAGGTAGTTTTTGTGACCTCTATTGGTTGGTCCTCCCGCCGCAAATCCTCCTGAGATTACAAGAACAACATCTTCGTCTGTGCTCTCACTCTCTTTCTTCTTAGCCTGCCGATCATCTTTCCTCTTAAACTTCCTTCCCCCTTGAGGCAAGTAGGAGTTAATTTTTCCTTTTCGAGCTAGATCTTCATCTGTCCCAGAATACTCTTTACACTTCTATCTTTGGATATGACCCACTATTATTTTAATCCTTCTACCTTTTAACCATTGGCCCACACTATCTCCCGTCTAAATAAAATAATATCACTCCTACTACCTACCAACTCTAACTAGGCCCACACTCTCTCTCCACCAAATAAAATAATACTACTTTTACATCTAGTTTTTCAATAAAATAACAATTGATAACCAAACAACAACTTATCATCTAAAACTACGTGCCCCGATAAGTGTCAAGAATATTTTGGGACGGAGGGAATATTAAATATAAACGTGAAATGTAGTATATTGAATGAAATTTATTATATAAGGTAGTTTATTTAAAGGAAAATTTTAAAAGGTAGTTTTTTTGAAAAAAGTTATTATAATAGGTAGGTTTTCGAAAATTTACCTTTACAATAAGACATCGGCGAACTTAAGGCATCCACATGGAAACCTTCGTTGGTGGTTTCGATTTGTCATACACCATGATTATTTTTTTATATATTTAATACTAATATTGATTGGTTTTGTAATTCGAGTTTTGAGTACAAACATGACATTTCCATATTTATAATGATTTTCAATATATATTCAGATTTGGTTACATATTAATTTAGTAGGAATTACACTATTGTAACGATCCCATGCATTAGCACGGGCATAGACATAGTATAAGATAAAATAGAAAACTAAATGTTCACTTTCTAATATAATTATCAAGTAGTTAAGAGATAAATAATCTCTAAGAAAACTAACTTAATTGGGTGGATCTTTACTTCAACCCTTCTTAGAAGAAGGGGAGGATAAGATAGTGATGTTTTTATTCCCCTTTGGAGAGTTGTGATTGGTGTGTGTAACATCTTTATTTGCTAGTCAATAAATTTTTTGAATTGCCAATAATAAAGGAGCGATAAATAAAAAAATCTACGAAAAAGTAGCTTGCATCCTTAAACAGAAGTCTTTATCATCCCAAATGTCCAATTAACAAATATTGCATATAGGTAGAAATACAAGTCATCGATATATACAATACTCCCTCCGTTTCTTTTTATTCTACACACTGTTGTTTTTTCTATTTTTGGTAACATGTCACATCTACTTTCTCCTCTTTTTTCAACTATGTCATCCACTTTTTAATATTTTAACCCACTTTTTAATTTCTCTCTCTCACTTTTCAATTTCTCTCTCCACCTTTTTCAGTTTTTCTCTCATACTTTTGCACTTTCTCCTTGGTTCTCTCCCAAAGTAAAGTGAGTAAATTAAAATGAAACGGATGGAGTATATGTGATCAAAATGTGTTAGGGAATCTGTTTAAAGCAATGAAAGAGAAAGTAAGATAGAGAAAGTCTGAGAAAACCCAAACAACGCTAACTAATAACTCTAGCCCCAAATTTATTTCGAACCAAACCCTAAGTCCTCTGAAAAATTCCAATCAGTACCAATCTAATCTAAAATCCCATTGCATTCAAGCTCTCTATCTGATTTTGTTAGTTGTTTCAGCTTGGTTAGCTGTTAATTTGGTAATCTCTCCTCTTCTCTTCTGTGAGTAGTTAAGATTCAGATTAGCCTTTTGCAGGTCTATAAGGCTAAGAGTCATGTGATTATAGTTTTATCCATCATTTCTTCGCCTAATTATCCCTCAAATTGGATTAGCTGGTTGCAATTTATGGGTTTTAAGTATAAGCTTAGGAAAAAAGTTAGGGTTTCGCTGACAGATGATGGGAAGTTTCATTCCCCTTTCTGTTTTTGTGCGAATTTCTTTATGGTATTTGGAGCTAAGGCCATCAATTGCTTTGATGGCGTGGGGGGTGTTGTTCGTCTATTGCAGATTACTTGCCTTGTTCTTGGAGTTTTGCTCATTATTCAAGCTTTCGCATTTAATATAAATGTGAAGGGAAAGATCTATGATGTACGTCCTTTTCATTTTTCTAAAATTAGGGCTTGCCCTTTATCCCTTTGCCATATAAACAACACGTTTCAGGTAATTTATCATTCAAACCTTCTAGTTTCTTCTCCTTTTAAATGGTTACTACCAAAATTACTTCATTGCTCTAAATTTAAATTAGTCACTTTCTGCTTTCTATTGTTGAGTATGAGTTCTATTAAGTCTTTTAAAGACGCTTCTTGAGGTTGATGCTGAAGTGAGTCCTCCTCATGTTGGTCCAACTGAAGGAAAAAGTGAGTTCTTTCCTTCTTGTTCTATCCCTATGTCTTCAGCTAAGTTTGCTAAGGATCATGTTGGCCCTGCTTCCTTTCCAGAAGCAATGGTTTTTAGGGCTGTTCATAATGACCCGATCCGAAAAATCGGATATCCGATCCAATTTTTTGAGTTTCGGATACTTCGGATCGGATATCCGGAAAAAATCGGATCGGATACGAATCACGTTTTTTGTGATTCCGGATATCCGAAATATCCGTTTTTTTTTTAAGTATACTTTTTTAAAAACAAAACCCTAAACAATAAAACATTTGTTAAAAGTTTCAAACTGAAAACTGAAAGTGTGAAACGTCGCTCCTCATCTCTCTCCACACCTACTGTGAAGCTGCTGCCAAACCACCACGGCACCACCTACCGGCAATGCTGACGGTGACAAGCTGAGGCTACCCGCGACTGATTCTCTGCTCCGCGGCGCGAATACCATCTCACTTCATCTCCTTTAATTTGTCGACTGCATCTTGCTACTGATTTTTGGAATGCATCATGTTGTTTCATTTTTAAATTTTTCGACTGCATCATGTTATTTCTTCTTCCTTGTTTTGATTATAATTTTTTCAATTCAAGATTATGATTTTTTCGTTTTTTTAATTTCAGCAACTTCTTCTCTGTTTTTTTTATGTCTGGGCTACTGATTCCACAAGTTTAGGAGATCTAAGGCTTTCATGCTTCAAACTAAGTTTGATGTAACTACTGGATTATGTTTCTGTACTAGGAAAGGTAGCATATGTATTATGTGTACTTAGATTTTGAGATAGAAGTCATGAACTTTATCAAAACTCTCTTTTTTTTCTTATGTTGAGAGGTAAAGCTCTGTACTTCGATGGGGCAAATATTCTTAAATGATATGATTACTTATCTTGTTGAATGAGAATCGAATATTCTTATCAGTTACCATCTATGTTTTTCACAAATCGCTCCTTTCATTTTTAATACCGAGAAAAATCAAGTGATGAAAATTTCGGATATTCGGTTACGCGATCCGAAAATTTCGGATATAAATGACCAAACCAAATCCTGCTTAATTGGGAAAATGTTAGAGGAGCCTGTTGAGTTGAGACCCATTATCTCTAGAACAAAAGCGGACTGGAAATTCTATAAGGGTGATGTAGATTATCTGGAAATGGGTAATAATTGGGTTTTAATGAGATTTGCCAACCCTGGTGACTTATTCCTTGTGTGGTCTGAAAGACCTTTGCATGTCCAAGGTGAGTTGTTTGTGAACTATCCATGGAAATCCCACTTTGACCCTTATGTTGAGGAACTAAAGTGGGTTGACCTGTGGGTTAGAATTCCAAGAATTCCTGCTAAACTGCTTAATTTTGATTCTGTAGACAATATGCTAGGTGTTAGTAATGTTGGTTCGCTTATCAAACTGGATCCTAGATCCTTGCTAAGGCATAAGATCAGGTTTGCACGTGCATGTGTTAGAGTCAACATTACTGAACCACTTGTGGAATATACTGAAGATTTAAGATCTGGTGGTGTGGCATGTGGTTATTTGATTTGGATTGAGGACTATTCTGTTGGCTGTTCATTCTGTGGTTGTGAGGACCATGCTATTGAAAATTGTTCTATTCTTTACCCCCCCCCAAAAAAAAAAAAAAAGAAATAAAAGTGAGGATGTTGAAGCATCCTAAGAAGCAATGGCTTGCTAAATTTTTGGGGAATGCCACTAGGCAAGCTGAGCCTTCCACCACAGCTGAGCAGGCAAATGTGGTGGAGGCTAGGCCTAGGCATGTTTCTAGACCTGCTCCTAAATCTGTTGGTGGCTCTGTTGCTAAGTCCTCTGGTTATAAAAAGAAGTTCCTTGCAAAATTTTCTCTGGTGGTCATTCAAAAGGTGCTACTAAAGGTGTGGTGATTCATGAAGTCACTACACTTAAGAGTGGCCAGCAAGCTGCACTATCTCTTCCTAAAATTGGTGATAAAGATAAAGCTATTTGTGTTGTTAATCCGGCTATTATATTAGAATCCTCTGATGATGAACCTGCTATGAGTGTTATGCTTCTTATTCCCCTCTTTGCTGCTATGGTGCAAGATCCTTCACAAGTGGTTGTGCATCCCTTGGTCCCCCCCCGTGACTCTGTGATGACTAAGACCCTCCCCCCTCCCATTGTCACTGAAGATATCATATCTCCTGTTCCTCTGAGAGTTGTATTCCCTGAGGACTTATTTGCAAATGATTTTAATCCTACTGCTGAGTTTGAAGCCCATGAAAATGAGTGCTTTTTTTAGCAAGCTTTAGACCAGTCAGATGTAGATGATGATACCTACATCCTGGGAGATAATGCTGATGATGAAATGTTTGATGACTATCTTTCTCAAGGGATATTATATCAGATAACCCTGACATATAGGCTTTTTTCCCATATAACCCCGACATTTTCACCCTTGTCTCGGATAACCCTAAACTTGTATTTTGTCATTAAACTTGACGGATTGGTTGATGGCGTTAAATATTTGGCGTTTATAATTAAAAACCTATTTTTTAAAAGAAAAAAAAAGGTGTTCTTCATCTCCCTCTCTCTTGTTCTTCACCCCTATCATGTCTTCATCTTCTCCTCGAACCTCCTGTGCACAACCATCTCTCACCGCTGCCAATCTCATTCAATTGATTGAAGAAGTAAAATCATACATTTTCGCCTGATCTCTGACGATTTTGACAACATGTAGAAGTTCTTCTACTGACGAATTCCGATCTCCTACGTCGGGATTTTCGCCTGAAAAATGGCGAAGTATACAGATCTAGCCGTCTTCGAAGCCTTTTTCTATTGATATCAGTGAACTTCGATCTCCTATGAGGAAACAGAACATTCATTTTTGTCTCCAATCTCATCATGTTATAATTTCTCTTTGCTCCTCTGCCATTGAAAATTGATTCCGAAATTCATTTCGAAAATTGATTTCAAAAGTAATTTCAGAAATTGATTTCGAAATCGTTTTTACTAAGCCATTGTTAGAGGTCATGTTGCTCAGGCGTCGTGCGCTGCTGCGTGGTGGCGTGGGCTTTGATGGCGGCGGTCTGGTGCGGTGTGGACTGAGATGAGGTCATGTTCCTCTTCTTTACCAACCCCTATTTTTTTCTCTCTCTTCGAATGTGGGCCTACTCGTCGGAGATGTTAGGCCGGAATTTTGTCGTTGTTGTCGTTTGTTGTGTTGATGTTGGTGTTCTCCTGTTCTTCTTCTAGTTTACTTCATGTTTCAAAAGAAACTAATTCTAATATTTGGAGGTACAATTCAAGTCCTCATCTTTCTCTTGTTCAATTCAAAGAAAATCAGGGGGTGGTTGAGGAGGTGGAGGAGAGAGTGGTGAATCAGGTGGATGGAGGAGGAGAGAGAAAATCATGGTGGTGGAGGAGGTGGGAAGGAGAGAAGATGGTGAAGAACAGGAGAGAGGGAGATGAAGAACACCATTCTTTTCTTTTAAAAAAAAGGTTTTAAATTATAAACGCCAAATAGTTAACGCCGTCAACCAATCCGTCAAGTTTAATGACAAACTACAAGTTTAGGGTTATCTGAGACAGGGGTGAAAATGTCGGGGTTATTTGGAAAAAAGGCTTATATGTCAGGGTTATCTAATATAATATCCCCTTTCTCAACCTGAGAATTCTTTTCAATCCCTCAATTCTGAGACATCAATTGTAAAGCAAATTTAAGGGATGGGGGTGGAAGGGACCAGTCCTAAGGAGATCTTATCCTCTTCTAGCTCAGCTAAGAGGAGGAAAAAAGATGGGGAAGCTGATTTTGCCTCTTCAGGTCTGAAGAGGGGAAGAACTTAATTAGCCTTCTGGGTTGTTTTTTGATGCCATCAGTTATATGATCATTAGTTTTTGGAATGTTCGAGGGTGTAAAAGACCTCTTGTTATGGAAGAAACTAAAGACTTTTATATAGCTAATAAGACTGAAATCTTAATGTTATGTGAAACCAAAGTACCATCTCCTCCCTTTGAGGGTTGGATTAGCCGCTGTGGTTTCACATTTTATGACTTTCTTCCATCCCTGGGTAGAGCTGGACGCATGTGGTTAGTTTGGAAGGAGAACCCCTGTAATCCTTTCAATTTAGTTATCATTAAGAAAGCTAGTAGATTCATGGCTTGTAATATTACTATCTTATCTTCAAATGTTTCCTCTATTGCTATGTTTCTATATGCTCCTCCCAATTTATGCTATTAGGAGACTTTAATGAATTAACCTCACATGTTGACAAAATGGGGGGTGCTGAGTTTAGATTTTCAAGATTAAACATCATGAATACTCTTTTTTCTTCTATTGAATGTGTGGAAGTCCCCTTTGATGGACAACATTATACTTGGCGTAAAAAACCAAGTGGTCCAAATAACATCTATGAAAGATTAGACAAAGGTGTTTTTAGTTTGGATTATTTGAATTTATTCCCAAATGCTAAGATCCACCATCATATTTTTTCATCATCAGACCATTGCCCTCTCTCGTTGAATTTGATGGAACACCAAAGCTCCTCTCTTTAAATTTAATAAATTATGGACAACTCGAAAAGATTTTGATCTCCTAGTTAAAAAAACTTGGTGCACTAAATTCCAAGGTTCTTTCATGTATTGTTTAAGAAGGAAAAGTAAACTTTTGAAAGAAAAAGCTAAGATTTGGGCTACTACAAGGTTTGGTAATATTTTTAAGCAACTTCGAGAAGTTGTAAATAAGCTCAATGATATTCAGCAACAACTTCTTATTAATTAGAGATGTCCGCATTTAATTAAGTCACAGGAGAAATTTTTAACTAAACCAGTTAATTTGTTAGAATTCCAAGATTTGTATTGGAAGGTCAAACCCAAAGCTAATCATCAAAAATTAGCATATGCTAATACTAAATATTACCATGCTTGTGCCTCAACAAGGAAAAATAGGAATTTGATCAAGTCAATTCAAGATCTTCAAAATAATACTATCACGCATCCGTAATTAATTGAAAAATGTATCACCCAAGCTTTCATTCAACGCTTTACTTCCAATCCGAATTGTTCGTTTCAAGCTCAAACGAATTTTGAGTTATTAGACTCCATTATATCAGATAAAGATAATGCCCTTCTTTGTCGAGAAGTTTCCTTTGAGGAAGTTAAACATGCAGTTTTTGATTTAGCTCCAGATAAAGCTCCAGGCCCTGATGGCTACTCCCCTTTCTTTTATCAGAAATATTGGTCTTTAGTAGGACAGTCAGTTTTTAGAGCACTAAGAGCGTTCTTTTTCTCGGGTAAAATTCTTAAAGAAATAAATCATACTTTTATTATGTTGAATCCTAAAATTGAAGCTCCCTCTAATCCTAACCACTTTAGACCAATTAGTCTATGGTCTACAATATACAAAATTATTTCAAAATTAATGACAAATCGACTAAAAATTGTGCTAGGGAAAATCATTCATCTGCTTCAAGGAGCCTTTGTTCCGGAATGCTTAATTCAAGATAATGTTTTATTAGCTCATAAAGTGTTTCATTCTTTCAAAAATAAAAAAGGCTTAAAAGGTTGGTTAGCTATTAAATTAGACATGGAAAAAGCTTATGATAGATTAGAATGGGACTTCATCTTCGTTGTTTTAAGAAAGTTAGGGTTTTGTGAGCAATGGGTCAACTGGATGATACAATGTATAACATAGGTTTCTTTTTCTGTGCTAGTTAATGGTATACATGGAGATATTATTTAACCCCACAAGGGGTATTCGGCAAGGTGATCCCCTGTCTCCGTATATCTTCATTCTTTGTGCTGAGCTATTAGCTAGAACTTTGCATCAGGCAAGTGTTTCAGGCTCCAAATCCATTGGTGTTACTTTAGGCCATTCAAGAGTCAAAATCCCTTTTTTAACTTTTGCGGATCACACAGTGATTTGTGCCAAGGCTACGATTAGTAGTTGTCATGATATTAAAATTATCCTCAATGACTACTGTAGGATGTCTGGTCAGCTATCATAAGTCAGCTTTTCAATGCTCTAGTAACACGGATGCGATGCTTATGCCTCAATTTGCAGATTTACTACAAATGGAGGAATCTTTGTGTTTAGGCAAGTATTTGGGCTGCCCTATTATAAGCACCAAAGTTACTAATGCTACGTTTACTGATATCTAGGAAAAAGTGTCAGGTCAACTCACAAAGTGGAAGGCTAATTCGTTGTCTGAAGTTGGTCGTACTATTTTAATTCAGCCTAATTTGGCAACTAAAGCTAATTACCAAATGCAAAGCTTCTCGCTGCCGTCTTCTATTCTTTCTTCTTTGGATAAAAGCTATCGGAATTTCTTTTGGAATAAAGATCCTCAATTCCAAAGCCCCTAATTTAATAAGTTGGGATAAAATTTGCCAACCAAAGAAGATTGGGGGTCTTGGTTTAAGAAAGGTTGAAGTTAATAATATTGCTCTGCAGTTTAAGCTTCTATGGAAAATTATTTTGTCTTCAAATAATCTTTGGGTTCAACTTGTTAAAAAAAAAATCATAAAGATGATAATCTGTTCTCGTAGGTTGTTAAAGCTAGGGGTGAAAGCGGACTGCGAAAAATCCAGAGTCCAATCCAATCCAGTCCAAACTTGTCGGACTGGACTGGACTGAAATTTTTTTGCACTGGACTCAGGCTAAAATTTTCGAGTCCAAATATTTTCGGACTGGATTTGGACTCACCCCTTTGGAGTCCAATAAGTCCAGTCCAGTCCAAAAATATTTTTATATATAATATATATTTAATATTTATATATATAATATAAAATATGCATGTGACTTATTTTATGGAATGCATATAATGAGCTTAATTTTTCAAATTCAATTATGATAAAACGTTGTGAATCATTGAATCTAAATCGGGGAAAAAAATAATATAATAATTGGACTGGACTGGATTCGGACTCAAGAAAAAATTATCAGACTGGACTGGACTGGACTGGACTCAAAAATTATTCGGATCGGACTTGGACTCAATTTCTCGAGTCCAAAAAACTTTGGACTGGATTTGGATTTGGCAAAGTCCAATCCAATCCAATCCACTTACACCCCTAGTTAAAGCCAATGTTTCTTGGCAATGGAGAAAGTTGACGTCTCTCCGTCACTCGTTCAAAAAAGGTCTCCGATGGATTATTGGTAATGGGTCTTTTGTTTCCTTCTGGTTTGATAATTGGTTATTTCCCTTCCCTCTAGCTGATATTTGCTCTCCTATTGCTGGCTCTGAGCATGTCATAGTTGACTACTTTATTTTAGAAGGGCCTATGTGGAATTGCCGGCGCATGATTAATGTCCTTTCGCAAGATCTTGTTTCTGTTATCTCTAGAGTTTTTCTGCCTACCAATAGCACTCCAGATAAGTTAGTTTGGGGTCTTTCTGCTGATGGTGAGTATTCTGTAAAGTTAGGGGTGGCTTTACAGCAGAATGGGGGGCATCAGCCTGCCTCTGCTCATAAAAATAGCTGGATCTGGAACCTTTAAGTTCCTTCCAAGATAGAAATTTTTCTGTGGAAAATTATCCATGACGGTCTTCCAACTAAAAAGAGATTAGAAGTGAGTCATGTATTTCTTCCTTTGGAATGTGTCTTCTGTAATCATCATTATGAGGATTCATCTCATCTATTTGCTAACTGCCCTTTCTTTTCTGATGTGTAGGATATTCTAATTTCTGAGAACATTGTTCACTCGATCCCTAGGAAAGATGTTAATATCCAGTTTTGTGATTATCTGCATCAATTTCATTCTACTCATTCTGCTTTTGAGTTTAAAGTTATTATTGTTAGCTGGTGGTTTATCTGGTATGCTAGGAATGGCATTTCTTTTAGAAATGAAAGTTTCACTCGTTTTAGGACGAGTATGATGATTAGAGCTTTCTTAATCAATATTAGCAAAGAGCCTTTGTTTTGCACCCAAGAGGCTCATGTCCCAAGGACATGTTCTCCAAAAAATCATTATTCGTCAGAATGTTGCCTGGTCTCCCCCCGCTTCTAGGTATTTTAAGTTAAATTTTGATGGGTCTAAGCTGGAAGATTGTCAATCTTCGTTTGGCTTTGTGATTAGAAATAATGATGGTGTTGTGGTGTTGTGTGGTGCTAACTCTTTGGACCCTTCGCACTCTATTCTTGTTGCGGAAGCCTGGGGTCTACGGGATGGTATCCGAGATGCCATCTCGCTTGGGATTAAGTATTTGATTATTGAAGGTGATAACTTGACTGTTATTCAGACCATCAAACGGGTTTGGAAAATTCCTTGGACTATTAACTCGCTTGTTTATGATGCAGGGGAAGATTTGAAGTTTTTTGAGGATGTCTAAATTTCTCACGTGTTTAGGAAAGCTAATGATGCAGCGGATTGGATGGCCCACCGGGGTCATACTGTTCCCAACCTTACTTATTGATTTGATATTTATGATGTTTCTTTCTCTGTAATCATCCGCAATGATGCTTTAGGGTGGCCCTTGTCTTGGGAACCTCCCTAGTTTGTTCTTTCCTTTAAAAAAAATGTGTTATAGGGGTAAAATAGGAAGAAGTTCTATCTATCTCATAGGATTTCTATTCAATCTATCTATATCTATACTAATATATTAAAAGGTGTTATTAAGAAAGTTTGTGTGCCACGTGGCATTCTCCTCGAAGGCTCTAATGTAAATGCTTTATTTTCAAGTGAAACCCTCATTCTATACTAATATATTAAAAGGCGTTATAGTTACAAGGTATCGAACACATGACCTTTGAAACGAAAAGTGAGAGTTTAACCATGAATCCAACATTAAATCATTGTTTACTATTTCAAAATAAAAAATAATAAGGTCTTATATATATGTCTTATTAAAAGACTTTTACAAGTAGTTAGATCCAAGTAGTTAGATCCTTAACACTTTAATGGTAATAAGTAATAACAAGAGATTGTTATAGACATAAACTCTTAGTCTGACCAATTTCTTATAGAAAGTTAAGCTATTGCTTTCATCTCTAAACTTTTAAGGGTTTACTTTTCAAAATACCATGCAATTACTCATCATGTCATGACGCCAATTTTTCCTCACTAGACAAAAACTAACGAAAAGTAATATCGAATACGTGACCTTAGAAATGAAAAGTGAAAGTTTAACCATTAATCCAACATAACACCATTGTTTAGTATTTCAAAATAAAATATCATAAAATCTTATAATTATATCTCATTAAAAGATTTGCACAAGTAGTTAGATATCTAACTTTTTTATGATAATAACAAGAGACAAAAACTTACGAAAAGTAATATCGAACACGTGACCTTAGAAGTGAAAAGTGAAAGTTTGACTATTAATCTAACATAACACCATTGTTTAGTATTTCAAAATAAAATAACATAAGCTCTTATAATTATATCTCATTAAATGATTTGCACAAGTAGTTAGATATCTAACTTTTTTATGATAATAACAAGAGACTATTATAGACATAAACTCTTACTCCTTTTCCTTGTAGAAAGTTAAGGTATTGCTTTCATCCCCAAACTTTTAAGAGTTTATTTTTCAAAAATCATGCAATTACTTATCATGTCATTACGTCGATTTTTCCTCACTTGACAAAAAGTTAGGAAAAGTAACGCCCGGGGCATCGCCCGGGACACTTACTAGTTATATAATAAGATAAAGCCATTGAGATTGGCTTTCTCCCAAAGTTCCTTCCTAATTGAGCTTATTTCGTCTTTAATTCATTATCGAATTTATTTTACTTTAATGAATGATTGCATTGGAAATATTACTTATTAGACATTGATCAATAAATGCTTCTATTTATTATTTTTTATTTTGAAATAGTAAACAATGATTTAATGTTGGATTCATGGTTAAACTCTCACTTTTCGTTTCAAAGGTCATGTGTTCGATACCTTGTAACTATAACGCCTTTTAATATATTAGTATAGATTGAGGGTTTCACTTGAAAATAAAGCATTTGCATTAGAGCCTTCGAGGAGAATGCCACGTGGCACACAAACTTTCTTAGGAACACCTTTTAATATATTAGTATAGATATAGATAGATTGAATAGAAATCCTATGAGATAGATAGAACTTCTTCCTATTTTACCCTTATAACACATTTTTTTTAAAAGAAAGAACAAACTAGGGAGGTTCCCAAGACAAGGGCCACCCTAAAGCATCATTGCGGATGATTACAGAGAAAGAAACATCAGAAATATCAAATCAATAAGTAAGGTTGGGAACAGTATGACCCCGGTGGGCCATCCAATCCGCTGCACCATTAGCTTTCCTAAACACGTGAGAAATTTAGAATGTTTCTAAATTATTAAAAGGTAATTTTTCTATTTTCCACCAAAAAGTTCGAAAAATCTAGTATTGCTTAGGCATTACCTAGTAAATTACAATTTGCAAATCTATAACTCCTACTTCTCAAGATCATGAAGACATGGATTTGGCATCTTGCAATTAAATTGTCAGGGGAAAAATAGGAAAACTAATTCAACAATATCCGTAAATCTAGAGCTCCCCCCCAGACTCCTTCTCCATTCGATCATCTTCTCTAATATTCTTTTCTAATTGTAAAATTAATACAGTAATGAAAGAGCCATACGACATCTATAATAAAAAAAAAAAAACTAACAAATACTTAATCAAACAAAATAATAAAAAATTAGCAAGGGAAGAGTTATTATCCTTGTTTCCCCTTCTTTTCCATTCTTATATGAATAAGTTACAATCTACAACCTCCAAGAATGCCCAAATACACAAAGTTTACGCTAATCTCATTACTCTACGAAGAAATGATAGATGTTCAAAAATAACGATCACACTTTACTATTGATAACATTGACCAGGTTTTCTCAACTATTTAAATTTTAATCATTTCAAAACAAGTAAGGGGCGTTTAGTTTAAGGGCTTCAAAAAAGGGTAAGGGAAATAAATATCTTGATTATCTTTCTTAGTGTTTGTTTAGTCACTTTAATCATTCTCTATACCCCTTTCTTTTCCCCAAAATCCTCTAGATCCATTCCCCTAAACCCCCTAAGGTTTCACTTACGCTTTCTCTCCTTTGCTCCATAATCACTTGGACCTATCATTGACCACCGCACCACTGCCTGACCCCGCCTTCCCAACCACTAGCGCCGCCTCATAGTCGACCCACCACCTCAGAAATCACCATCAATGTCACCTCATAGCGCACCAATCACCTTGGAAACCACCAACAACCACAAAAGCCACCCACCATCAACCCCAAAACCCAATCAACACCCACGATAAACCAGCCACCACCCGCGAAAAATCTATCCACCGCACACGGAAAATTAGCCACCACCTCTGAAAATCGTCCACCAACCCCGAAAACCAATCCACCACCCACATAACCTACTCACCACCCTTGAAATACCACCCACCACCAACAAAAAACAACCCACCACCCACAAAACCCTAAAAATTCGTAAATAAGGAAAACAAGAATGAGAATGGGGAAATACTTCTTATTATTAATAATGGCTTTAGACGATGGTCGATATCAAACAAAGAAACTTCATATTTAAAGTTTTTATGGTCGAATTCAACCTTTAAAACCTCGAATTCCACCAAGAGATAGGTGGCGTTGTAGAAGTTGAAAGGCGAGGGTCGGCGGCGGCAGAGGAAATGGAAAGGTGACGGTCGACAACTGTAGGGGAAGAGGAGGGGGCTACAATTGCACATCCAGAGAGAGAAAGTAGTGGTTGAGCAATAGTGAGAGGTGGAATGGCTAACTAACCAAACAACCTTTTTCATTTAAAGGTTTTAGTTCTCTTTCCCCCTCTATCCGTTTCTTGATTCCATTTTTTGTACCCATTAATATCAAACACCCCTTAAGTCAATACTCGTACAATCGCTAGTGCAGGTTTTATCAATCGAATATTACAAATTTTGTTATTTGCTACCTTTAGGTAGGGAATTTTTTGAAAAAAAATTGTAACTACAACTTTTTCAAACAATTTATATGTACCATTATTACCTCTTGCTGATTTTCAGTGGATGTGATCGGGACCAATACCAAATATTTGAAGGCCAAAACCACCGATATAACTACATTCTGATGTCATTTTCCTTAAATAAAATAAAACCAAAATTCTAGAATATAGGAAGAAAAATAAAAATATTTAAAAAGGTGGTAGGTTGAAGAGTTTTTTGAAAAGAAGGTAAGTCAAAGACTAACCTCTTGAAAAAATATTAGTCTTTTGTCTCCGAAGAATATTTAAAAAAATGGACAATCTTGAAAGGAAATAAAGGTTCAAGGTCACAGCCTAGGGCACGTTTGGTATAATTGTAGCAAACGAAATGGAACGGTAATAGTTAAGAGAGGGGAAAGGAAACAATAAGCATTATTGTTATCCACTGTTTGGTTTAATAGAGAAACGAAATGGACAAGGGTGTGAAGAGGAGGAAGAGATAGGTAGAAGGAAAAGAAGTGTAAAAGGAAGATGGAAAGTGACAGACAAGGAGGAGTTAGAAGAGAGAAGGGTGATGGAATATGTTTCCACTGTATTTTGAGCGGTAACAAATGGGCGATATTTATTTCCTTTAAGCAACGGAATCAGTTATAGATTAGGCACACCAAACACCTTGTAATGGTAATGCTTTATTGCATCCGTTTCTAACCTGTGAAAATCTCATACCAAACATTGCCTTAGCGTAATCCCCCCGTCATACCTAAACTTAAGACTCATCCCCCCCCCCAAATTTTAAGTTTACAACTTTACATCAAAGCCTCACAATTTTCTCTCCTTATTCCTAACTTGGTTGAGTGGTGAAGAAACTACCAATTCAACAAGAACCATAGGTAATTGGGGTTGAGCAATAGAATATTAAGGACAGTATTGTCCTGTAAAAAACTTCAATTGAAGCAGTGCACAGTCCTATACGTTTGAACCACATGACAGGCTGACTATTGTCAACGGAACAAGAGACATCAAAGGGAATTCAAAGTTGTTCACCATCCCTTCAACAAGGTGGTCTTTTCCTGATTGCATTAACAACAATTTGCGTCGATCCACAAAACGTGGATTTGGACAAGACGCAACTCAATTTCCTGGCCGAGGAAGTCGTGGCCTCACTGGTGTCTTTGAAGGACTCACCCTACAAATATCACAACACACTTTCATTTGCATTTGCCGAAACACAACCTTTTGTTCTAGCATTACTTTCTGAGAAAAGCAATACCTGATGGGCTGAGTTCCCAAAATCATCCCACTACAGTTCAAAGCCATAATAGCACTTTCCGCCTGCATCAGGAAAACACACAAGGGTATATAACAAAAGCAAAAATTAAAATAAGGGAGAAAGCTATAAATTATTCTTCCTCCATTTTCTTATGACTATTGGTAAGAGTACCAAAAGAAAAATGTGGGTTAGATATGTTAAGCAAGTGATTTTCTTTACTAAACAATTAGAACATGAGACATCCACATACTTTTTCAGTATTTCTTTATATGCGTCCACATACTTCAACAACGCACATCAAATTTCTAATTCAATCAAGGTAATGAAGCATCACAGTTTGTACATAAAAGTTATTTACACAGTATGACGCTCAACACGGTGCTATCACAATAGAAATATCCAAGGCAACTATGCAAAAAAAACTTGTGGCAGTTCGTCTCCCATAAAATGCATTGCACTGACTAAAAAAAGACACCATTTGGTCGAATTAGTAACTTTTGTCATTACGGTCTTCTAGATATAAAGATTGGTACCGACCTCCTATCTCTTTATCAGATACTTTTTTAATATTTGAAGAAAAAAAGACCATCTTCAAGCATTTCCAAGCACTCAGTGAACATTTAGTCCATTTCGCAGGAGGAGGTAGAAATGACTCTACATTGAAGTTGGGCTACGTTTTTGTTTGCTATCACCAATTGGTTGTTAACTAATTTCTTGGCTTTTCTAGTACTGATTGTTTAGTCAAAAGATAGCATTAGTTGTTTACAAAAAATGTTTGGTATAATTAGTTGGTAAAGAAGGGAATTTAGTTAGAATCCAATCTTAATCCGACCCACTCTGAACAAAAGATCGGGGCCAAATCCCAAAAATAGAATATCCAACTCCCCACCCAATTAAGAAGTATGAATCCGGTTTGGAAGGACCTGGCAGATTCCGAGCCAAGTTCCCAAATATTCTAGCAATCTCTTATTACAGTTTTTTCTTACATTGGCTTGTCCGCCCAAATGGCAAAATGATTCTAATCAATCCTTGCCTATGGATGGCAGATAAAAGAGACTTGGGGTAATCAAACCTGCATAACAGAGGTTCAACAATGGCCAACTAGGTTTACAATTTTATTTTGTTCTTCAAATTCTTATTTCTGTGATGCTTTTAGTTTTATTTCTTTTTGAAGGTTCAGTGAGTAATTTCAATTATAATCTCATATCATATTCGAACCAGATTCAGAGAAAAAAAAATCAAACAGAAGAATTTGAAAAAAATAAATCTAGCTTTCTACATACCCAAGTTTTGGGAGTTTTTTCAGATTAGGAAATGGGAGAATACGGAGCAGATTGCTACTAGCTAATAAGGCAAGCACAGCAAGCAGAACGGATTTTGTCAGACGCAGAGGCAATAGAGTTGCTATAAATCAGATGTAGATTCAAGCAACTTTGGAGAAAAAGTTTTGAGTCGAATTCAAAATCTGCTTGTTAATCAGGTCAGTTTAAGATCCAGTAAAATCCGATCCAAGTCTGACCAATGTTATCCCCAGTTGTTAATTACTCCCTCCGTCTCTTATTAGTTCACCCACTTTCCTTTGTGGGTTGTCTCTTATTAATTTACCCACTCTCTTTTCTTTCTGTTTTTGGAATGGACCCACTATTTTTATATTATTATCTTCCACATAAAGCTCATTATTCTAACTATCCTTCTCTCTCTTCGCCCACAATAAATTAATACTTTCTCTTTCTCTTTAGGACCCATATACTATTTCTCCTGAAACTCTGTGCCAAAGAAGTGGGGTAAACTAATAAGAGATGGAGAGAGTATTAGCTATCTTATGTTACTTGGCCTTGAAGACTATTGTTAAACATGGGTTTACCTATAAAAAAAAATCCAAAAAGACAGCTTGTTAACCAATAGAAATGCTATTTACTAAACACATTAATTGGTTTTTTCACCTCCATTAACAAGATAAAAGCGCAAGGCCATTTACCAACCAAGCGCAAGGGACAGAATAAAGGGAATATCAAGTTATCATCTCAAATGCAAATCATTTCCCCTTATAAGGGAACAATAAAAACAAAAAAAAAAAGGCTGGAAACTACTTTCTCTACCTACTTATTCTGTTCAAACATAAATGGCGGAAGACAATAAGACATTTTTCATTCAATCAAATGCAGCCTAAAAACTTTGGTGCTAGTATATTAAGAAATTCCACAGCTAGAGTTTCAAGCTTTTGCAAACCTTGAAAAAAATAGTTTCCCACTAATAGACGAATCAGCACATTGTAGCTCCTAATATTTTCAATCAAGAAACCAAAGTAGGCTCAACTTTCAGCAGACAAACCCCAAATGCAGTCCCTGATTTTATCATTTACTGATTCTCTATTATACTAGCTAAATAAACAAAGAGATCAATTTACACCATATAGGAAAAACATGGAGTCGTTAATACCATCAGAAAACATTTCTCAAGGGTAATTCATGTGTGTTAGAGACCACAACATTATATGGGACAAGTATGTCTAAGTAATGGTATATGATAAGAAAACAAGGAATAAGTAACATACAGATTTGTATTGCTCAATTTAGGGTAATTAACTAATACAAATGTTCAAGATTCGAGAGGTGAGCAGTCCCCCTCCTTACACTTCTCTTACTTCACACTTTCTGAAGGGCTTGCATAAAACTTCCTCAAGTACCAACATAGAATGATGCATCACCCTATTAGAATTCACTACATTGGCTTCATTGTCTATATAAGGCTACTAGCAATTAAAGTTGACATCTGCTATTAGCTGAAAGCCTTGGCATTAATCTACTAAAGCAGGTGTTGCCAATGCAAGTTTTTACTCCCTAAACTCACCAACTCTTTCTGTTTTAATCAAATATCTTAATAGATTGCAGAGTTGAAAAGTAGAGTTTAGTTACATTAGCCCAAGTTAATGCCTTTTTTAACTAAGTTAAAGTATTAATTTGTAAACCAGGCATGGCACAGGTATTATTTAGTGCTCAGCTGTTTGGGAAACAAAAAGAGTACAGCAGTTCAATGTAACAAGGGTGAAATCCAGTAAAACTATGTTAACAGATAAATAGCAAGTAAATGAAGCATGAAAGTTTCCTCCTCATTGCAGGTTTTGCAGGAAAATGGAACTTACCATTGTGAATTCAACAAAAGCAATACGAGTTGAATGCACATTGTCCCCCAAAAGCCTCAGACGGGAAACCTGTGAAAAAAGAACCATAATCATAAGTACATATGTAGAGGCCGTCCATTTTATGGTAATAATCTGAGCCTTCATCTACTCAGAAACACACCTCGCCACAAGCAGTCTCAAAGAAAGTCTTAACATCCAACTGAGAAACCTGCAACCGTATTTAAATAAAGAAATGTCAAGCAGTACAACCTACAAGGAGTATCACTAACCGATACAAAGAAAACAACTTCAACAAAGCAAGCAGTTTAGCAACCATTATACCTTTTTATCAATATTTGTACAGTAGACAGTTCTCGCACACATCTCTCTCTCATCTTCAGACTGTTGTTAATCATAAAATTTAGAATGCATAGTCCATTACTGTAGACAATGAGGGTAAAACAGCTTATGCAGAAGTACATAAACATGCACCCATACCCTGGGAAGAAACGTAGGATTCACAGGGAGTATCGCAGTTTTGGAAGGCAAGACCCTGACTGGATAGTATCCCAACATTGTCCCACCTAGGCTTAAAGCAGCTCTAGCACCCTCTGTTCAAAAAAATTTAAACAATATGAACACAAATGCAAATAAAGAGAAAAAATGGACTTTCCAGGATGGTCAAATTGAGGACTTACGCTCATCAGCAAACTCTACAAAAGCAAAACGAAGAACCGAATGAGGGTCGCCACAAATTCGGCAGTCAACAACCTGCTAAATATCAGAAAAATATGCCAAATAATCATAAAGATTTGACTATTCAAGCAAGCCAACAAATCATATACACCATTTGCATCAGCTACATTTACTTCATAAATCACACACAATTGTTCCTATTAGCAAAGCATAAATAACCAGTTCGGCTACATAATTTACTAGTCCACAGGAATTGCAGAAAACCCATATTTAAAAATTTAATACTCCCTCCGTCCCATATTATAGTGCTTGATTCTTTTTGCACGATCTCCAAGACATACCTTTGACCTTCGATATCTTCTATTTCATATTAATAAAAGATATAAAAAGTTGATATTATGAAAGCACACATTGACGCGAACCTGACAAGATCCCACATGAGTATGTTTTTTTGTAATATAATGAGAATATTTGGTCAAAGAATTTAAAGTTTGACCCCCCAAAAAGACAACAAGCACTATAGCATGGGACGGAGGGAGTAAGATGTAGCCACGGATAAATATCAATACAGAAAAAACCCTCCACATCCTTACATTGTGTTTGGGAGACTTGAAAGAAGTTGAAGAAGGAAAAAAAGTTAACAAACACAACTGCTATGGTTTACCAAACCCTTCAGGATAGACAACATATATAAGATGTTCACATGCTACACAATCAAACACAGAGCTAGGAATCAAAAGAACCCTGAGTTGAGAATGATCTTCACCTATCTCTCAAATACCTTGATAATTCTAAATCTACTCGTGCTCAAAACAAATAACCTTAATATCCTCTATTCTTTGTTGCATTTAGAAAGAGGGGAAAAGAACATAAATGTTCCCAAATCTTCCACCGCTTGTTTTAAATTATCAATTAGCATATTGTCGTAAATTCAAAAGTAGAGAGTACCGAGAACTTAGAGAGTTCAATCCGATTGAAAAAATTCAAACTCATATCTCTCATCAAAAACCAATATCTGTAATCAGATAAGCCACATATTATATTACTTCCGTAACAAAATCACAGAAATAAGACCACTCTCTGCAAAAGAGAGTCATCGTTGGATGTTGGCTTTCTTTTTACTATTATCTGACAAATGATATGACTTAGCACCAAAGCCATCATAGATGGTAGTTTCACAAAATAATACATATCAAAACATGAGTCCTAACAAATTAACTTCTGTTGCGTCTAAAAAGAAAAGCGTACAAGGAAGTCATATCACTAACTCGGTAAGTTATAATTTTCCTTTCACTGCAAGTAATAGATGATTGATCGAAGCTTTTACTTTGCGTTTACTATCAACAGTAAGTAGAGTCTTTTATACATCAGATCCATCTCCGCTCAAATAGAAAAAGGAGAATAAATTGTTGGAAGTTCAACATCTCTACAATACAGCCAGACGATAAACACCAAAAAGTAAAGATTAAGCATGAACAAAATATTTCATTGATATATGAGAAGTAGAGGCTGCAAAAGTCTTGAACAAATCTTTGAGAAGCTCAAAATGAGAGAAGGAACAAGAAACAAAAGATGGCAAGCTTGTAGACTAGAGTAGCTTTCTTTACACCACTTTTCCGGATAGAGTATTAATTAATTGAGAAAGGGAGATGAGATATGTTTAGACAGGAAAATGCATAGAGTTAACAAAAAAAAAAAAGGTAACACACATAATCTAAACTGCACAAACATGGTCTTTCACCAGCACCTCCTAAAGTAAACTTCAGTGTAGGTGCTTAATATCCACATTTGAACAAGAGCCACTCCTCCAAGCCCCCCCCTCCCTTCTTCCCCCTCTCTTCCTCTTTTTCTCCCATCAAGACTTTTTAGTTTAAAGTGTTTCGCAACCCTATTTCTTTTTTCAAATAAGGTTTTCTCTTTAGATTTACAAGTGTAGTTTGTTTGTTCTTATTTGTAAATATCCCTACATGTGGGAGTTGTTATTACTTCATTTTGACATAAGTTTTTCTGGACATATATTATGGTGGAAATCGTCTAAGAGCCAAAACTAGTGCTTATCCTCCAAGTACAAGTGCAAATATGAAGTTGGTTTTATCCCAAAACAGCTATAACACAAAAGACGTGTATCTTTAATTGAATATAAAGATATTTATTCATAGGAATATCTTTATGGTGACATCAAGTGTTATGCCCTAGCTGAACCTAAGTAAGCGTTCATTAAATATTTTGGGAAATAAACATGTTTTGATAGAATCATTCTTCCTTAGGAAAATATCGAACATCGACATCAAGTGGCTTTAATTTCATAAATTTTTTGTCCCATACTTAAGGTGCTCAAGATATTGTGGATTCCCAGTTCATTTACAAATACTTATATCTTGTACAATATTTACTTACTTAAAAACACTCCTTAATATGTCAAATCTATCAAACAATAGAGTCATTTGCTTCACATAATAAGCAATGTACTTTTCAACTCATCATTAGAGCAATGTACCTTTGGTCCTCCTTTTGAAATTTTTGAATCATGTATAAGAGATGGAAATTTCTTCTTTAAAACTGTGAAGCTCACAGTCCCTGTCTCCCTTCTTTGACTTTCATTTGCTTTCGCGTAAACAATATTAACATCCGTGTTAGGATATAATTTGTGATCATTGTGATGATATTTTGAGCATCATTTCCTGATTACTATGTCACTGGGATGCCTTAGGGATACTCAGAAAGGTTAGACAATTAAGTCATGCATAGGCTTGCCTAAGATAATCATTATTCCAAGTGGTCCCACAATTTATATTACGACTGTATTAGTTTTGCTGATCAGAATATAGTATAACTACATTAGCAGGGTGTTTAATTATACTTTGTAAGATTACTAAATTATGTGATATATTATCCTGAAAGAGAAGAATTCATTGCCATGAAGACAAACAGTTTTTGGTACACTTCACGTCAAAAACATATCATTGCCCCGACACTCAATATCAATGGTACATAGACTATTGGAGTCATCCCGAAGGAATAAAGTGAAATTTCTATAACTTTCAGCAGCCCACATGATATGTTGTTATAATCTTGCTTTTTGAGTTCTCCCGTATGACTCCCTACCATTTGCGCCGATCAATTACTATGATGCACCAACTTAGACACAAGAATCTCACTGGTGTATGGATACAAAGAGATTCATGAAAATAGTTTTAATTCAAGACACACAACCCAATAAATTAATGCCCCAATTTTCAAAGCAAACACAAGGATACAGATGATCTATATATAGAGTTATAAAGTATTTTTAAATATTTTCTTAGGAAAATCTTCTCACAGCTTGTTTTTTTTCCCCAGTTTTCATTCATTAGTTATATATTGACTTATAGTATTGATTCCACTTCGTAAAAAGAACAAGAAATAACTTCATTTTTTTATCCACGCAAAAGAAAAAATGTACTCCAATTTCACAAAACACCAGAAAGGGAGACGTTCGTGAAAACCCCATGACAATGCCCAAAAAGGAGCCAAAAACAACATTTGATCCCATAAAGAATTTGACGAAGACACAAGGAACCCTGAAATATGCCACATAATTTTGTGCCCTTCCGCCTACCAAACTTCGTGTAATGAATAGTCAGAAGTGCTAGAAGTGTAAATGCAGCAATCTAATGAATCCCAAGAATACCAACTAACCTCTACCATAAGTAAGTGCACTTTAGGACAATGCAAGAACTTATTCCCTGTCTCCTCACTGGACAAGACATAAGGAGCACACGTGAGGAGAAAAGAGCCTAAAAGCTCTCAGTAGATTATCACAAGTATCGAGTTTTCCCAAACTAGCATCGCAGACAAACTTCATAATCATAGCCTTCCAAACAAAAGACAAAAGACCAAAAAGTTCATGATTAGGCATTTTCAGGTGTTCACAAAAGGAGTGAAAGGAAAAAGACCACAATAGATATATCAACAACACTCTCCTATACTCCTATCCTAGAAATCATAAAAGGGATATCCAACAATTTAGCAAGCTCCCTCAGGCCCCAATTCCCTATCATGAGGTTCCCTCCTAAAACGAAAATTGCAAGAGAAATTATCACCATTTCTCACCCTACAAAAAAATATAGGAGTACAAAGAGCACATGAGGAGGTAATTTTCAAGACAAATAGAAAAGGTCATTAGGAAGAGGCCATTGGTTGCAAAAGTGATCAATTGGTCCAAATCTTGTCAAAAGGCTAGCGAAAGAAAGGAGATACATACAAAAGGGGTCACATGTTTACAAACACAATTAAAATTTATCTAAGTGGGTGGAAAAGAAATAAGGAACAATCAACTTTCTCATGAAAAAGACACTGGGGTAGGGGAAGAAAGATATACACCCTCTAAAGGCTAGGGTCGAACAAACAAAGGAAAACCCACGAATTAGACTCGTTAAAATCATATCTTCTTTCAACCTCCTTCCGAATTCTAAACATGCAATCGACATTTTGTGTTAAGTGTAAGCAAAAAACTTAGATTTTGAATTGATAAGGTAGTTTATAAAAGCATTTTTAAAAGAAAAGGAGAAGAAAAGTAGTTATTTGTATAAAAGTGGCAATACATTATCTATTTCTTTCTTCTAGCACATGGGGGCTCTTTTTCTATCTTTCTCTATCTCTCTCCAGTCTCCTCTCCTATATTCTTGTACCATACTTCCTTCATTTCATAATACTTGAAACATTTTTGACTTTTACACTATTCAACGACTCTCATTTGACCGTGTTTTGCGAATTCAACATAAAGAAAAATATAGTCATACGAAATTTTGTTAGATTGTCCTCAACATATAGTTTCACAATATCAAGTTTTTAAAAATTTTACTTATAAGGAATTATAGATATTAATGATTAAAGTTATGTGTTGACAAGCATATACTGCCTAGAGAAACGTTTCAAGTAATATGAAATGGAGGAAATATTTCGGTGTTGGTAATAAAAAAGGAGGAAGTATTACGTAAGGTTGTTTTTGACAAATAACCTTTTTTATTTTCTTTTCTTGTTCTTTGAAAGGATAAAAAAACAAAATCTGGAAGAGCAGCTTTCATCTACGATATGCTAAGTAGATATTCAACACTTACGAAAATAATTTCTAGTCACTACTACTAAATTCCCTTAATATTCCAATTGTGGATTCTTTTGTTTCATTTAATTAAATAGTGAAGATATGCTCCGATTTTGAATTCACAAAAATCCATGGAGTAAATGTCAAAAGTAAAGACATACTCAAGGGGCATAACTAGATTATGTGCACAACAAATTATGAACAGTGCTTCCTATTATTTCATCAACTTACAGCTCAGAAATTCCATTAGTTTCAATAATCATTTCATTAAAGATCTTTTCTTTATTAATAGGAGATAAAAAGGAGAGTGCATCCTGAAAACAAAAAATAAAACAAAAATTTCACCCTACCAAACAAAGCCATAAGCCACCTTTTCACGCATGCCAAAGTTACCACTAAGAGACACACATAGCAGTGGCTAACACTAAGAAAATATGAGTTTGGATAAATAGAAGCAAGAGCCAACTATATTTATTGAGATCATCAGCATTAACTTGTAATCTATTCAAACTACTTTTCCTAACTAGTCCATAAATCTAAGTCAGTTACTAGTGAGTAAAATGATGCTTTACTAAGTCTTCTTTTCATATGATAATATTGAGAGCCTGATTTGGCAACAAAGTTACAGAGAAGACCTTTTACTCTTCAAACCCTAATCATCATCATGACTCCAATAATCCATGTGACTTGCTTGTCTATAGAGTGACAGACTAACTGATTTAGCTTTGCTATCTACATAGTAATAACTCATAGTCTATTTTATAATGGCCTTAGTCCTTAATCTATTTAAAAATACTCTTTTACTAAATTAAAAGATAACATAAATGCATTGAGTTGTTCATAAATTTTCACACATGTAGCCTACCATTGCTGAAAACTAACTAGAATGAGTGCAGATACATGCACAGTATAAAGTCCAATCCAAAACATCCTTAATAGCTCAAATATATAAAGAAATTATTACCCAGAACGACTATTCTTCTTACAAAATTAGTAAGATGGTCTCTAAACTATAATTTTAAAGAGTTCGCTCAACTTTATCAACGCCAAACTCCAATGAGGTTAAGTATTCAATTCACTAAAAACAAATCCATTCTCGTCTTAATATTTCTTAGACATATTTCCATTTCCATTTCCATTTGAAACTAAAAGCCTGAAGAGTGAAGACTACACTCTCAATTCCGATGGATCAATGGTAATCCATGATTCAACAACGGATCCTAACCCAAAACTGCCTCAATGACGAACGAACTCATGCAACCCTGTTCTTGGAGAGAGGCGAAAAAGCCTTAAGAGGTCTCCCAACCGGTAGATCATCACAAGTATTGAGTTTCTCCAAACTAGCATCCAAACAAACTTCTAACCATAGCCTTCCTAAACAATGTAGAACGAGGAAAAAGTTCATCATTACGCTTTTACAGAAGGTGTTCACAAAAGGAGAGAAAGGAAAAGTATCCCAACAAATCTGCCAGCTACACTCTACGAATCAGAAAAGGTATATCCAACAGTTTAGCAAGCTCCCCCAACTACCATAGCATCGTAAGGGGTTAACGATTTCAGAAACAATTTATTTTGAACCATATATTACTGTGCTTACCCTCACGATCCTCTATTTAAAACATGAATACTAATTTACCGTGGCCTTCACTAAACCTTGATTCTCTCCATATGATGTTTCCTTCTCGTCTAAGCTCTAACTTCAATTCCTTAGAAAAGTTCTGGTTCAGCATCTTAACAGGGATGAATATATCCAAGATGGCCGTCTTCTTGATGAATTTGACAAAGTCAGTAATTGACAGTTTTTTGCGAGATGTCAGAGATGTAAAAAACTAAACAAATGTCTTTATCTATAGCACTTCTATTCAATTTCCATTTATGTTTAACTTCCAAGGCCTATTAGCATGTCAAACTCATCAAAGTAATAAAAACGTATCAAATTGTGAATTCCTTTATTTCATTTACTTTCATAGTCAAGATACTCCCTTTCTGAATTTCATGAAAATCCCAGAAAGGGGGAAAAAAAACTCACAAGTAAAGGAATCTGACCATAAGACAAAAGCGGAAAAAAAGTCCCAAAACACAATATTTAGATATGATAAGAGACAGGTCGCCCCCACTAAAGTTACTCGGACAACACCATCATTCACCTTTTCAGGCATGGCAAAGTTACCACTAAAAGACACATATGGCGATGGCCATCACTAAGAAAGTTCCAAGTTTGGGTAAATAGAACCGACAGCATTAACTTACATTCTACTCAAAACTATTTTTCCTCACTAGTCCATTAATCTAAGTCAGTTACTAGTGAGTGAGCTGAAGCTTTTCTATGTCTTCTTTACATATGATAATATGCAGATAAAGAGCTCGATCTGGCAACAAAGTTATATACATGACCTTTTACTCTCCAGACCCAAATCATCATCATCACACCAATAATACATGTAACTTGCTTGTCAAGAGTGACGAACAACTGATTTCAGTTTTGCTTCCTACATGGTAACAAATCACTGATTTTGAATATAAAAAACTTATTCTAAATGCCAAAAAAGTGTGTTAAGTTTTTTGACGAATGTGTTAAGTGTTAACCACTTTATGATTTTCTTCAATACCTAGATAGCCAATGAGATCCTTAAGATTTTGAACATAAGCAAATCTGCGAAAGCAAGAACAACGATGTTGTTCCGATCCATATGGTAGTGATAGGAAAAATCTTTCAAAATTATACACTTATTTTTGCAAAGAAGTAGGTCTACCAGAGCAAGAAAGAGGATGAAGTTAACATCCATGATAGAATATAAGAGACTTTATGGAGAAAAAAGGACCGAATTGGAGACTCTCACCCTTGATCTTCTTGTATTTTAGATGATGCCTACGAAAGATGAGAGCCAGCTTTGCTGAAGAAACAGACCCCCCCTCCGTCTTGTAAACACAGAAAGACCATTTAGGGAAGAAAAGATATATAGAGAACACGAACCCAAAGGGCGAAAAAAAAGAAAGAAACATCCCAGGTAGATCATTTCATCCCTTGTAAGTCATTGCTCCTTTCTCATCATAAACAGAATTAAACCTTAAAGTTTTCACAAAATCACCACATAGATATAATGTTTCACCAAATTAACAGATACCCAAATGCTTTGAGTTCTTCAGAATTTTTCACAAATGTAACATACCTTTGCTGTAACACTATTTAGAATTACACCAGCTACATGCACAGACCAAGTCCAATTCAGATAATCTTTAATAGCTCATAACTCTGGGTTGCTTTGAATAAAGAGAACTCCAAGTCACAGAATGAACATGGGACCAGGGATTGTTAATTGTCTTGGAATACAGAAAGCTAGATCTAATATAATAAATCACTAGTTCACTACCATCAAATCGTTAAGGAAACCCATAAATCATTTGCTTCTTCTCATATGATGCAAGATCAGGTTTCACTTGACCTCACTGCAAAATGCCAGGTCTAATAATTAATCTAAAACTACTATAAAATTTGTAAAATAAAAAAGGAAACAAAACAAAGAACCATGAATCTTTTGTTTAATTTACTCATATGACTATGAGTAGCGTCGATCAAGTTCTCACAGACATATAAGGGATTTATTGCCCCGTAACCAGTATTTCTTCTTACAACTTTAGTAAGGAGGTCTCTAAACTACTGATCTGAAGAGTTCATTCACCTTTATTAATACCAAGCTCCAAAGAGGTTAAGTAATTTAATAAACTAAAAACAACGTTCTCATCTTAATACTTCTTAGATATATTTCGATTTCTAACAACTTGTGATATGATGTATTATAATATTGAAGACTTTGCTCTCAATTCCAATGTCAGAATGGATCAATGGTAATCAACAATTTGAACTATGGATCCTAACACAAAACTGGCTAATGATTAATGAGCTCAGGCAACCTCATTTCTAAGCAAAAGGCAGTAGATTTATAATCAGAGACATTGTACCTCGGTGATATTAAGGAGTACAATATATTGGTTATTTGGTTACATGACCACGAGACGATGACATTAATAAAGTGTACCATACAAAAGCATCAGCCATAACATGTGCGTGTTTGATTTTGATACACATTACAGTAAAACAAATAAGTTAAATTCAAACAAAAAACACAGTGAAATAGATAAGTACATACGAAACTATGGACCACTTTTGAGTATTCATTGAGAGAATTAGGACCGGAAATGTAGTCAGCATTAGGCAAAGACACAAGAGGACACCAATACTACGCAGGCATTAAAGTTACCTGTCCACAACTACTAAACAAAGCAGCTAATCGCTCTTCAGTGACCTGATTGGAGAAGAGTAAAAAGAGTTCCATCACCAAAAATTCTTTGAATTCTCAAGAAAACAGATTTAAAAAATCCAAAGAGATAATAAACTGGCTTACATGCTGGTCAATGTCAGAGACGTATACTGTGCGCCTAATGCTTTCTTCTCGCTGTGCACGGAAAGCTCTTCCATTCATCCGTCTCCTCCCTTGGTTAAAGCTATTCCTCCTCTGGAACAAATTGATCACATAAAACTAAGAGAATGACATAAACATATATGTCAAGAAACAAATCTACTCGGGGACAAAAATGATTGAACCTAAATATCCTACATAATAATCAATAATTACCCAACATCTAGAACCTAAGAATAACCAGATATTTGGTGCTTGACGAAACATGGATTACTTATTGTATTGTATCTGAGAATGACGCAAAGATAACACCTAAAGTAAATCACACCATCACCTTTATTAATACCAAGCTCCAAAGAGGTTAAGTATTCAATTAACTAAAGTTCAGATTCAATCTCATCTTAATACGTCTTAGACATATTTCCATTTCCGACAACTCAACATATTATCCACAAAGTAAGCTCATGTTCAAACTTCAAACGATCAACTTGATAATTCAACACTTCACACATAAACCCATACAGTATACACGAACATAAATGGCACGAGACTAAAGAACTAAAAACACGAAAAGGCCCACACTTGCTCAACATAAAACATTAAGCTACTAAGACATCATGTCCACAACCCTCGTGTACGAAAAATGCAGGTGAGTCATTAGAAACTACCCATGATCAAAAGAACTAGATCACTCAAAACCCCCAACAATAAAGCTAGAAAAAAAGCAAATTTGCAGTAAATCATCCACATACACACATTATAAAACCTCACTGACCCATTAAGTGATGCAAGATATTTCAATTCCAAACCATCAGAATTTCATTCATTCAACAAAAATAAAGCAATAAAATCACATATAAGACAAAATTAATAATAAAAAACACAAAAACCCAAATCAAATATAACCCCATCACCCAGTTCCACTGAAGAACAAAAATCAAAAAAGTAAAGAAAAACAATCAAAATGCAGAAACAACATCAGCAGTAAAAGGAAAAAAAAAAAGATCAAGAGAGAGAAATTATGAATACCCTCCGATTATTAGGAAAATTATCATTGCTGGAAATTTTATTAAGTGGGGAAAAATTGTTGTGGACCGACTGATCATCATTTTTGAGACGATAAGAAGAGGGTATAAACTCTTTAGCCCAAGGATTCAACTTAGATAAAATGTCGGCTAACTCATTTATATTCTTCTGAAATTCGGATTTTGAATCACAACTTTTAGTGTCAGTTTCTGAGTTCTGGGTAGGTGAGTTACAATTCTTATTGAACTGATCATCAGAATTCACAACATTTTGCGCAACAGCAGCCATGAAAATTGTAAAGAAAAAAATTTATATGGGTAAAAAAGGTGGAAGAAATTACAAGAAATTACAAAAAAAAAAGGAACAAAATTTATGTAAGATTATGTTAGGGGAGAAAGAGAGAAGAGGGTGGATTCCTTTTTTTTCTTCTCTTATTTTATTTTTGCAAAAAACAGAGAAAGGAATTTTACAAGAGAAAACCCATTTTAGGGGAGAGGTAGAAGATGATGATGATCAGATATGGAAATCAGAAAAGGAATTTTAAGTTTGATGGAAAAAAATTTGGAAAAAATAAAAAAAGTAAGACCCAAAAAGGAGGGGAGTGTAGAAAAGATTCTAGGGTTTTTGATTTTGGAAGGAAAAAATAATGTGGAAATTTTAATGGGGGGTAAAAAAAAAAATTTTGGTGTTGTTTGGTGGGGCTGTTTGTGAAAGGGGAGAAACAGGTGGCTTAGGATTTGGCCTCTTTCTTTCTCTTTTATTGTCCTGAGTGGCAGTTGATAGAGTAGAGAGTTGTGAGAGATTGAGAGTGGAGGTGATGATGAGTGTGTCTGTGTGAGTATGTGCTTGGGGATGGAGGACTGTGAGGGAGCTTGGTAGTACAATCAACAATGCTAATGATGGTGTAGCATATTATAACTGAATTATAACAATCTTGGTAGTACAATCAACAATGCTAATGATGGTGTAGCATATTATAACTGAATTATAACATTGTTAGATTAGTGAATTAGTTGATTACTTGATGAGTTTCTTATTAATAATGTTTCCAAGGATTTTCAAATATTATTTGACATAAAAATGTGGTATAATTAATTTCAAGCTTTACCTTTTTTAAAGTAATATCAATTTTTGGATGGACTTTTTCAAAATACTTTGATCTGTTATTCTTTATATATAGGATAAATTTCATGCAACTACATTTTATAACAAAAAATTTTCAAAAAACTATCTTATAATTTTGTTTTTTCAAAAAACTACCTTATAAAACAAAACCTGTTTCAAACGACCACCACCGACGACATCCGTTAGTTTTGGCCAGTTAACCCTCCTTTGACCATCACATGATGGTCACGTGAGTTTATTAAAACTAACAAAAACTCAATTGCAACCCTAAAATAATCCAATACAAATCTAAGATCATGACTCACGTGAGTTTTAATGAACTCACGTGACCAACATGTGATGGTCAAAGGAGCGGTTAACTGGTCAAAATTAATGGATGTTGTCAATTGGTGGTCATTTGAAACGGGTTTTGTTTTATAAGGTAGATTTTTGAAAAAAAAAAAATTAAGGTAGTTTTTTGAAATTTTTTGTTATAAAAGGTAGTTCCATGAAATTTATCCTTATATATACTACACACTCGAGAGTGAGGGATATTCTAATGGTTAGAGCTTCCCTCCCGGTTCTAAGAGGTCTTGGGATCGATTCTCACCCTAAGCAAGTTGAGATCCCCGTTATTCCCCCCAACTTGTCCAGGTTTTCTCCTTACCTTATTACAATATATATATATATATATATATATATATATATATATATATATATATATATATATATATATATATATATATAAGTGAGTTCATATGAGAATGCATACTTACATGAGAAATGAGAATGGATTTTACGCGCTATAACTCTAATAAACAAGTGATGTAACTCTAATGAAAAAGTGATGTAACTCCAATAAGAAAATATTAGAATAAAAAATTTCAAAAAAAAAAAAAATTTTGGGATCAAAATTTTTTTTGGAGGTATAACTCTAATGAACAAGTGTTGTAACTCTAATCCAATCGTGTGATTCTCATTTCTCATGTAAGGAGCATTCTCATGTGATCTTGCCCTTATATATATAGAAGTGAGTTCATATGAGAATGCATACTTACATTGAGAAATGAGAATAGATTTACACGCTATAACTCTAATATATATATATATATATATATATATAAAAGTGAGTTCATATGAGAATGCATACTTACATGAGAAATGAGAATAGATTTTACATGCTATAACTCTAATGAACAAGTGATGTAACTCTAATGGAAAAGTGATGTAACTCCAAAAAAAAATTAAAAAAAAATAATTTTGAATTTTTTTTTTTTTTTTGAGCTCGAAGTTTATTCTGGGGTATAACTCTAATGAACATGTGGTGTAACTCTAATCTAATCATGTGGTTGAAATTCATTCTCATTTCTCATGTAAGAAGCATTCTCATGTGATTCTGCCCCTATATATATATATGAGAAGTGAGAATGGATTTTACGCGCTATAACTCTAAAGAATAAGTGATGTAACTCTAATGAAAAAGTGTTGTAACTCCAAAAAACAAATATTAGAAACCAAAGTGCAATTATCTCCCTTTGAGGGGAGTGTAAGGCATTGTGGTTTCACTAATTTCGATTTTCTCCCCACTTTTGGGATGGCAGGGTGGTTTATGGTGTTTATGGAAAGATAATCCTTCAAATCCTTTTATTATGAGTATTATCCATAGATTGGGAAGATTTATGGCTTGTAATATTGAAGTTTTATCTATGAATTGCTCTTTTATTGCTATATTTATTTATGTCCCTCCTAATTATGCATTAAAACAAGAGTTTTGGGAGGAATTAATTTTGTATCTAAGTACTTTAACCTTGCCCTTTATATTATTAGGTGATTTTAATGAGTTAAGCTCTAGTAGTGATAAATTGGGGGTGCGCATTTTCCCGACTTAATTATATGAATTTGTTATTTTTGAATCTATAGAATGTGTTGAATTACCTTTTGAAGGTAGTGTCTATACTTGGAGGAAGAAACCCCATGAGCCTAATAATATACTAATAAGATTGGATAGAGGGGTTGTTAGCTTAGATTGGATGAATATATATCCTTGTACAAAAGTAAAATATCATAATTTTACTTCTTCGGATCATTGCCAAATTTCTATCTCGTTGAAATTAAGTAAAGGTAGAAAGGCTCCACCTTTTAGATTGAACAAGTTGTGGACTACTCGGAAGGATTTTGATTGCTTAATAAAAAAAACTTGGAGCACTTGGTTCCAAGGCTCACATATGTATCGTCTAGCTCGAAAATGTAAACTCCTAAAAGAAAAATCTAAGGTATGGTCTACCACTCGATTTGGTAATATTTTTCGCTAGTTAAGAATAATTGAAGAAAAACTCAAGACAATCCAAGAAAGATTAGTAATGGATGGGGATTCGCCGAGATTAATAGAAATGCAAGATAAATTTTTAACTAAACAGAATAAATTTTTACTTTTTCAGGATATACATTGGAAAATAAAAGCTAAGTCTAATCATTTAAAACTTAGCGATGCGAATACAAGTTATTATCATGCGTGTGCCACCATTAGAAGGAATCGTAATCTGATAAACTCAATTCAAGATGCCCAAAACAATTCTCTAACTAACCCCTTTCGGATAGATTAATGTATAACAAATGCATTTAGGCAACGGCTTTCTAGTAATCTTAATTGTTCTTTTGATAGTGATGAGGACTTTAATTTACTAGAACGCATTATATCAGATGAAGACAATGAAATCCTTTGTATGGATGTTTCTTTTGAGGAAGTTAATACATCTACTTTTGATTTAGCTCCTGATAAATCTCCAGTTCCGGATGGGTTTCCTCTTTTATTTTTCCAAAAGTACTGGTCCTTAGTTGGTAGATCTTTATTTAGGGCTGTTAGAGCCTTCTTTCATTCGGGTAATCTTCTCAAGGAAGTAAACCATACATTCATTACTCTAATTCCAATGATAGATAACCCCTCAAACCCTAATCATTTTCGTCCGATTAGCTTACGCGCTACCATCTATAAGATAATCTCAAAAGTTATGGCTAATAGATTAAAAGATGTGTTAGGCAAAATTATTCACCCATTGCAAGGGGGCTTTTGTTCCAGAAAGGCTAATTCAAGATAATATTTTAATAGCACATGAAGTTTTTCACTTGATTAAGAATAAAAAAGGACTAGAGAGATGTATTGCTATCAAATTAGATATGGAAAAAGCTTATGATAAATTCGAATGAAATTATATTTTTATTGTTTTTGAGAAGTTAGGGTTTAGTGATCGATGGATAAATTGGTTACGGCAGTGTATTACGACAATTTCATTTTCAGTTTTAGTTAATGGCATCCCTGGAGATACTTTTTCCCCTTCCAGGGGGATTAGACAAGGTGATCCTTTGTCCCCATATATTTTTATTCTTTGTGCAGAAATTTTATCCAGAAGATTCCATCAAGCTAGTCTTTCAGGATCGAAGGATATAGGAGTTAAATTAGGACATTCAAGAATCAAAATTCCTTTTTAAACGTTTGCAGATGATACTATGATTTTTGCTAGAGCATTAGAGAAAAACTGTCATGAAATTAAGGATATTTAAGATAAGTCTAGGCAACTAGTTAACTTTCATAAATCTGCGTTTCAATGTACCCAAAATGTTGATGAAAATGTGTCGAAGGAGTTTGCTAGTATTCTTCAAATGGAAGAAACGTTTTCTTTAGGTTAAGTATTTGGGATGCCCTATTATATGTACCAAAGTCACAAATAACACCTTTGTGGATATTCAAGAAAAAGTAATTCTCAATTGACGAAGTGGAAAGCTAATTCTTTATCCAAGCAGGAAAAACTGTTCTTATCCAATCTAACTTAGCAACAAAAGCCAATTATCAAATGCAAAATTTTACTTTGCCTCCTACTATTTTATCATCTTTAGACAAGAGTTATAGGAACTTCTTTTGGAATAAAGCTTCAGATGCGAAGTCCCCTAATTTGATAGGTTGGGGTAAGATTTGTAAACCTAAAATGTTTGGAGGGTTGGGCCTTCAGAAAGCTAAATCTAATAATATAGCCCTCCAATTTAAACTTCTTTGGAAGATTATTTCTGCACCGGATAATTTGTGGGTTAATCTATTTAAAAGAAAGTAATTAAAAACGGAGAGTTTGTTTAATTATAAAGTTACATCTAATGTTTATTGGCAATGTCGTACACTTATGAATTTGCGTAGCTCTTTCAAAAGAGGAATTAGATGGAGTGTAGGAGATGGTGTTGCTATCTCATTTTGGTTTGATAATTGGGTGTATGATCATCCTTTAGCAGACATCTGCTAGGTTTTGGATGATTCAGAAAATGTGTCAGTTAGTCATTTCATTAACCAGGATCGTCAATGGAATCTGTTGCTTTTATCTCAATTTCTTCCAATTGAGATCGTCAATGATATTAAGGCCATTTTTTATCCCCAGCAATAATATTCTTGATAAGATGTTCTGGGGGGTTGTCCCCATATGGAATTTATTTAGTAAAATCAGGTGTAGACCTAATTCAGGGTCTTTCCGCTCAAGTACTTCAGCCGACTGTTTTCCAATGGATTTGGAAATTAAAAGTACCACCAAAAAATAATTTTTTTTATGGAAAATCTATCATAATGGTCTTCCTACAAAAAAAAATTAGAACTTAGTCATATTTTTCTCCCCATGGAGTGTGCCTTTTGTAATTTCAATTCTGAAGATGATGCTCATCTTTTCTCCAGCTATCCCTTTGTTAAAGATGTTTTTAAGGATCTCAAGTTAAATCAAAATTTGCCTATTCTAGGTAATATGAATGAGAATATGTCATTTGTAGATTACTTAGCCATTCTTAAAAAGGATTTTTTTATGGCTGATATAGAGATTTTCGCAATAACTTGGTGGTTTGATTGGTACAATAGGAATGGTATCATTTTTCGCTAGGAGGCTTGCTCTTCTGCTAAAGTGAGTATTATGATTCTAGCTTTTGTAGATAAGATTAAAAAGTTAGGGGATTCAGATAATGATAGTGATGGTATTTTTCTATCTACTGAAAGAGGAATTTGGGTCAAGCCTTTTCGAAGCATAAGTGTAGAGAGAACGTATGTGTGGACTCCTCCAGAGCCTGGTTTTTATAAGATTAACTTAGATGGTTCTAAACTTTCTAATGGTCAATCTTCTTATGGATTTATAATCAAAGATGAGCATGGTAAAATTAGGTTGTGTGGTGCGGGTGCTCTAAGTAGCTCGAATTCTATCCTGGTTGCGGAAGCTAGAGGTCTGAAGGAAGGGATAAAAGGGGCTATCTCTTTGGGTTTGAAGAAAAATTGTTATAGAGGGGGATAAATTGGCTGTTATTCAGCTGATTAAAAATATTTGGAAAATTCCTTGGTCTATTGATATTACTATTTTGGATGCAGGTGAAGATCTAAAGCTGTTTGAAGATGTTCAAATTCGCCACGTGTTTCGGGAGGTTAATGCTGCTGCAGATTGGTTGGCTCATAGGGGGCATTAAACGGCTACTGCATATATATGTATCATTACCGATCAACCAATTTCTAAATGTTGGGGTAGATCCTAAAGAGATACCGCTTCCTCATGAATTTATATTGAATCGGGATCTTTTGGCTCAACTTTATCCCAGTTTTGCCGAAGGTGCAATCCCATTTTTTACTTTGAATTGGTCAAAATATGCGGAATTTCTTACTTTTCGTGGAGGATTAGATCGAGTAACTGGGGTCTATGGCTGACTGATATTGCACGCCATCATTTAGCTATTGCAATCCTTTTCTTGATAGCGTGTCACATGTATAGAACGAACTGGGGCATTGGTCATGGTCTAAAAGATATTTTTGAGGCTCATAAAGATCCATTTACGGGCCAGGGACATAAAGGCCTATATGAGATCCTAACAACGTCATGACATGCTTAATTATCTCTGAACCTAGCTATGTTAGGTTCTTTAACCATTGTTGTAGTTCACCATATCTATTCGATGCCCCCTTATCCATATCTAGCTACTGACTATGGTACCCAACTTTCATTGTTTACACATCACATGTGGATTGGTGGATTTCTCATAGTTGATACTGCTGCGCATGTGGCCATTTTTATGGTAAGAGGCTATGATCCAACTACTCGATACAACGACCTATTAGATCGTGTTCTTTGACATCGCAATACAATCATATCACATCTCAACTGGGCATGTATATATATTTTTAAGATTTCACAGTTTTGGTTTGTATATTCATAATGATACCATGAGAGCGTTAGGGCGTCCGCAAGATATGTTTTCAGATACCGCTATACTATTACAACCCGTCTTTGCTCAATGGATACAAAACACCCATGCTTTAGTGCCTAGTGCAACGGCTCCGGGTGCAACAATAAGCACCAGTTGGACTTGGGGTGGTGGTGATTTAGTAGCAGTGGGTGGAAAAGTAGCTTTCTTACCCATTCCATTAGGGACCGCAAACTTTTTGGTCCACCACATCCATGCTTTTACAATTCATGTGACGGTACTAATACTTCTAAAAGGCGTTTTATTTGCTCGTACCTCTCGTTTGATACCTGATAAAGCAAATCTTGGGTTTTTCTTCCCTTGTGATGGACCTGGAAGAAGGGGAACATGCCAAGTATCCGTGTGAGATCATGTATTCTTAGGGTTATTCTCGATGTACAACGCAATTTCGGTAGTAATACCATTTCAGTTGGAACATGCAGTTAGATGTTTGGGGTAGTATAAGTGATCAAGGGGTGGTACTCATATCACGGGAGGAAACTTTGCGCAAAGTTCTATTACTATTAATGGGTGGCTCCGTGATGTCTTATGGGCGCAGGCATCCCAGGTAATTCAGGCTTATGGTTTTTCATTATCTACATATGGTCTCTTTTTCCTAGGTGCTCATTTTGTATGGGCTTTTAGTTTAATGTTTTTTTTAGCGGGCGTGGTTATTGGCAAGAACTTATCGAATCCATCGTTTGGGCTCATAATAAATTAAAAGCTGCTCCTGTTACTCAGCCTAGAGCCTTGAGCATTGTACAAGGACGTGCTGTAGGAGTAACCCATTACCTTATGGGTGGAATTGACACAATATAGGCGTTCTTCTTAGCAAGAATTATTGCAGTAGGATGATGACTAGCAGGATTTGAAAGGCATTATGGCATTAAGATTTCCATGGTCTAGGTAAGGCTTAGCTCAGGACCCCACTCCTCGTCGTATTTGGTTTGGTATTGCTACCGCACATGACTTTTAGAGTCATGATGATATTACTGAAGAACGTCTTTATCAGAATATTTTTGCTTCTCACTTTGGGCAATTAGCAATTATTTTTCTGTGGACTTCCGGAAATCTGTTGCATGTAGCTTGGCAAGGAAATTTTGAATCATGGGTACATGACCCTTATGGAATATAGCTACTTTGGGTATTACCCATCCGCCCGGAGAATTTATAAACAAATGCAAATCCTTGGTATCGTCCTCGATACTGAGATATACCATAAGACCAATAAGTTGATTTAAGATCTCGCTATCGATTTCTTGGCCTAAAAAAAGTAATCTCTCTCGATAAAGTCGGTTGATTAGGGTAAAATTGTATCCCTTAGGAACCATACATGCACCTTTTGATGCATACGCTTCAAACAAAATTGTGAAAAAAAAATCAATGTGTGGATTTTATATCCTTTTTTTTCATCGAGGTTTTTTCAATTTATAATGAATAATCAAGGGTCTTCTTTTCTATTTTTCAAGAAAGATTACTTTTTGTTCGTTTCCCGAAATTATCCATATAATAATAGAATAAAATTCTACTAAAATCGAAAAAAAAATCGAATTTACTAAACTTATCGAACTTACCTTTCATTGATGTATCATATCATCGAGATCCAATCCAAATCACGATGTCATATCATTGTTCTTGAATGGGTCTCTTTTTTTTAGGTTTATGCTCTACTCCGAGTAAAGATCTGCTCGATTTTGATTTGCACATATATAGGGCAAATGTTTCTAATACCACTTGTTTTTGTTCCTAAGATTTCCCTTTTTATTTATTTATTTCATATCATTTCTTTCGTCAATTTCAATATTCAACCTATTAAATTCATTACTTTAATTGAGTGATTAAGGTTAAGATTGCTCTTTTTCTATTTTGAATTTCAAATTGAAATGATTAAGAGTTTAAAGTAAATAAACTATATAATAAAACTAGTAATTTGCAATATATTCCCAATTGGGATTGGGGTTTTTATAAGCTGAGCCTGGATACTTCATTTTTTTTGGTCCAACCGAGCCAACCATAAATTATTCTAATTAATAATATTAATATGAATCCCACTAAAACTAAAAAAAGGATCTAATTGCATTTCACACTCCAAATTTTGGATGATTCAATGAATCTTTCTTGGGCGAAAGGGGGGATATCTCAATCGGGAGAGAGAGTGAGAAAATCCCATATGATCCAATATATCTGACAAGTCGCACTATACATCAACCCAAGATGCATCTTCCTCTTTAGGACTTCGAAAGGGAACTTTTGGAACACCAATAGGCATTAAATGAAAGAAAAAATAATTAAGTACTCTATTTCACTTTTATGTGGAAACGTAATAATTAGGATTTAGGATTATTGTCCTTATAATATCAACCTTCTTTTAATTCTATTTTCTGCATAGATTAGAAAGGTTTAGTTTAAGAAGAGAGAATAAATAAAGGAAAATTCTTACTAATATAGCATTCCAATTATGAACAAGTATGAAAGCATTTACTGATAGACGCTGGTATCAACTCCCCATTACTTATTGCTACTTATCGGGTACAGAATAAATTTGTTTCTCTTTGTTCCTACAAACCTAATTGTTTCATTATTACCAACAGAATAGAACAAATATTAACCCTTGTTCCGAGATAATCTATGGAACAAAAGGGATCCATTGCATAGTCATAGTCTTTTCCAATGCAATAAAGTTACATAGTATCATTTTTCTTTTATAAAGGGGTATTTCCATGGGTTTGCCTTGGTATCGTGTTCATACCGTCGTATTGAATGATCTCGTCGGTTGATTTCTGTCCATATCATGCATACAACTCTGGTTGTTGGTTGGGCTGGTTTGATGGCTCTATATGAATTAGCAGTTTTGATACCGTTCTTGATCCAATGTGGAGACAGGGTATGTTCGTTATACCTTTCATGACTCGTTTAGGAATAATCAATTCATGGGGCGGTTGGAGTATTATAGGGGGACTATAACGGATCCGGGCTATTGGAGTTGCGAAGGTGTGGCTGCGTTTTCTGGCTTGTGCTTTTTGGCAGCTATTTGGCATTGGGTGTATTGGGATCTATAAATATTTTCTGAAGAACGTACAGGAAAACCTTCTTTGGATTTGCCTAAGATTTTTGGAATTCATTTATCTTTTTCCGGGGTGGCTTGTTTTGGTTCTAGTGCATTTCATGTAACAGGCTTGTATGGGCCCGAAATATGGGTGTCCGATCCTTATGGACTAACTGGAAAAGTACAACCTATAAGTCCAGCATGGGGCGTGGAAGGTTTTGATCCTTTTGTTCCAGAAGGAATAGCCTCTCATCATATTGCAGCAGGGACATTAGGCAAATTAGCTGTCTATTCCATCTTAGTGTCCGTCCGCCTCAACGTCTATACAAAGGATTACGTTTGGGACATTAGGCATATTAGCCGGTCTATAGAAATAAACGATTTAATTTTTTTATTTTTTTTTACTTCAAAATTGAATTATATTTGTTCAATATACTCTTGTCGATATGACTATTCAAAAAAAATATTTTTGAATTTCTTTTTTAATATTTCAATTTTCTTTAATATTAATAGAATTATTCGAATAGAATATTCTAACGTTAGAAAGAGAAATACAACATATACAATATCGATTTTGACATTCAAGTAGCAAAAAGTGATATATATATAAGAAAATACTTTTGTTGGATTGGCACTACATAAAAAATCTACAGGAATAGAAAAGGAAAAAAAGTTCTATCAAACTAGAACCGTATTATCTTTGTTTATTATTTCATTAATTGAACATCGTTTGATTAAGTCGAAATTCTTTAAAAACCTCTGCCCTCTTTAAAATATCATAGACAATTTTTGTAGGTTGAGCACCTTTTTCAATAAAATCTAAAATGGCAGGAACATTTAAATAAGTTTGGTTTTTTATCGGATCATAAAAACCCATTTTTTGCAAATCTCTCCCCTCTCTTCGGGACCGAACTTCAATTGCAACGATTCGATAAACGGCTCATTGGGATAGATTCGATCAACAATACCGCCTGGAAACGTATAGGAGGATTTAATCTCGTACGGCTCGAGAAAAATGATTCAAAGTTAGATATATATAAATTATACTGACCAATCAAATAAGTACATAAAATCTAAAAATGAGGTAAACTAAGAATTAAGTTCTTTTCATTTCTTTATTTCCTAAAAAAAATTATTTGTTAACAACCACCACCACCAACAAGAGGATAAAGAAGAATGACAGCTGCAACGGTGCGAGCAACAACTGCACAACCACCACAAAGAGGAGAGAGACGACGCGGGAGAGAGAGAGGGGCAGATCCACCGCACGGCCGTAGCGCAGGGGATCGAAGAGAGAGAGAGGGCTGGGTTTGGGATTTCACAGGGAAGAGAGAGATGGGTTCTGATTTTGGGGTTTGGGGGCTTTTTCAGGAGAGAAATAGAATTAGTGGGTTTTGGTTTCCTCATTAAACTGACAAAAGGGGGGTTTGGGGGGGGGCTTTGGGGTTTTGAGGGTCACTAGTGGAAAAACAAGGAAGGGCCGCAGTCAAAAATGAACCCCCAAAGGGCTGCGTTTTTGGCCGCAGCCCTTTTCCATAGCAGCCCTTCAATAGATAAGAAGGGCTGTGATTTTTAACCGCATCCCTTCAAACGAAGGGTGCTGCGGTTCGAGCCCAAAACGCAGCCATTCTAAGCTTGAAGAGTCTGCGTTTTCGGCTTAAACCGCAACCCTTCTCTAAATGAAGGGCCGCGGTTTTAAGCCTAAACCGCAACCCTATTAAAGTGAAGGGTCGCGGTTTAGGCCTAAAACCGCCCCTTCACATTCGATTTTTTTTTTTTAAAAATAAATTAAATATGCCGGCCCCCGCATCCCCAAAGACCCCGCCACCCTCGGCCCGGCCCCGCCACCCCCGCCACCCCCGCCACCAACCCCGCCACCACCAGCACCACCCCCGCCACCACCCATGCCACCCTCGGCCACCCCCTGCCACCACCCCCTGCCACCCTCGGCCACCCCCCGCACCCCTGCCACCCTGCCCCCCCCGCACCCACCCCCCCCCCCCACCCCCTGCCACCCCTGCACCCCCGCCACCCCTGCACCCCCTGCCCGCCCCACCCCCACCCCCCCCCCCCACCCCACCCCACCGCCACCCCCCACCCCACCCCGCCCCTAGCCCGCCCTAGCCCGCCCCGGCCCCCCCTTGCCCTCCCGGCCCAAGCCACCCCCAGCCCCCTTGCCCACCCGCCCTGACCCCCCCACTACCACCCCACCCCACCCCACCCCCGCACCCCCCCACCCCCCCCGCTGCCCCCATCCCATGACCCGCCACCCCTGCCATCCCCACCCACCTACCATCCCGCACCCACCCGCCACCCCCCCCCACCCCTTTGCCCCGACCACGCACCCCCCCCCACCCCCGGACCAGCCCACCCCCCCACCCCACCCCACCCCCCAGCCCCACCACTCCCACCCACCCCATACCCAGCCCACCCCACCCCCCCCACCTCGCCACCCCCTGTCGGACCCAACCCCCCCTGCCCATTCCACCCCCACCCCAAATTCTTCGCATCTCCTTTAATTGAGAACATGCGCTTAAATCTAGGTATTATGGGTAAATACCACAACACCTTAGCCGGTGGTCCTTCACTACCTCCAGCTCCTTCACGCTGTACCTCGACAATCCACAACGTGGACTCTCATGTAAATGCTCATACTCATTACGATAAAGCACACAATCGTTAGGACAAGCTTGTATCCGCTCGTACTCTAAACCGAAAGGACACATCGGTTTCTTCGCATAATAGTACGACTTTGGCGGTTCATTTCCATCGGGGAGCATATCGCCTAAAACTTCCAACAACGATGTGAAACTAGAGTCCGTCCAACCAACTTTTCGACTTAATGTTGAACAATGTTATCACCGCGGAAAGTTTGGTGTACTTTGTACAACCTGGATACAACGGCTTTTCAGCGGCCTCGGACATAGACTCAAAAATACGAGGTCATTTACACGACCGATCTTCAACCTCGTGTATCATCTCGTCTACCCGATCCCTATCAAATATGCAAACTCATCATCCAAATTCTCATCCCCGAACTCATCATCCTTCTTTTCTTCACATACATCGTTCATTACTCTAGAGCTTCCTATATACTTCCCCGCTCACCATGCCAAACCCATACGTGGTATTGAGGCCTAAACCCACGACGAAAGACATGCTCCCTAACCACATGTATACTACTAACCTTGCTCACATTTCTACAATCGAAACAAGGACAATAAAAGTCGATCGCTCCAGAGGATGCTTGATATTGTAATGCGGTTGTACAGAATTCCGAGACCCCCTTTCACAAACTCAATCGATTCACGACTACCATACATCCAAGTACGATCCATCTCATTCAAGAAGACCTCTAATAATTAAACACAACCATTCATTATAATGCATCAATCATTATTTAAGTACATACACTCACGTATCATCATATCACACACGTATAGAGCAATCTAAGATAATGACATGTTCAATTGTATGCATGCACGAAGGTCCTTATCACTCCAACCTAACCCATCCTTGGACGTCTAATCTCACTAGTGAATGTGTGCTAACTTTTCAATTCTAAGGAAAATCCGGCAAAGATTTCCCTACACAGTTCTCCAAGTACACAATGTAGATAATTGCTTATCTACATATGTACCCGAGAACAATGCGGAGAAACGATGAGCCAAGATTTTCCTCGTAATTGAAAAGAAGACACACATTCACCACCTAAGTGAGATCAAACGTCCAAGAACAGTCCCCCAAACCGGGACTATTCAAGACTTACTCCTAATGAGTAAGTCTTGAACGGGTATCTAGGCATATGATGACAATTCAAACAACTTGTAGATTTCATAGCTAAATTACATTGCGTTTTCATACAATCTCATATCAAGAAATCTACATACATTATAAGAAAAACATATATCAATAAATTATCATAACTTAATCAAATTGAATCACATGACAACTTTGTCTCATCAACAAATTAAATCAAACAAAAAAGACAACGAAATTAAACTAGTTACCTCTTAACACCAATGATAAGCAATGAAGAGAGTAGAGATAGTTGGAACTTTATTTGCCTTCCTAAGCCTCTTCTTCCTACAATTAACAAAACCCACATTGCACATTAATCATTTAATTCAATTAAGAAAAACAAAACTAACTTAAAAACATTAATCCATACTTAACTAAGCAAAAAATTAGCTAAACCCAAGAGCTAGCAATGAAGAAAAGAGTAGGGCGGTGGTGGTGGTAGTTGTTCTTTGCCGCTTGTGGGTGGTGGCGCTGCGTAGTGGTGGAGGAGCTCCACACCCTAAACCCACTCAAATGGTGGAGAAGAGAAGAGAAAAGAAGAGAAGAGAAGCTAAGAGAAGAGAAGAGAAGAGAGGTGAAGAAAGAGAAGGGTTGTGGTGGTGAAGCAATGTGGGTGCTCCGGCGTCAGGGCTCCGGTGGGGCGTTAGGGTTAATGTGCGAGTGAGTGAGAGGAGGGAAGGGTTTTTCGCTCGTCAAATGCGTGTAAGGGAGGGAAATTTAGAAAATATGTCTACCTACTGTGTGTGTGCGCGCAAAATTGGAGATATGGGATGGGATCAGAAGGGCTGCGGTTTCGAGGCTAACCGCAACCCTTCATTAGTAGGGCTGCGGTTAGCCTCAAAACCGCAGCCCTTCATACTGCATGAAGGGCTGCGTTTTCTTGTTAACCGCAGCCCTTCAATAAAAGGGCTGCGGTTTCTAAAGAAAACGCAGCCCTTCATACAAGAAGGGCTGCGTTTTTAATAAAACGCAGCCCTTCTTGCGCAACCTTTCCTTTTTTTTCCCCTAGTGGGTTTACTCAACTATTTTTAGATAACTAAACACCAATATATATATAATAATAACTTTATAAAAATTAAATAAATAAACACGTTACAAACACGATAACAATAAATATTCTTAGTAATTATAATTAACGCTAAATAAAACGCTCTTAAGAATCAGGGTATTACACCTCTAGAGTTCTATTCTTTCTTTCCACAACACCATTTTGTTGTGGTGTTCTAGCTAGAGGCAGAGAAGTTGTGACTCACTCCATGTTCTCTACAAAAGTCAATAAAGCTCGAATTGTCAAACTCAGTGCCACAATTAGATCTTACCACAACTAGCTGATGATTTAACTTGTTTTGTACCTGTTTCACTAATGCAACAAACTCGTTAAATGTCTCATTCTTTGATTGCAAAAAGATCACCCTGATAAACCTCGAAAATTATCAACCATAACACAAACAAACCTGTGACCATTTCGACTTTATACACGCATGGGGCCACATAAATCAATATGCACAAGTTTGAAAGGTTTACTGGTACTTTTTGGCTTAAAAGAGGATTTGACATGTTTTCCTTTGGTACATTCTGAACAAACTTTGTCAATCTCGTACTTAATATTTGGAAGTCCAATTACTAAGTCACAAGTTTTAAATTTATTGAAAAGTGTTAAGCTAGCATGACCAAACCTCTTATGACAAACCCATTGATTTGACTTGGAAACAACACTAAAACAAATGGACTTGTTCTCTGGAATTTTATCCAAGTATAGTGATATAAATATCATCTTTCTTGGTTCCCTCATAAACAAGTTCACCTGTTTGTGAATTAACTATGTAACAAAAGTCGGCTTGAAGCTCAACTCGATTGCCTTTATCACATAATTGAAAAATGCTCAACAAATTATGTTGCAAGCCAACAACATAATATGCATCATGTATAGCTTGTGAAAGTGACTTACCAACTTAACCTATACCAACAACATAAGCTTTGATATTGTCTCCGAAGGTAACACTTCCACCATCAAAGGCTGAGAGTAAGAAAAATTGCTTTTAGTCCCCGGACATGTGTCTTGAGCATCCACTGTCCAAATACCAAAAGTTACTACTTCTCACTTTAGCGTGCAAGAAACAATCCAACATTAGATTTAGGAACCCAAACTTTCTTGAGTCCCTTTCCATAAACAGTTGACCCAAGCTGGTCCTTCCTCACCCAGACCTGCTTAACATGTTTGTTGTGTCTTTCCATACTTTTCTTCCTAGCTGTGCAATTGAAAATCGTATGTCCATTCATACCACAATGATAACACACATGCATGTCCTTTGTAAGAACATACTTACCTCTTTCGAATTCTTCGACCCAAGTGGTTCCCTTTGGGTGTAAGTTGATCCTGGTTCTCGTTCTGGAATAACTAAGACCAACTGTACCATTGTTGCCTTCCATGGAGGTAAGATAATTCAGGTATCCCTTGCGGACAGATTTTTGTCCACATGCCTTTGACTATTCTACAGCTCTTTGTCCTTGGTTTCAGGAATTTTTATTAGCAAAGCATTTTTCTCATTCATAGCATTGAAATCACTTTTAAGTTTTTTAAGATCAAATTCAAGTTTTGAAACCATGGAGTCATTTGGCATATGAACAACCACTTTCTGCTTTCCTTTATTCAATTGATGAATTTCAGCGTACAAATAAAAAAAATCCTTCATATTCATTAATCATTTTTGAGTGTAACAAACTCTCTATGCAAATCTTCAGCATCATCAACCAAAAGGTTAAATGCATGCTTGATTAGAGTGTTTGCTTACTCTTAAACGCAACAAAATTGGTGGGATCATCAAAATTAAACAAATCATGCACAGTGGGAACAATTAAGTTTTCTTCACTATCACTAGGAGCATCCTCATCCTTTTTCTACTAAAGAAGACTTAGCTGTTTTCAACTCGACCTTGCACTTGTCAAGTACAACTTTAAGTTTAGCCACTTGATCCTTTAATTTAACACACACTTATTCTAAATGATCATGACTGGCAATAGCAATATCACCTTCGATTTTTCTTTCAACTCATGTTTGCTAGTTATGTAAGATTCACTTAGCTCAAAAAACTCATCTAATAAAGAGTCAATACATTCACGCATATTATCTTTATCATATTGATCATGTCCTCACGAATTGGCTCCAAGTTTACCTTGTGTTCACTGAGTACATCTTTTTTAGCCATAAGAGGAAAATTTGATGACTCTTTGATCCAGAATTAGGTGACTCTATTTTTACCCATCATTGTACCTCCACCCATGTTGTTTTCTCATCGGTCCAAAATAGCAGTCATGCAAGTCTCATGATTAGGTAGCTCTTCGTCCTCTTCTGAACCTGAGTTAGAGTCACCCCACATGGCTGCTACCATAGCCTTCTTGAAAGCTCTCTAATCATTGCTTTTGGATAATCACGAATGATGTGTCCAAATTCTCCACACTTGAACACTAGTGCATAATTGGCCTAAAGTATCACAACAAAAGTGTTACTTAAAGCCCTTAAAGTGTTGCTTTAGGCAATATGTAACACTTTTGTAAGTGAAACATCTGCCCGTGCTACCTATTATCTATGGTAACATTTTCCAATGCTAATGAATTTGATACGTGTGCATCAAGGCGACTCAAAATATTAAAATTAGATGATCTTTTCAATTACTGGATTTGGTTCATCTTACAATTCAATGTCGCAAAAGACTAAGTTTGTCCCATACATTACTTGGATACAAGATTGAAGCCCAATTGCAGCAACAACAAACACCAAGGAGTCGTGATATGTGATGTGTAAATGAGCAAGCCCAAAGTTCTGTTTTGGGCACTATATTTTTTTTTTTTGTAGTTAAATGTTACTTGTAATAACCCCAAGAGTTACTCCTAATGTTTCTTTTGGTGGTCAGCTGTTTAGGAGGTATTTAGGAGTTATCGTCCGGTGTTCTATGTGTCTGTTTTCCTCCGTATTGCTCCCTCGAACAATGTTGCATGCTCTCTCTACTCTCTTCTTCAATCGTATTATATATCCCCTATTGCTGGTGACATTCTCAGCCCAACCATAGGGTTTCACCCCCCCCTTTCTCTTCTTCTAATCCCCACGTGATGATTTAGCCCCAAAAAGGGTTTCTTTTTTTTCTCTTTATTTGTTCTATTCTTTTTGTCAAATACTACGTGAACTTCTTGGCAGCCTTCGGCTTAGCCCATTTCTTCCCTAGTTGGGCGTTAACATCATCAAAGGAAAGGAGGCCCTTTTCTATTTTCGTTTTGCTTGCTGCTGTTATTTGCTTGATGGGTTTTACCCATAAATTTGCTAAAGAACAAATCCCAATTTTTGGACTCTAAAATTATAATGTATCGGCGAACATTAAATATATTATTACTAGTATAGAATATATCATAGGTCAAACTAATATATAATTGTAACCCAACCCATTGGAGTCGAGTGTCACAAATGCGCATCCAGGTCCAACATTGTCTTCATATGCATATTGTTGGAATGAGTAGCCTGCTAAATCCCTTTAAATCAATGATGAAGGGTATTACAATAATCATATAAGCACAACTACTAGATAATCTATGAAAACCATTAAAGCCCACGAATTATACTATATAAAGTTAAATAATGAGCTAGCAGGGAGGAAATAAGAAGGTTATAATATATAATAATTCACTCCCCCACACTTCAACTTTGCTAGTCCTCGAGCAAAGAAACTATCAACATAGACTAATATGCACGTAAGACTAACCAGCATCATAATACATCCCTCAAAGAAGAAACTAAAATAATGAGGACACAATAATAGGCTAAAACATTATTTTAGAGAAATCATAAGTTAGTCAAAAAAAAACATTTTTGTTAGGTGTTAGTAAGCTATCAACACTATTGAACTTCTATTCCCAATCAACCTTTATAATAAATTTGTGTGAGCTCATAAGTAATCTAGGTGCTCATATGCAAGTGTATTGACGTTCGAATACGAGGTATTTTAGTCGGACTTGATTATTGTTTCAGTTGATTCCCACATACTTTTCCGTACAGGAGGCACTTAGTACCCGTACATGGATCGTCTTTTTAATATGACATTGCACTTTCCCCCAATGACCTCAAAACAGTTATTGATACTTTGTTGTTTGCATTGCTTTTGAGGCTTTTTTCTTTGCTTTTTTGTCCGATATCCTTTTAGGGAACACAAGATTTATTTTTCATTCTTTTTTTTCCAATGGTTCACATTCTCACAATTTTGATATAATTTGGTTTACTAATCCATTTTTTTTTTTCTGAACCATATTCTCTCTGTATTTTAACAAAGTCAAGTAATTCTCTAGTAACCTAGAGTAGTGAAAGATCACCAAGAAAAGTATAGGCACTAATTTGATAGATTAAAGAATAAAAGTCCTTCCTCTATGCCCCGCATCTAAGGCAATGAAGAAAGTGTGCTAGATCACCAATAAGAATAATCATTATTAAGGTGCATTAATAGGTTGCAAGAGTTAAAGTCTTCACGATCATAACTTCAAAAACATTTTTTTTGTTATGTAAGAAAATAAAATTTGAGTAAAACGTTATTAGATTAGAGCCCGTTACTAATATTTCTCATTATTGGATAACTCTTTTAAGAAGTGAAAATGAACGATGCATAATAGGCACATTGTTCCACATATAAGCTCAAACTTTTTTTAAAAAAAATTGGGCAATATCTCCAATAAAAATGACAAAAGAGAAATTATGCCACAAACTTTAAACTTGTAATTCACATCTATAACATTATAGCATGATCAAATACATCTAGAAATTCTCCAGCATATGCTCCAAGAAAGCCATAATTTTTGAAAATTTACCACAATTTTAGCACATTCAGCAAGAGCTTGCCCCACAGATGTATTAAAAATGATACCTTGGGATGGATATAAGGCTTAAGAAAATAGCTTCTGCTCCAAGAACAGAGGATTGTGTTGGTTGTAAGAGATGTGAATCTGCTTGTCCAACAGATTTTTGAGTGTTCGAGTTTATTTATGGCATTAAACAACTCGCAGTATGGGTCTAGGTTATTGATATGTTTTAGAAAATTCCATTTGAATCCATTTATTATATTTGTATTTTTTTTACCGACAAAAACCCGTACCACAAAAGAAATCCTGGGGTATGGGTTTTTTTGCAAGTGTATCTTGTCTTTACCATGAATTATTTTCCCTAGTTAACATATATAAATGTAACAACCAACATCTTCCAACTTCTCCCTTACACTTTAACATGATATTGTCCTCAATGTATGAGAAAAATAAAACAAAAGAGGAGAAGGGAACAACACAACCTGGTGGATCTATGTCTGGTGAATGTGAAAGCATTGTTGAACTTTGCAAAGATGTCCACAAATTTTGTTATATAGTCCAGGCCGATGATGATTCCCTCACACTTAAATTATGCAGTAGCTACAAAACATAACAACTTCTAAAATAGCCAAATGTGAGTATCTAAGAAACTGAAGACTACCTAAAACCCTAAATGAGAAATAAATAACATAAGTAAAAGCTACGTCTTTAGCTAGACCTAGTCTAGTAGTGAACGAATCAACCTGGATCTAACAAATTAGTTCCAAAAAGCCTCATTTTACTAGCATTTGCATTAACAATTTTTAAATAATGAGCATTCACATCAGGTACATGACGCTAGTACACAATAATTCATGAGATGTTTTAGAAGAAAATGGTGGTTTAGTCTTAGACTTATCAAACATATAAATAGCAAAACAAACAGATTCATCTTCATTAGAGGATTGGGATGACATTTCAAAAACATTAAGCTTAACTCTCATGTTTAAAATAGAAACGTCTAAGAAAGGACGACCCAAAATAACAGGGACAATGTTCTTTGGAAGGTGAGGGTCTATGTCAAGAACTATAAAGACCACAGGGAAAAACCATTGTCTACCTTAACTAGCACATCATCAATTCTTGCCCGTGGCACTCTAAATGACCTATCAGCTAGTTGCAACGTCATATTAGCAGGTTGTAAATCTCCTAATCCCAATTTCTCATAAACAGAATATGGAATTAAGTTAACACTGGAACCCAAATCTAAGAGTGCATTGTCAATTTTATAATCGCCAATAAGATAAGAAATAGTGGGAATACCTGGATCCTTAAACTTTGGTGGCGTATTATATTGCGAAATTGAACTAACTTGATCATGTAAGTTAACTTCTTGGGCTCATGATTCTTTGATTTTCGTTTATAAGTACACATATCTTTAAGAAACTTAGCATAAGCTTGAACTTGCTTGATAGCTTCTAATAACTGAAGATTAATTTTAATTTGATTGAAATTTTCTAAGATATCATCCATTCTCTTGTCTATCTTAAAATTAGATGGTAACTCTAGAGCTCGAGGATATGGAACTTTAGGCTCATAAGGAATGGGATCGGGAAATTTAGAAACATTCAGGGAAAGGGAATCCACTTTTTCTTTTTCAATTTTATTCTCCTGAGTATTAAATCCATCATATTTATCATGCTTCTTCTTTTTCGACACTAAGCTATCTATATCTTTACCATTCGTAAGATTCATAACTGCATTCACTTGTTCATAATATTGACCTTTATGATTCTCAACAAGAATGACTAGGAAGTTTAATCTTACTAATTGTGTTAGCTACCTGACCAATTTATGATTCAGGTTTACTTATTCAGTGTGTGTGAGAATCAATAATATGCATTTTCTTTTCTATACTTAGAATCTTAGAGTCTATGTTTTCTATAGCTGTAGTAAGAGTTCCAAGTGTAGATATAACCTTATCTAAGTCAGAATTTCCATTGGGATGTTGTATATTTTGAGGATTATACCTTTGATCTTGGAAACCAGGAGGAATATTCATACCAGATTGGCCCATTAGGTTATGTCTTTCCTCTTGTTGCATGTCTCCTGTTTGCTGCTTCCACGAAAAGTTAGGATGGTTCCTCCACTCTTGATTGTATGTGTTTTAAAACGGAATGTTATGTGGAAAATAACCTTGTGTTGCATTCATATGTTCCTATGATACCTCAGAATAAATATTAGGGCAATTGTGAGATAAATGAGTAGGATTTGCACATATTGAACATACATCATGAAAAGCAGGGGGTTGCATATTCATGTTATTCATAGCCATTAATTGATCCATCTTTTAGTGAGAAGTTCTACTTTGCTTGATATATCAGAAGAATGAGAAATTTCATATATGCAACCCTTACTTCCTAGCGATCTAGAAGAACCTATATGTGAAGAATTTGCATGTTGTAAAGATTTATCACTCAAATGTTCAAACAATTCTCATGCTTCATTAGGAGTCTTCATGAAAAAGGTACCACCACAAGAAGAATCAATCATTTGTTGATTACGCTCATCTAAACCAGAATAAAAACTTTACACTAGTTGCCATTTAGGGACTTCATGGTATGGACAACTACGTAAAATATCCCTAAATCTCGCCCAACACTTATGAAATTGCTCACTAGCTAATTGAGAAAATGTGGTAATTTCACGTCTGATCTTAGTTAATTGACCAATTGGAAAATATTTCTTTAAGAATTGAGTAACCAAATTTTTCCAATTAGTAATATTCTCTTTTGTAGTCCACCAATATTCAGCTTTATCTTTTAGTGAAAAAGGAAAAAGTAAGAAATGCATCTCTTCATTTGACACATTAGGTTGATTAAAAGTCGAACATACCTCTAGAAACTCATCTATTCTTATATGGATTTTCATATTCAAGACCAAAGAAAGAAGGAATCAATTGAATAGCCTGAGGTTCAATTTCAAATCTCCCAGTTATAATGGGCATTCGACTCCTTACAGGAGAAGTGTAAGTACCAGGAGTGAAATACTCACTAAGTTGTTTAGGTTGTGAGTCGCCCATTGAACTAGAATCAATCTCAGTATCAGAATCATATTATTTATCTTGATGTAAAACCCTTAGTTCTCTAGGTGTGCGTTCAATTTCAGGATTATATGGATCTAAATCAAAATATAATGACCTACGACCTAACATTAACTAAAAACACTAAAACAAGCGCAAAACAAAAAACATATAATGGATGGAAAGCACCTGGTATTTAAGATATTAGTTCGGCAACTTTTCTCCAACTTTCAATACTTGTAAAATTTAGTAAATTGCGCAAATATCTAAGAAACTAATAAAGAAAAGAAAATAAGAAAAATAGAGACTTAATATTATAATAAGAACTAAAGTAGAAGACAATAAAATTAACTAAACACCATTCCCCGGCAATGGCGCCCAAAACTAGATAGCGATTTTAAACAAGTTACAAAACCCTATTCTTGCAAGTGTACAAGATCTAGTAGTAAGTAATAAATAATAAGGTATATAATTGATTAAATTAAATCTAAGGTCTACTAAATTAAAACAATGAAAATCAAGATAAATGGTTTTCTTTCACTAAAATAAAAGAAACTCAAATCTAATATAATGAAATTAACTTGGTAGATAGAAATACGAAGTGGGAAAACAAATAGTATGAAAACTCTAGGACAATCGAATTCACCACTATCAATATGACTAATAACTTAGTTCTAATGAGATTTAATACGTTCATCAAGTTCCCTAAACTACAAGTCGGGATTACTTAGAAGAAAATAGTATTGTCATTAATTAGGTGACATAACCTATCTAATCAAAGCATAAATTATTAAACTTTTTAATCACAACTCATGAAATACCATTGCATAACATCACTGCTTGAACTACAAGAACAAAACAATATAAACTAATAACAATAATCAGCCTAATAATAATCTAAATAGTTGTGCAATCATAAACCAACAACCACTCTCAAACAAAACTGAAATACCAAATCATTCTAATAGGATTTAATCTAAGTCCTAGAAAATGAAATTAGCTACTCATAATTAGAGAGAACATCACCCAAATATTAAGAGATTGCTTTTGCGTGGTTGTTGGTTTATGATTGCACAACTAGTCGGGATATAATAAAGAGAACGTCCTGTGTTTTTCGCGTCAGTTTTCCTCTGTATTGCTCCCTCGAACTGTGATGCGTGCTCTCTCTACTCTGTTCTTCCTCTTTATTATATCCCCTGCTTTTGCGTGAAACTCCCAGCCAGCCATAGGGTCTCACACCCCCTCTTTTCCTCTAATCCCCACATGTCTTTTTTTCTCTCTTTTTTTCTCTTTATTTCTTTTTTTTCTTTTTGTCAAATGCTGCGTGAACATCTTGATAGTCTTAACTTAGCCCATTTCTTCCCTAGTTGGGCGTTAACATCTCCAAAGGAAAGGAGGCCTTTTCTATTTTTGTTTTGCTTGCTACTGTTATTTGCTTGATGGATTTAACCCATAAATTTGCTAAAGACCATTTCCCAATTCTTTGACTCCAAAATTATAATGTACCTGTCGACATTAAATATATTATTGCTAGTATAAAATATAGCATAGGTCAAACTAATAAATAATCATATAAGCACAATTACTAGATAACCTATGAAAACCTTTAAAAACCACAACTTATACTTTATAAAGTTAAATAAGGAGCTACCAAGAGGAAATAAGAAGGTTATATATAATAATTCATACTTATCAAATATCTTGGATAATATATTTCCTTCGAGAAAGATATTGTTCAAGATAAATATTCCTTACCTTAAGATTATCCTATCCTAGGTATCTTAAGTTAGGGCACACTCAAAGGTTAGACCTTGGTCTATAAATACTAAATATGGATTATATATCACCCTTGATGCTCTCCAGTATTTTATTGAGTAATTTTGAGAGCTTTCACACAGAGAACAGCTGAACAGTTTCCCAAAAATAGAGTATGCATTTTATATAGCTTTACATTACTCTTTGTTTGCTTTGTAAGAAAGCGTCATTTAAGAGAAACTGGTTGTATTGAATCTCTAACAGAGAGATTAGAGGTTGGGTAGCGTTTGTGGGCTCATTCGCGAGAGCTTGTGAGTTCAAGAGCGAAATAGCACACTAGAGTTAGTGTGGCGTGTGTTGTTTCCTTGGAGTAAGGGAAACAGGAGTGTGCGAAAGTGTTCTTGTTTTTCAGAGTTGATTAATAAGAAGACTAGCATATGAGGACGTAGGCCCTTTGTTTAGTTGAACCTCGTTAAATTTGGTGTTTTCTTTATTATTTTCAAGTTTTATTGTTTCCACTGTTAGGAACCAGCCCAACTGATTCCTCCTTAAATCGAAAAAATTTGAATTTAGCACCAATTCTCCTAAGTAGTCAATCCATCCCCTCCCCCTTGAGTACATTGTAAATCTTCAATTGGTATTAAAGCAAGTTCTTCTTAATAGGGTAACATGTAAAGAAGATGATCATGAGTACTCAATAAATGAACGCGTTGAGATACAACAACAAGACTCCAAAATTCAATTGGAAAAACTATGCTTGGTGGAAGAATGAATTGAAGAATATCATCATTGGCATTGCTTATGAATGTTGGTTAGTTGTCAAGAATGGACCATTAGGGATCACCAAGGAGGATGATGGTACCTCTGTTGCGAAGAAGGGTAGCGAGTATACATCCAGTGATTACAAGAAGTTGGAGAAAAATGCCAAAGCCATTTCCATACTACAACATGCGATTGAAGATAATGAGAAGAACATAATTTATGCTTATGTTTTCGCCAAGGAGATCTGGAATACCCTTGAACTTGCATATGAAGGAACCCGTAAGGTAAAGAGATCTAAAATGATTTACTTATGTCTAAATACGAAGCTTTTAACATGAACAAGGATGAAAAAAATAAATGATTGCTTTGGTAGATTTATGACTCTATTGAATTATTTAAAATATCTTGGCAAAAGTTTCTCTGATGAGGATTTGGTTAGGAAATAGATGTATGGACGGCCAAGGTAATAGTTATCTATGAAGCAAAAGATCTCACATCACTGAGTCTGGAACAACTGATTGCTTCCCTTATGACTCGTGAGATGTTGGTTGAGTCTAAGAGTGACAAGGGACCGGACTAACGTGTTGCTCTAAAGGGAACAGTTGAAGAAGAAGAAGATGACATATCAATGATGGTTAAACGATTTGAAAGACACTTCATAAATCAAAGGAAAAACTTTAAAGGTAAACATTTTAGGGTTTTTCTACGTTATGTCCTCGTGTTTTTTCATTTTCTACGTTGTACCCCATGTTTTCTAGGATTACTACATTGTGCCCTTGAACTATCTTTTTTAATTCAAAATGCCATTAATGAGATCTTATTAATGACGGACGTCGGGTTTGGCATTAAATGTGTCACCTACCATCAACTTTTTAAATTTTTTGAAACAAAAAAAAAGAATAAAATTCCCTTCTCTCTCTCCTGTACTGATCATTCAACATCCTCTTACTCCCTTTTCTTTGCACTATGTCCCTAAAACAAAATCACAGACCTGAAAATTTTACCCTATTTGCGCAATTGAACAATTTTGAAGAACCTTAAAGGTGGAGTCTTTTGAGCTCAAAATTCTTCAACTCAGTTGCGGAAATTAAGGTAAAATCCCCCTCCTCAGGTATGGTTCTAAAGGTTATAAGCTGGAGTTCATGAATAATGTGGTTTTTGTGTAATGTCTTTTTTGCATGGTCCTATAAGATACTATCAGGGTTTTGCTTGCGTATCCTGAAATGTTGTAGTGGTCGTGGTTTTGATTTTGTGCAGAATGGAAGCCAAGATATTGAAATTACATTATATGGGAAATCATGTTGTTTTAAAAATAGATGATATTGATAAGTGTTTGTTAATTGATGTGTTGAATGATATGTGTGATGAGTTTGTCAAAAATGGGTTTGAGCTTTCAGAATATCCTGTTTTGAGTTATTCACATAGGATGAATAGTCATGATTTGGTAGATGACAAAACAATGATGAAGATGTTTGATGATGTTGAAAGTGACGAAATTGATGTGTGGATTGGTGCTGCTGACAAGGCAAACTTTATTTGGACTTTAGCACAGAGTGTGAAAATTGGGAATACCAATAGTGTGACATCACAGGCAACTAAATCAGCCCAGCCCAGTAGTGTGACATCACAAGCCACTAAACTAGTCCAGCCCAATGTAATGACTAGCTTAGTAGGTGGCCCAAGTAATGAACTTACTGCCAAACCCTTTAAGCCTCCTTTTAAGCCCTTTACTGACCTAGGCCTAAGATACAAATCAGGAGACCATTAAATAAACCCACTGCTCCACCTACTCCACAGCCCACCCCTTAAATGTAACAAATGAAATCCAATCCCAAGAGGCTTCCAAAACTGTTGGAAGAAGTTCTTAATTCCCCACCCCATATCTCATTAAGAAACTCACAAGAAGGTAGTAGGAGGAACCTAAGGTTTTTAGATGTGCAACTAATTCCTCCTTTTGATAATGTTGAACCCACCACTCAAAGCTCTCAAAATTCTCATGTACGTTGACTTTCAAACACACCCCACCATTCAAAGCCCCCTTCAAATTTCCCAATCTGACTTTGAAACACACCCACCACTCAAAGTTTTTTTAATTTTCAAACAATTATTGTTGCCATCAATTAATGATTTGCAAACAATTTACAAAGATTAGTAGCAAAAGGAGCACAAAAATTCCCCTTGTTTCATTCATAAACTTCAACAGTTGCATACAAATTACAAAATAAAACCATCTTACTTTCCATTCACCTTCATTTCCATTCTACAATTTAACATAATTTGATGTTAATTACCAACAAGATATACATAAACAATCCTATCTTCACCAAATCCCATAAATAAACCCCTAAATCACCCAATTTTTGTTTCAATGCTGCCATGTCTTCCCTAAGCTGGACCAAAGTTATGTCATTGGAATGCACCCCACTCTCATCTTCACCACACATCAATCATATGTACGTCCACTGTGCAACCACACAAAAAAATTGCAAAAATCGCACTTGAAATATGCCCTACCAGGATAGCGTTCAGATTTAGATATGTGCAATTTCGCGTTTTTTGGGGCGTTGCAATTACACTTGGGAGGGAATTCGAATTCCCATTCCCAGCACGCGACTGAGGAAGAATTTGCAGTTGACATTGTTGAGTATGGAGAACAGCTTCAAAGTGAAAAGGAAGAAGATGAAGATTTGGGGCAGGGGAAAGCAGTTAATAAAAGGGAATCATACCCTAGCTTTTTTGGTGGGAAAGTTTCCCTCTCATTTTTTTTTAAAGATAGTCAAATAAATTAATCATTATTAATTTCATTAACGAGACAATTACCGCTCACTTAACGGCAATGGCATTTTGAATTAAAAAAATATAGTTCAAGGGCACGATGTAGAAATCCCAGAAACATGGGGAAAACAACGTAGAAAATGAAAAAAACACGATGGCATAATGTAGAAAACCCAACATTATATTTTAAGAAAGACTAACCCTTCAACTGTAGGGTCTACATAATTGATCTTATGTAACACTCAATGGTAACACTTTTTGAGATCTAATTTTCACTGACATGTATGTATCACTTTTGTAACACTTTATTAATATGTAACAGTTGCATGTAACACTTTTCAATAGGTAACACTTTTAAGCTAACGTTGTTTCATAGGTAACACTCTGATGGTAATATTTTTTTATACGTAACACTTCAAGGTAACACTTATTAACAAGTAACATTTCAAGTTTACAAGGTAACACTTTTTGATAGGTAACACTTCTTATAGATAACATCTCAATTTTAGAGAGCAACACTTTTTTAATAGGTGGCACTTATAGTCTTTTAGATTACAGTGTTACAATGTTAAATGGTTATCTACTATCTACCCTAACACTACTTATTGAATTTTTTATGTATTGAAGACCTTTGTTTTTTATTGCCTAGGCGCACATCTCTTATTATATGGAATAAAACCCATAACTATATATAGCAACTTAATTTTTAAGAATGATATAAAAATAAAAGAGGTATTTGACGTATTTATCTAAGAAGTCAATGGCAACAACCAACATACCAATATACATAGTAGGGGATCTTTGACTGGTAGGTATAAATGTATAATAATATATATTTGACGTCAAATAATACTTCATGAATCTTGAACTTTGTTTTGCTGAATACTAATTTGCCAAAAGGTCGAGTATATAATCATGAGATTTTTTATTGGTACTAATTCGTCAAAAACATTTAATTTTTAATATCAATATATGTTAGAGTAACTTTATAAATTATCAATTGTTCAAAATCCTTTTTTACCATAACAATTGGGCCAAAGACTTATATATAGTTACAAGTTTCAAATTTTCATGTTTTCAATATTATCTACTAAATTAATTTATTTAAGTTAGGGAACCTTAGTCCTCAAACCCTCATTCTCTCTTCTCTCTTCTCTCTTCCTCGCGTCTCCCTCTTCCCTCCTACCTGTGCTGCCGCATCGGCCCCCGTCGTCTTCTCTATTCCCCCCACCGCTCCGGCGTATTTGTTCTTTGTAAATTCCTCGTTGAATCGTCCAATTTCCTTCCGAGTCAACTCGGTCCGACATTCATCCGCTTCGGCTGAGTTTCAAGGAATCGTTTTCGATTCTCCGCGTTCGAGCCGCTTGGTCTTCTTCCAAAGATCTCCAATCTTCTCAAGGTTTGTTAATTTTCTTATAATTTATAAAGTTCTTGTTATTGTAAGTATTTTTTAGGATTTTTTGGAGCTGTTTTTATCTAATTGCAATGTTGAGAAGGGGAAATTCAAATTGAAAAAATGGCGGTTTTACTAGGAATTTTTGCAAATTGGATTAAATTTGGGTCTTTTTGTTATATATTAAGTTATGGTATTGAGAATTCTGTAAAAAAAAAAAGGTATGGTATTGAGATTGATGGTTTATTTTAAGGCATGAAGTAATGTGAATCGGAGTACTCCGTCGGTGCTTGTTTGGTTGCAATGTTTTGCCAACACATAACTTTAATCAGTAATATCCTTAATTATGCGTTAGTAAAAACTATAATAATTGGATTGTGGATTGTGGTTGCTAGTTGTGTGATTTACATTCTAGCTAATTGGTTTTTGTTCTTGTCTCTTCCAATTCTCAAATTTTTAGATTGATTATAAGAGCAATTTTGTAAAAGATCATGTTCTATTATATTGAGATATCTTAGGTTTAGTGACCGTAAGCTATAAGTACCTAAGAAAGATGGAATTTTTTATGGGTAATATAGGCAATATTGAGCTCAATTTTGGGTTTTACGAGTTCACTTACTTTGGTTTTCATTTGGTCATTGTGAATCAAGTGATGTAATTGAATTGATTTGTTGAACTCTATAATTGTTATTAGGGTTTTCTGTGAATGAATTATCTTACCTCTACTTTTGACTTATTTTTTTAACTAATCGAACTGAGTCGTGGGGTCAGGGGTTTTGACCCTGTAATTGTAATTGTTCTTTGTAAGTGCTTTGTGGTTTGCTTGTTTTGGCTAAGGACTTAGCTTATGTTAAATCATTTTCTGAATTCCTCATATAAGTTCTATGGATACATTATGGCTTTCAATAATATATTTCATGATTGTGGAAGTTAATTATTTTATAGTTAAACTTTTCTATATTATTCTTTTGTGTTGTATGCTAGTTTTGAATTTGGCTTTAGTATCAAACTTCTCTCTTTTAATATTTAGTGTCAAGCCTCCTATTGGGAAATATGAGTTACATTCACTTTGGTTTATATGCTCCAATATTTGACTCATTAGATAATGCTCTGAACATATGCCCGTAAGCTTGCAAATGTTTTAAGTGTAGTAATTCAATTCATGATCACGAAGAGCATATGCTCGGATATATCCGTGATAAGAAGTGAAGGAATATCTCCACTCCAAAGTAGTCGATTGTTTGTGAGTTGAGGGTAATGATGATCAACTTGGCTAATTTAAACGCACTAATTTCCCAAGGCGTAAATTAGTTGCAACCATTCTAGATTAGCTAGTTGCAACCATTCTAAATTAGTTTTTGGCTTTTGTAACGTAGTATTTAAATGGTGTGCTGCTGTTTTGGCTTTTGTAATGCAATATTCAAATGGATAGTGTTGTTGTTTTGGCTTTAGCAATAATTCATCTCTGTTACTCTTATATGTTAACATATAAGACTTTAAATATTCAAATTTTTTATCTTACTGCAGGATGATGAAGACAATGGATTAGAGAAGCAAGTAGGCATGATGCTTCGGGAAACATGAATGCATGGATAGGGCGATGAATTGAAAACGGAAGGAATAAATGACCTAAAGATTGATTTAGGTTTATATTAGGAGAGTTATATATATTATGACTGGATCTTCATATCAACTATTTATATTTTAAACGCAATAGTATGTTTTCAATTGATGAATACTACTCTTTGGCTCATTCTTTACACTGACAGTTGAATATTTGTACTCATTTATATCTATATATCATTCTATTTCCTCTTTGTTTATTACGTTTGTAAGTTTCAGTATTATTATAATTATATATGTACGAAAAAATTAAAAAATATTACTATAAGACATGTGAAATCGAAGTGTTACTATAAAGCTACCGAAAAGTGTTGCCTAATATCTAATAAAGTGCTACATATGCTAACTTAAAATGATACATAATATCGTATAAAGTGTTACTATAATTCAAGAGATGACATAGAAAATGCTACTATAGATGAAAAAGTGTTACATAAAAAATTATGAATTCCAGTATAAAAATGCTACATTAGTTTAAAAAAAGTGTTATGTTTGACAGTTTTAAGTAACACTTGAGAAAGTGAAACTGATGTAAGTCTAAAAACACCTTCCAAAGTGTTGGATGATGAATCTAAACTCAAGGTCATAGAACACTCAAGAATGCCACGAAACCAAGGATAGTACCAAAGCACAAGAACAAACTCAATGTTTTGGGGTTTTAGGCCAGAGGCAAGACCCACTCAACCTCCCCTAAGCTTATTGCTTAAGAACACACTCAAAGCAATAAGGGTACACTTGAACTTGAGGCACACTCAAAGTTAAAATGCATAAACACAAGGTTTTTTTTATCTTCAACACAAATCTGACTTTTCTTCTCATTAGCTCTCCTTTATATAGTAAATAGGAGTAGCAAAAGGAAGCCAAAAGACTTCAAAATAAACCCTAGAAATTTTTCCAACAAAAACGGTTTCAAGGAGCTTAAAAGTCTCCTTGATTCACGCCTATTGTAACCCCCATCATTAACGAACTGTTATGCAGCAAATGACGAGGTAATATGTTTTCTAGCTAAATCCTCTCTTCTTATAGCTTAAAGTAGCCCAGTAGTTTGTGTTCTTAAAATCTTCAAATACTCTACCACTTCCGCAGAGATCCTAAAGAGGCACACCCCCTCTTTAATTTGGTATCAGAGCAAGTAACGATTCTAGCTGAAAGACTGTTCGAGGCCACAGGACGGAAACCAGGGAGTAGTACATCGCCGGCAAATAGTAGGCAGTCTGAAGGTAGTGTTGTTATTTAATTTCGTACCTTTGATATAAACATATCTATGAGTATTTATTGATAGAAAGAACTTAAATGAACAGTGAAAAAGCTATAAGGCGTTTTAATCATTGAAGAAAACCTAAAGACAATTGCATACTTAGATCTTGCTTATAATTCAAAAGACAGACACTTTGTTTCACTTGGTAACAATAAGTTTCTTTGTAGATTTGATAATAAGTTTAAACACATATTACATAGTGACAGTTCACACCTAAATAGCATAACAGACTTGTTAATTAGTCTAGCCGAAAACATAGAAAGACAGAGTTATCACGAATCTCTAGATAAAATAATTAGAGCATTTATAGATAATAGAAAACTCTTGAAAGAAGTACAGAATAATAACGATTTCTTAAGATCACAGATTAGCTCATTAAGTAAAGAAGTTAAGACTTTAAGAGAAAAAACTCCTACTAAGGAAGAAGTTAGACAACTTAGTTTTGACATACAACAAAACAAGCCTAAACTCATAGAATTAGAGACTAAAAGGATTTTAAACCAAACAACAGAAAAATTAAGTAAGGTTGAAGCTTTGCTTCAAGAAGTTAAAGAATTAATAATAGGTTAATGTCCCAAGAGAATAGAAAAGACTATTTAACAGCTGAAAAGAAATCAAAAGAATATTTAGAATTTACAGATAACGATTTTGCAACGTATAATCCACCAATAAAAGGGGATAGGTATAACACTATTAGATTTAATATTTTAACAGAATTAATTCTAGATCTAAAACAACAAGTAAAAGAATTAAAAGACGAACTTAACGACAAAGGAAAGACTTCAAACGAAGATAGTTTAATTAAAGCATTTAAGAATCTTAGTGTTTCTCTAGAAGGAATAATTAAAAAGGTTAAACCAATAACAGAATATAAATATTTTGTACCAAAACCAGCAAAATGACTAGTTTCCCAGGAACAAGTAGAACTTTAAATAGATCTCTAAGCACAATAACAGCAGAAGAATTAGACACCAATAAAAGATTTAGTCCTTTTAAGTGGCTAACTAAGAAAGAACCTATATCTCAAATAGAAGAATTAATAGATATAGAGCAAAGCTTAGAAAGATTTAAGAATAATAGGGTAAAATTATTAGAACCAAAGGTTTTATATAATCAAGGAATATTCGACAGATCAACCGTGGTATTTAGAACATATAGAGAAGAAGCTATTAGCGTACTAAGTGGATATAAAGATATAGGACTTATATCACCACAGACAGTCCAAACCTTAACGAAAAAACATAATTATCTTCATTTAGGGATGATAATTATAGGAATTAAAGCCTTAATTAGAAAAGAAACAGGAACTAAAGCCTTATTATTAATAGTAGACAATAGTTGGAAAGATCCAGATTTAGCTATTATATCAGGAATGGAAGTAGATCTATCATCTAATAGAGGATTATTTTACTGTGTTCCAGATCTTTTAAAATCAGTAAAAGATATAACTAAGCTTAGTATTATAGTCAAAACCAAGGGTTTTGAAGGATACACAGGCGATAACTTGTCAGTAACAATAGGAACTATTGCTAAACTAGCCACATTTTCCACCTCCTTCGTTAGAAAGGGGTTCACACCACATAAGAATATTCCTTTCCACCACCTTAAACCCAGATTCAAATTCAAAACACAAGAAACATTACAACCACTACTAGAGAAAGATGGTGGAGCCGATGTGGTAGAACTAATATCAGAAAAGGTTGAAGAAGGAGTAATCCAACACATGATCAATCTACAGAAGAAGTTAGTACAAATGCACTTTGGAGAACCAATCAATGGGAGAAAAATCCAAGGTGTAGAAGTCCAACAAGAGATCTTGACCATAATGAGTCAAGAAGTAAATGCAGAGGAAATTGTTTATACAGGCCTTTTCAAGGCAAACATTAAACTTTACGAGTACTAACCTAAGCGGAGCGAAATAGTTGATCTTTTAGACCATGGAATGATCAATGGTCTACATTTCAAGAAGAATAGTGAAATACCAGCGAGGAATAGGTGAACGACTCACCTATTGCTTACAATACTTGCAATATAGGAGAACCAAATTTAACAATTGGAGCAACAAGAGTCCAAGTTTTCAGCACTATACCTAAGGTTGAAGGTCTCGCACCAACAACCACCTATCAACGCTTTTTTTTATTAATCCACTATTTGTACTCCATCTCAACACTCCTCAGAATTTTCAGTATGTCAATAAGCCAGAATTATACAAATGGCTTATGCAACAAAAACCACCAAAAACTTCACTATGGCGTAGCAGTAATCTATTAGCGTAAGGACCATATTTTAAAATATGGGGACCGAAAACTATCAAGCTCAACATTCCTCCTTATGGAGAACCATTAGAGGATGTTGAAATGTCTCGAACAATATCCTAGTGATGAAGATGGTGATACAGACATAGATCTACAGGGACGAGATCCGTACGATTAAGTCTTTTATTAAAAACACTGTAATAATGGATGATGAGTCATCATCCATTAGTTAACTTTTTATAAACAGCTAACACTTTTTTTATGCTTTTTTGTTTTTTATGCTTTTATACTTTAGCTACTTTAAACTAGAACCATTGCTTTTCGAAAAGCAAAGGCATCTTTGTAAAAGCAAGGGTGAGTCACCCCTCTGCTTTAGAAATAGTCCCTTCTAAGTTTTATTATAAATACCTTCACTCTGAATAAGTAAGAGATCAGAGTGAACCCTTGTATCCACCCAAAAAACCCCAAAGAGCAATTTCCGAATGGCTTATCTCAATATTTGGGTGATGTTCTCTCCAATTATGAGTAGTTAATTTCATTTTCTAGGACTTAGATGATTTCCTATAAGTATGATTTGGTATTTTAGTTTTGTTTGAGAATTGGTTGTTGGTTTATGATTGCATAACTATTTAGATTATTATAAGGTTGATTATTGTCTGCAATATAGATTGAAATTGTTTGTAACACCCCGACCTCTAAGCACCTTTATTAGGTTAATTAATCTTGATTATTAGCAGCGGACGACCTAACCTTTTGGTCGGTGCGTTACTGCCGTACTTTCCGTTAGGAAAATACAAGGCAACATACTTTCAGAATTCTAACATATAATAATGTGAAACTTAAACATACTAGATTTAGACCTGATCAAACACCGGGCCGGGTTCGCGCCGGGCCGCGCAAAAAAAAAAGTGCCCATCTTGCGGGCCGGGCCCAAATTCGGGCCAAAAATTTGTGCCCAAAGCCCGGTATTTCGGGCCGGGCCGAGCGGGCTTTTGCGGGCCAAAACGGGTCGGGCCCAAAATTTAGGCTAAAAAGTGTTTTTTTGCTTGTCCAAAGCCCGCCCAAAAAAAAAAAATTTGACCGGGCCCGGCCCGGCCCGGCCCGCGGGCCCAAAAAACTGCCCAAACCCGCCCAAAACATAGTAGTTAATGTTAATTAAACTAACTGATAACTTAGTTTACAAAAACTATAAGTGTTTGAGTCATTTTAATATCAATTCCTCACTGCTAAGCCATTCCGTCATCCCCATCGGTACCTAAAACAGAAAAAAACAAAACGTCATGAGCCGAGGCCCAGTAACATACTATTCTAACATCGTAAATTCATTTCAACTCATTTTATTTGAAAACAGAGAGGGGAGAATATAGTCAAACCATTTCATAAACATATAACTCAAAACAGGAATTTAAAGGAGGATTCATGTTATCATTCATCATATTATCATATTAATTATCGGAAATCTTCCTTTGGTTACTTGGCGAGTAAACAGAAGTCTAAGCCACCGAGGACATATGTCCCCCATCAGAAGGTGGCATAAAGCCATACATCAAAACATAAGGCAGAGCCACCGAGGACATTTGTCCCCCATCAGAAGGTGGTATATAATGCCAAACATAATGCGGGTACCACCGAGGACGTTGTCCCCCATCAGAAGGTGGCGTTGCCGCCATATAACAGAATGACACGTGCACGGCCCACAGAACATAGTACTGCCATAAACCATCTTTCACTTTCATTTATCATGTTTCGTGATTTTAAAGTACATTTTAGTATCGTAAAGTCATTGCATAAATGTCATACCAAATCATTTATAAACATAATGTGCATAGTAGAACATTTCATATCCCGCAATCCATAAATACACATCATCAAAACAATATACAAAAACGTCATAAAACGTAGTTGGAAGGGGAGTGCGGGTGTTAGCAGTAGACGTTACCTCGAGTCGCGATTATTATAGTACTGCCATAAACGGGGAGGCTTGTAATATCCCTTTTCCTTTCTAATCTATTCAAGAATTAATAAAGAACAACTTATTAATATTTTATTCTAGATTTTAAGTTCTATGATCCATTTCCATCATGTGCCCATTATAGGAAGTACTTTAATATGACTTAATAGTGAGTTTCTGAAATTAATGGTTGTGGAACCTCATTAACACCATTTATTACGTGAACTATAATTCTTGACTTTAGTAACTTGGTTACCAACTTATGTAAAACTATTTAGTAACAGCCACTACTTATAAGATTCATGGAAATTCATGTTTAATGACTTGAAGGTGTGATTATAGAACTTTCATATTAGACTTTTAATACTAAAGTGATTATCTAACTAATTGTTTAAACTCTAACTTGTACTAGTGATAATTCCTACTAGTTAATGCCCACGTATTAGTGACTTACTTAATTTACAACTTAAAAGTGATATTCATATCATTAAGCTAAAAAGTGGAACTACAAGTACTCATTATTTATAATAAACTTACTAGCATTATACTTATAGTCCAAGTGTACTTAATTAGTATTACTTTATAATAGATAAACTTAAGTTATAACTATATGAGCATGAAACTATAATTTTATTAATCAAAAACACCATTCATGTAGTTAAGGTGTAGTACTAGTGGTTATTTCATAATCTATGTTATACTATAATTAGGTTGTATACTTATTTCATGAAGTAGAGTGAACTTTATAACATTAAGTTTATCTAATCATACTAGGTCTCAATATTTGAACTTGAAAGATTATAAGTACACTTATGCATAGCTAAAATTACTACCTACAATGTAGATCTTAAATTACAAAAGTAAGATTATAATTAGTTTAGTTAAATAGCCCAACATACTAATGGGTCATGTTAATTAATCATTAAGCTATAATAACTTAAAACTTTTCAAAACAATAAAAGGAGGGAAAGTGCATAACATACTTTACTGGATTGTAAACACAAAGCAGTGAAGGGGGGTGGGGTAGTCGGAGCTCCGGCGAGCAGGTGGCGCGGAGGGGGAGGCGTTCTGGCCAGTAGGGAGGCGGCGCGTCAGGTGGGTGGCGGGGACAGCAGGCGGGCAGAGGGAGGAGAGCAGCGAGATAGGGGAGGGTGAAGAGGAAGAAGTAACGCAGGGGAGGGAGGAGGAAGGGAGGTGGTGCTGGCGGTCGGCGGTGGTTGTCTGGTGGTGGCGTGTCTGGCGCATAGACAGGTGGTAGTGGTGGTCGGAGGGTGGCCGGAAAACAGGAGAGTAGGTGGTTGAAGGTTGTGTAAATTTCAGATTTTTAGATGGACATGAATAGTGAATTTAACATGCTATTTATAGAAATTTTAGGAAGAAAACTTCATTAAACTAATGTAGGCTTAATGGGGAAGTATACTTGGGGAGCAAGGAGTTCTAGAAGCCTTGGAGAGCAAGGAGAGGGAGCTTGAGGAAGAAGATGGAATGGGTGGTCATGGTGATTTTCCATTTAAAGAAATTTTCTAATTCTTTTGTATTACTAAAATTAGTAAGTTTTTTCCTATTTCCTTTTATTAGACAACCATACTAACTTAGCTTATCTTATCAAATACTTGCTTTTATTTTATTTCCAATATATTAAAGAAGTGATTAAATAAATAAATTAATTTTAAACAATTTACTAAGCTAATTATTAATGTTAATTAAGCTTAAATTTTCGGGATATTACATTGTTCTTGTAGGAAGATTTATTAGTTTATATTGTTATGAGATTTACATACTTTGCTCTTGTAGTTCAAGGTGTGATGTTATGCGATGCTATTTCATGATTTGTGATTAAAAAGTTGAATAATTTATACTTTGGTTAGATAGGTTATGTCAATGAATTAGTCACAATACTATTTTGTTTTAAGTAATCCTGGCTTGTAGTTTAGGGAATTTGATAAACCTATTACATCTCATTCGAACTAATTTATTAGTAATATTAATAGTGGTGGATTCGATTGTCCTAGAATTTTCCTACTATTTATTTTCCCACTTAGTATTTCTATCTACCAAGTTAATTTCGTTATTTTAGATTTAAGTTTATTTTATTTAAGTTACAAGAAAAACCATATGTCTTGATTTTCTTAATTTTAATTTAGTTGACCTTAGATTTAATTTAATCAACTGTTATATGTGGATACAATATCCTATATTTATCACTTACTATTAGATATTGTACACTTACAAAAATAGGGTTTTATAACTTGTTTAAAATCGCTATCAATATTCAGACTCTTTAAGGCAAGAGAATACTCAATAAAGATTCTAAATGTTGGCAATCCTTTTTAAAGGAAAGTATTTGTGAAAATATTTTTTCGAAAATATTTTCTAAAATAGTCAGGTCAATCACTCGACAAATTATGGTACCCAGACTTGTTACCCTGTTTAGTAATGTTCTAAATATATAACCAACTGATTCCCATATTCAAAACCCTACTGTTTCACATTAAGAACAACACAAGCAATTCCTCTATAAATATCATATGCAAATATTACATGAAGACCTAATATGAATGAATTAAATGATCCTAAACTATCTTCATGTACTTCAATCCTTGAATCAACAAATCAACACTTGTCTTTTCCTCGAACATTATCGAGAAGGCCTCCTAGCTTCAAGTCTTGGAATGTTTGCCACACAAGAAACATAGCAAATAGTTCTTGACTGTTTCAGGCCTTGTTCTTTTGGACTTATTTTCAGCAAAAATAAGTAAAAATAAGTTCAGTTCAGCAAAATTAAGTAAAAATAAGTTCAGTTTAGCAAAAATAAGTAAAAATAAGTTTAGTTCAGCAAAAATAAGTTCAGTTCAGCAAAAATAAGTTCAGTCTTGTCTAATGTTGTAATTATTATATTTGTTTTCAATATATTGTTATTATTATTAATATTATAATTATAATAACGATGAATTTGTATTTTCAATTTTTATTATTTTTTTATTTTTTATTTTTATAATTTTTTTATTTTTTCTATTTTTTTATTTTTTTTTATTTTTATTTTTATTTAGAATTTATTATTTATTATTTTTTATTTATTATTATTATTCATTATTTATTATTTATTATTTATTATTTATTATTTATTATTTTTGTTATTCATTATTTACTATTTATTAATTATTATTTATTATCTATTATATATTATATATTATTTATTATTTATTTTTTATTATTTATTATTTATTATTTATTATTCATTATTTATTAATTATTATTTATTAATTATTAATTATTAATTATTATTTATTATTTATTATTTATTATTTATTATTTATTATTTATTATTTTTGTTATTTATTATTTATTATTATTATTATTATTTATTATTTATTAATTATTATTTATTATTTATTATTTATTATTTATTATTTATTATTTATTATTTATTATTTATTATTTATTATTTATTATTTATCATTTATCATTTATTATTTATTGTTTATTGTTTATTCTTTATTATTTATTATTTATTATTATTTATTATTATTTATTATTATTAATATTAATTATTATTTATTATTTATTATTTATTATTAATTATTTTTTTATTTATTATTAATTGTTTATTATTTATTATTTATTATTTTTTATTTTTTATTTTTTATTTTTTATTATAAATTAATAAAATAGTAATAATAAGTATTGATAATATTATGTTAATGAAGTTTAGTTCAGCAAAAATAAGTTCGGTTCAGCAAAAATAAGTCCAGTTCGGCCAAAATAAGTTCAATTCAACAAAAATAAGTAAAAATAAGTTTAGTTCAAAAAAAATAAGTTCGGTTCAAAAAAAATAAAACAAGCTCGGTTTAGTTCAACCAAAATAAGTTCAAAAGAACAGGGCCTCGGACACAATCCGGAACAATTAGTTTCTCATCTTGTTTTCTAATAGCTCATAAACACCTGTAATACAATTGTTCCCTGCAGTTGTTTTCCATCATTCAAAACTTCGTGGACTTATTAATCTCTTTCAAAGCAATACATGACATCCTTGACTTTTTCAAAGCTTACCTTGAAATCATCAATTGAACTGCTACTACCAGCCATTAACCTCATAACAGTCTCCTTGTATGCACCGATCTAGGACTCGGTTGTAACACCCTGTAATTTTAACCCTTTATTAATGGCGTTTGTTTACATTAAAATGATATTTTTCGTAAACATAAAATAATTTATTATTAAAACTATTTTTTAACGTGTATAATCGTTTATTGGGAAATTCCCACTTGGTAACCCTAAACTATGGAACATTTGCAATGGTGAACCGTTTTTTTTTTTCAGTTTCAAAAATAACCCTATACTTATTAATATTATACAAAAGTGATCTTAATGATGGTAAAACCGTTAATTCAACCGTTAGTTTTATTGGTTAACCCCAACCCCCAACCACCATCCAGCCCACTGACATCCCACCCAACCACCACAGTTTTTACCAATAAATCTAAAGGTGGAATTAACGATTTTACCATCATTAAGGCCACTTTTGTATAATATTACTAAGTATAGGGTTATTTTTGAAACTGAAAAAAAAAGGTTTACCATTGCAAATGTTCCATAGTACAGGGTTACCAATGGGAATTTGAGATTATTAATTTAAAGTGTGTATATTTATTTAGGTATTTTATTAGTTATAATTATTTATGTGCGTTTAGTACTGCAAATTATTTTTATAATACTGCTTTATATTTTGGATCGACAACGCAATGAAATTTAAGTTCGTCACTTAAGATAGGGGGCCGAATTCTAGTGTGTTCTAGTTTACCTTGGCAAAGGGCTTTGTAACGTTAAATTACCCAAGAGCCATGCCCCTTCGCTTGCCACCATTAACCCCCATTAACCCACCTTAATGCACACTTAATCCTTTGCTTAATGAGGTGAATAATCACATTCTTTTACTGTACTCTAACCCCCTCTCACGCCAGCCTTAGAGTGGAAGAAAAAGAGTTATTCTCTCTTTTCGCATTTTCGTCCATTTTTGCACTCCCATCTTGTTTGCCCCATATCTCTTTCGTTTCTTATCGGAATTGGACGTGTGAGTAGTCAAAATCCATCTACTTGGAAAGATCTTGCTCGTGGTGTAATTTGTTTTTAAAGAAAGGGAAAGACGCGACTGCAGTTTCCATTTCAATCAGACGAGTCACCCGGTATTTTTCACGAAAATGATTATATCCGAAGCGATTTTGAATCATTCTGAAATTTTGACAGCACGTTTATAACATCTTGACCTTCCCTTTGACCGAAGCGATTTTGAATCTGAGCTTTCAATCGACGTAAATCATGGTCGGAACAGAACAACACGAAATTAGAATTTCAATGTTGAAGAAGAAAACGCCTAGTGACTTATTGCTACACTTTATTCTGACGTTCCAGGTAGCTAGTAGTTATCTTAGAATGTTAGATATCACGCTAGTTTTAGAGAAAAGATTTAATTGTTAGGATTATGTTTAGGCTTATTTGATATATATTTTTAAACTTAGAAACTTTGATGAATATGTTGTGTAGGTGTGTGTGCCGTGTGTTTTTGTGTTGTGAAAAAATAGATTTGTGTTGTGATACTTGTTGGTAGATTGGTTAGTGAATGATCTATGGTTATTAGAGTCGTCGTTATTAGTTTCCTATTATTAGTTTTTGTTTCATGATGTTTATACTTGTGATATTATATATTTTCCTATGAATGTTCAACATCTAAACTATGTTTATATAATTTCTTAGGATTTGATTTGATGATAATTGATGTTGAAGTCTTGGAATTGATGGATTAATGTTGCTGTGTTTCTTGTGTTGTGGAGTATTGTTTTGTTGTTGTTACTTGCTTATTAGTTAGTAGAAATGAATAATCTTGTTATTACAATTGTTGTTAATAATTTCCTATGAGTAGTATATGTCAGAATGTTACTTTCTTGTGGTTTTATGATCTACCCTATGATTAATTTTATTGTGAACTAAGTTTTACATCTTTGTTTTTGATTAGTTGTGTTGATGGAATTGTTGGCAGTGGAATTTATGAATTCATTGTTGCTGAAGTTTAGTCGAAATCATGATTAGTTCTCGTTTGTGAGTTAGTCGATTTTTTGTGAATGTTTGGTTGTATGGGATTTTTCGTCCAGATGTGTCGGACGCACCGAGATGCGTCAGACGCGGTGCCTATGCGTTGCTGCCCTGTTTGCTTGCTGCATGAGTTTTTGTATGATTTGCGTATGTTTTCGAATGTTTTCATGTAATGAATTTTGGACAGATTGTTGTGATTAACGTTCTTTAGAATTATTCGGTTTTGATGATGTTACTTGTTGTTATGATTTGGGATGATTTAGAGATTATGCTTTATGATATGACTTGTTAGTATTGTTATGATCTTGTTGATTTCATGCTTTAGTATGTTGTGAGCATGGTTGTTGATTTTGAAAACTATTGAGTTTGTATTGTTGTTTTGATGAGAAGTTGGAAATGTGATGCCTATTGATACTTGAAATACTTAGGGTTGCGATCCTAGTTTTTCTGCTGAATTATGGGTGTAACGCATTGGGCATCCCTATTGATATTGATTTGATGATGAAAAGATTTGAGATGAAATTATTGTGGTATTTGTTTTATTTTTGAGATATAAGAAATCTGGTGGGATAGATGTAGTCCCCAATGATGAACATGCCAACCACCTAGGTTGCGATCTAGGGGTAAACCTGGGTTAATTGTTGTCGTCCGAGAGGTCGTGGGTGATGTGTGTACTACCATGCATCTGGGAGTTCGGCCATTCTTAGACACCAAAAGGGGGAATGTAGCCCATAGACAGACCTAAAGATTGGGATCTGAGAAACCTTAGGATGTGGGTTGCGATCCACTAGCGTTCAACTCTTGTTCTCATAAACTTTTCTCTATGTTTTACCTCGCTATTTTTTTTATGGTGATTTATGATTTTGATGGTATGACGATGTTCTCTTTATTTATAGAATTCATGTTAGAGTTGTTTTTATCATGTTAGTTAGTAGTCGGAGTCTTTAGTGATGATTTGATCTTAAGTGATGTATGATGTGATGATTCTATATGATTAAAGCTTATCTACTAATGCTATCTTGATTCTAGTTGTTCTAGGAGAACTGCTAGTTACTCCCCACTGATTGTGGATGTTTGTTGATATATTTTGCAGGTTATGTTGATGGGAATCTTCTTTGGTTTTGGGCTCGGGTTGAGATGTGAGCATTAAAACGTTAGATGTATTAGGCCTAGGCTTTTAGTTAGTTTAAGAGTTTGTTTTCTCTTTTAGATATTGATCTAATTAATTTATACTATTTATTTATGTTGGTTTTATCACGTACTTATTCAAACACATATCTTGCAGTAGTGACATTCCCAGAGGATGATTTTCCACCATCGTCCTATAATACTATTATTATTTCTTTATTTTCCGCTTTAATGTTCTGTGGTGTTACAGTTGGTATCAGAGCAAAACGCTCCTAAACTCTGAAAAGGAGTTGCGAATGATTCTTAAAATTATTAGTTAGCCATAGGAGATAAAATTTGTTTAGAATTAAGTTTAGTATTTTCACTATAATGAGAGTGTGATGGGTATAGTAAGTAAAGGGAAGCCTTATGGGAATGTAGTGTGCTCTCATGCTTATGGAGCATATGTTATATGTATAGTTACTTGTATTATTGGTGGAATTAGTCTACCAAGTTTGCTAATCTTATTTGCGGGGTCTCTTACATGTGATTTATTTTCTCTTTTTATCGGAGTGCGCAGCGAAAGCGAAATAATTTATAGCCTTCTCGGTTTAGTTGTGTGTTTAATTTGTTTTACAATTAAAAAAAAAATTAATTTATTGTAATATAGCCATGTGTGTTACGTTGCATTATTTATTTGCTTGGTTGCTTGATAGTATATGTTATTATGTGAGACGTTATATATTTTTGGTTCTTTCCCAATTATGTGTTGTTTTTATGTGAGTACTATGTATCTGTTTTATTATTTACAAAACTTTCTCGGTTTGAGTTTATATTCTAAATTATATTTTAGATCTTTGAACTTAATAAATTTCATACCTATATTAGAGTTATTTTCTGGCTTTCAAATTTTGCTATTGTTAATATTTTGATATACTCTTTTGAAAACGTTTAATTCCAATCGTTATATTAAGGTTTTGGAAAAAGGAAGGATTGTGGAATTGTCTTTCAAGAGATATTACAAATTACTTTTATTGTCTTTTGACCATCTATGTGTATATGCATATATATACATATACATATATATACATATACATATATATACATATATATATATATATATATATATATATATATATTTCACTTTTAATATTTGTATTTTCGTGTTAATCCTTATTTAGCCTTTAGTTATGGTAATAAGTTTTGTAGTCTTTGAAAATAAAAATACCCCGATGAGTTATTGTGAGTTATAAATTGAAATGTAGATGTAAACTATTTTGTTTTAAAGGTTAGAGTTCAACAACTTCTCCTTTATTTACTAATTTACTTCTCTTATTGGTATTATTTTTTCAAACTCAAATGTGGGAAAGGGACTCATTTACTACTTGTTGTTTCTTATCAAATATTTAGTGCTTGCTCATTTTATAGCAAAGTTTTGTTTTAGTTCTTTACTTCTTATCTAATTATCTGACTTTAACTATTTTGTTTTATATTCTTTGAAAAGGAAATTTATATACCCAGTCTAAATTTTAAACATGTTTGAGTTGATATAGACTCATAATGCGTGATTCCTTTGAATTGTATGTCTATTTGACACATTTTATCTATTTTGATTTAATTTCCTTTTTGAGTTGATATTAAGTTTATATTATATTGGGTAATTCCGTAAACTTTAATGTCGATTTGATAAGAAGGCTTTCAAATATTGTTTTGTTGATACTAGGTTGCAATGGGTGGTTCCATGCACATTTGTGTCGACTTGGCAAATTTAATAATTGTTGTTTATAATTTATTACATTATCGCCTATTTATTATTAGTGTTTCGTCGTTGTGAAATTTATTTTAAAGTTATCAATTTCTTTTGCGAACTTTAAATTTCATATATATATGCTTAGGAGAACGTACACTCTTATAACATATGTCATTACTTGAGTTCGTAAGTGCTATTTTAATAAAGCGAGTTAGCTACTCTTTATTAAAGTGTTCTTATCTCTTTAAGTGGAGTATAAGCTCGTGTGGTTATCTCTATTTAAATTGGTTTGACTATCAATTTATGAATTTTTGCTTCTTCGTTTCTTTTCTATTAATATTTATGTATGATAGGATTTATTCTTTTAGAATTTTACGTAAATATTTATTCTCCGCTTCTTTTGCAAAATAACCTATAATTTATTGTGCAAATGTTTTTACCTTAAACTTTCTAGTATTTGTCTTCAATTCTTTCACATTTTATAAATGTTGGTTATTATTATCCTTCTTTACTACATAGTTCTTTTTTGGAAAATTCCACTTGGTGCCACTGTACTTTGGGTTTTTTCATTTGGTACCCAAATTTTTTTTGGATTCTATATGGTACCACCGTAGTTTAGACTTATTCTATATCGTAACATTCCGTTAAATAAAACATTAGTTTTAGATTAAATAGGGTTAGTAGTTTGTCTCATTTACGTGCCTTGTGCATCGAGAATAGTTTAGCTAAGGTTTGAGAGTCATTTTGGCTCTTATGGGTCAAAATTAAAGTCGAAATCAGAGTAAAACGACTAGAACCTCGTTTTACGGCCCTGTTCTTTTGAACTTATTCTAGCTGAATTGAACCGAACTTATTTTATTTTTGCTTGAACTGAACTTATTTTGGCTGAACTACGCCGAACCGAACTTATTTTTACTTATTTTTGCCGAACCGAACTTATTGTTGCTAAACTGAACTGTATTATCATAATATTATCACTACTTATTATTATAATAATTAATAAATATTAACATAATATTATTAATACTTATTATTATTATTTTATTATTTAAAATAATAAATAAAAAATAATAAATAACAAATAACAAATAATAAATAACAAATAATAAATAATAAATAATAAATAATTAATAATAAATAATAAATAATAAATAATAAATAATAAATAATAAATAATAAATAATAAATAATAAATAAGAAATAAGAAATAATAAATAATAAATAATAAATAATAAATAATAAATAATAAATAATAAATAATAAATAATAAATAATAAATAATAAATAATAAATAATAAATAATAAATAATAAATAATAAATAATAAATAATAAATAATAAATAATAAATAATAAATAATAAATAATAAATAAGAAATAAGAAATAACAATTAACAAATAATAAATAACAAATACTAAATAACAAATAATAAATAACAAATAACAAATAATAAATAATAAATAATAAATAATAAATAATAAATAATAAATAATAAATAATAAATAATAAATAATAAATAATAAATAATAAAAAAATAATAAATAATAAATAATAAATAATAAATAATAAATAATAAATAATAAATAATAAATAATAAATAATAAATAATAAATAATAAATAATAAATAATAAATAATAAATAATAAATAATAAATAATAAATAATAAATAATAAATAATAAATAATAAATAATAAATAATAAATAATAAATAATAAATAATAAATAATAAATAATAAATAATAAATAATAAATAATAAATAATAAATAATAAATAATAAATAATAAATAATAAATAATGAATAACAAATAATAAAATTAAATAATAATAAATAAAAATAAAAATAATAAAATATAATAAAATATAATAAAAAACAATAATAAAAAATAATGAAAATAAAAAAAATATAAAAAAAATAAAAAAATCTAAATTCATCGTTATTATAATTATAATATTAATAATAATAACAATATGAATAGTAATATGGAGAACAAAAATAATAATTACAACATTAGACAAGACTGAACTGAACTGAACTTATTTTTGCTGAACTGAATTTATTTTTGCTGAACTGAACTTATTTTTGGTGAACTGGACTTATTTTTGCTGAACTGGACTGAACCGAACTTATTTTTGCTGAACTGAACTGAAAATAAGTACAAAAGAGCAAGGCCTACATGTTAGGGAATGCTTACTTGTTTTTTTTACGAAATTGGACCTTGAATTTGGTCGTTAGGGAGAAAAATGACTCCCAAAACCTTAATTACGCAAAATTAGACAAATCCCTAACCCTATTTAACCCCCAAGCAAATGTTTTGTTTAATATAATGTTACAGTATAGAATAAGTACAAAATACAATGGTACCAAATAGAATCCAAAAAAAATTTGGGTACAAAATGGAAAATCCCAAAGTATAGTGGTACCAAGTGGAATTTCCATTCTTTTTTCGGGTGTTCCACAATAAAATGTATATTATTTTAATTATCAAATTTATACCCGAAAGTTGTTTAGTTCTTAACTAAAATCCATCGAATTCTGTTTTCTTAATGTTCTTTAATTATATTGAGTACTATTTTCTTTTGATCTCTTGGTTGTTTTTTTTTTTTTAAAGTTTCGAGGACGAAACTCTTTAAGGGGGAGTGATTGTAACACCCCGTAATTTTCACCCTTTATTTTAGGCGTTTGTTTACATTAAAATGATATTTTTCGTAAAAATAAAATAATTTAATATTAAAACTATTTTTAACGTGTATAATTGTTTAATTGTGGTATTGTGTTGTTGGGATTATTGATTGAAAGTATGTATATTTATTTAGTTATTTTATTAGTTATAATTATTTAGGCGTGTTTAGTATTGCGAATTATTTTTATAATGCTGCTTTATATTTTGGACCGGCAATGTAACGAAACTTAAGCCCGTCACTTAAGATAGGGGGGCCGAATTCTAGTGTGTTCTAGTTTACCTTGGCAACGACTTTGTAACGTTAAATTACCCAAGAGCCATGCCCCTTCGCTTGCCACCATTAACCCCCATTAACCCACCTTAATGCACACTTAATCCTTTGCTTAATGAGGTGAACAATCACATTCTTTTACTGCACTCTAACCCCCTCTCACGCCAACCTTACAAAGGGAAGAGAAAGAATTATTCTCTCTTTTTGCACACCCATCTTGTTTGCCGCATATCTCCTTCGTTTCTTATCGGAATTGGACGTGTGAGTAGTCAAAATCCATCTACTCGGAAAGATCTTGTTCGTGGTGTAATTTGTTTTTGAGTAAAGGGAAATAGGCGACTGCAATTTCTGTTTCAATCAGATGAGTCACACTATTTTTTTCTCCGTCACACTTTCACGAAAATGACCATATCTGGAGCGATTTTGAGTCGTTCTGAAATTTTTACAGCACATTTATAACATCTTGACCTTCACTTTGACCAGAGTGATTTTGAATCTGAGCTTTAGTTTGACGACGTGAATCATGGTCGGAACAAAACAACACAAAATGATATTTTCAATGTTGAAGAATAAAACGCCTAGTGACTTATTGCTACACTTTTTTCCTGACATTCCAGGTAACTAGTAGTTATCTTAGAATGCTAGAAATCACGCTAGTTTTAGAGAAAAGATTTAATTGTTAGGATTATGTTTAGGCTTGTTTGATATATATTTTTAAACTTAGAAACTTTGATGGATATGTTGTGTAGGTGTGTGTGCCGTGTGTTTTTGTGTTGTGAAAAAATAGATTTGTGTTGTGATACTTGTTGCTAGATTGGTTAGTGAATTATCTATGGTTATTAGAGTTGTCGTTATTAGTTTCCTATTCTTAGTTTATGTTTCATGATGTTTATACTTGTGATATTATATATTTTCCTATGAATGTTCAACATGTAAACTATGTTTGTATAATTTCTTAGGATTTGATTTGATGATAATTGATGTTGAAGTCTTGGAATTGATGGATTAATGTTGCTTGTGTTTCTTGTGTTATGGAGTATTGTTTTGTTGTTGTTACTTGCTTATTAGTAAGTAGAAATGAATAATCTTGTTATTAGAATTGTTGTTAATAATTTCCTATGAGTAGTATATGTTAAAATATTGCTTTCTTATGGTTTTATGATCTACCCTACGATTCAATTTATTGTGAACTAAGTTTTACATCTTTGTTTATGATTTTTTGTTGCTGTAGTTGTTGGTAGTGGAATTTATGAATTCATTATTGCTGAAGTTTAGTCGAAATCATGATTAGTTCTCATTTGTGAGTTAGTCGGTTTTTTGTGAACTTTTGGTTATCTGGGATTTTTTGTCCAGTTGCGTAGGACGCTCCGAGATGCGTCGATGCGGCGCCCGTGCGTTAGATGAACAATAGGCTGCGCCGAGCGCACGCTCTCTGCCGAGCGCACATATGGTCAAGGCAGCCCGCTGGGTCTGTTTGCTTGCTGCATGAATTTTGTATGATTTGCGTATGTTTTCGAATGTTTTCATGTAATATATTTTGGATAGATTGCTGGTGGTTAACGTTGTTTAGAATTATTCGGTTTTGATGATATTACTTGTTGTTATGATTTGGGATGATTTAAAGATTATGCTTTATGATATGCCTTGTTAGTATTGTTGTGAGATCGTTGATTTCATGCTTTAGTATGTAGTGAGCATGGTTTTGATTTTGAAAACTATTAAGTTTGTATTGTTGTTTTGATGAGAAGTTGGAAATGTGATGACTATTGATACTTGAAATACTTAGTGTTGCTATCCTAGTTTTTCAAATTGAATTATGGGTGTAAGGCCATTAGGCATGCCTATTGATATTGATTTGATGATGAAAAGATTTGAGATGAAATCGTTGTGGTATTTGTTTTATTTTTGAGATATAAGAAATCCGAAGGGGATAGATGTAGTCCCCAGTGATGAAATGCCAACCACCTAGGTTGCGATCTAGGGGGAAACCCGGGTTAATTGTTGTCGTCCGAGAGGTCGGGGGTGCTGCGTGTACTACCCCGCATCGGGAGTTTGACCATTCTTAGACACGGGCAGTGGGGGAACGTAAGCCCATAGGCCCGACCCGGAGATTGCGATCCGACAAACCTTAGGAAGTGGGTTGCGATCTACTAGCGTTCAACTCTTGTTCTCATAAACTTTTCTCTATGTTTTACCTCGCTTTTTTTTTATTGTGATTTATGATTTTGATGGTATGATGATGTTCTCTTTATTTATAGAATTCATGTTAGAGTTGTTTTTATCATGTAAGTTAGTAGTCGGAGTCTTTTGTGATGATTTGATCTTAAGTGATGTATGATGTGATTATTCTATATGATTAAAGCTTATCTACTAATGCTATCTTGATTCTAGTTGTTCCGGGAGAATCGCTAGTTACTCCACCGATTGTGGATGTTTGTTGATATATTTTGCAGGTTATGTTGATGGAAATCTTCTTTGGTTTTGGGCTCGGGTTGAGATGTGAGCATTAAAATGTTGGATGTTTTAGGTCTAGACTTTTAGTTAGTTTAAGAGTTCTTTTTCTTTTTTGGATATTAATCTAATTAATTTAATTTATTTATACTATTTATTTATGTTGGTTTTATCACTTAGTTATTTAAACGCATTTCTTGTAGTAGTGACATTCCAGAAGACGATGTTTCCGCCATCGTCCTATAATACTATTATTATTTCTTTCTTTCCTCTTTGAAGTTCCGGGGTGTTACACTGGTTCCCGTCTCCTCCTAGAAAAGCAGTTAGATAGAAATTTGCTTCTTGTAACTCCTTTTCATCTTTTGAATCAAATTCGCTTCTGAATTGCTACATGCTAAAATTCTTCGCGCCTAAATTTTCTCTCGGTGTAGGATAAGAAACCCATTCTTAACATACACCGTCGCCAATGTAGGAAGATTAAAGGCTAAAGCGAAGAAATATCAAGGGAACAATAGCAATTAGGAGAGGAAGAAAGACCTACGAGTCCCATTACAGGACGGAAACATAAATATTTGGCGGAACTTCATGGAATTGAAACATTGGAGATCCAAACCCCTGAATTTGAAGCTCCATTATCACTTCGAAGTTCTTTGATTAAGTTACAGAATCAATCGAAGGGAAGACGCAATTATTTGAATGGCTGACAATCATGAAGAAAATGCAGAACCGATTGGATTCCATTGATGGAGGATTGGAGGTAATATTTAATCTCGACAATTATTACCTAAATTTGAGAAAGTCCACACTACTGTATCTAGTTCATCTGAATATGCCATTAAAATTGAGCTAGAAGATGTTCAGGATGAAATTCAATACTGGAATTCTTCTGTGATATGTTATGTGTTGGGTGCTAATCCTCCATTTCGTGTAATGGATGGATTTCTGAGAAGAATTTGGGTAAAAAAGGAATAGAGAAGATTGTTGCTGTTAATAAGGGGATTTTCTTGGTTAGGTTTCACAATATTGAACAAAGGGATGTTATATTGAATGAGGGGTTTCAATTCTTTGATAAGAAACCTTTGATTATGAAGAAAGGAATTCAGAAATGAATTTCCGGAAAGAGTACATTAAAACTGTTCCAATGTGGATACAATTGCCTACACTAGATTTGAAATATTGGGGAGAGACATGCTTATTCAAATTAGTGAGGAATTGTAAAACCTCTAATACTTAATCAAGCTACAATCAATAAAGATAGGGTGTTGTATGCTAGAGTTTTGATTGAAGCTAGGATGAATCAAGATTTCCCTAACCATGTAGTTTTTGAGAATGAAAAAGGAGTAATGATGGAGCAAGTAGTGAAGTATGAGTGGAAGCCACTTAAATATGACAAGTGTATGAGAATTGGTCACTCAATTGTGGATCGTAAACTCGAAAGCAGCAAAGAATACAACAAAAGTGGGTGCCAAAACAAAACAACGTTCAAAAGGATGCGAGATGGGTTCCAATTGTCTAAAAGGAAAACACATGTTATCACACATGCTTCACAGCCAATTTTACTTGATAATTCATTTGCTATTTTGGGGAAAGGTGAGAAAATTGAGGACAAGGAAGAAGAGACTAGGGAGGTGCAGGAAGTGTGTGAACATGGTGAGGAGGGGGGAGCCTCCTACCATGAATGGATAATGTGTTGAGTTGGAATGTGAAGGGATTGAACAACAAGAAAAAACAAGTTGAAGTGCGGAATTTCTTGATGACTCATAATATTAGGTTGTTCAGTCTCCTTGAATCAAAGATAAAAGCTCCCTCTCTTAGGGACTTTTATCTTACTATATGTCCAGGATGGTGTATAACTACAAATAACCAGTGGCATGGGAATGGGAGAATAATATTGGGTAGGCAACCCTCTGCTTTCAATGTGAATATGATATGCTCTACAAGCCGACTTATACATACCGATATTGAGGTGATAAATGGAGGGAAGAGATTTAAATGCACTTTTGTCTATGGTTTGAATGAAAGACAAGGAAGAGAAGAGTTATGGAGAGATGTGAAAAGATTTGCTATTTTTGACATGCCATGGATAATCCTAGGTGCACTTATAAACATAGAAGAAAGAATTGGGCAGCCTGTAAGGGATAGCGAGATTGTAGATATGAAGGAATGCATGAAATTGTATAGAATGTTGGAAGTGAAGTCTTGTAGCCAGTTCATTACTTGGAACAATAAGCAAGAGGGGGCAGATAGGGATTTTTGCAAGCTAGAACGAGTCCTTGGCAATGAAGTTTAGATTAATGAGTGACCTCTCACTGAAGTTACAATTCTTTATGAAGGAGAATTTGATCATTGTCCATTAGCAATCAGATCTTTTGTCAATGAAGCTAAGAAAAAGTCTTTCAGATTTTTCGACATGTGGTGCTTGGCTGAAGCTTTTGAAGGAATTGTTGCTAATGGTTGGCAGCAACAAATTTCAGGGACAATAATGATTGAGTTTGTTAGTAAATTGAAGCTTCTGAAGAAAGATTTCAAGATCTTAAATGCAACACAATATGGAGATGTTTCTTAATAGCAGGCAATCACTTGTAACCAGATGATTTTAGCTCAGCAAGCTTTACATTCTAGTCCTAATGATTATAAAATGAGAGCTAAGGAGAAAGAAACCAGAGAAGATGATAAGGTGGCACATAGGAATTATACTCAATTTCTAGGTCAAAGGAAAAATTAAAATGGCTCAGCGAAGGGGATGACAACACAAAGACTTTTCATCAGAGTATCAAGCTCAGAATGATTCATAAACTAATTAATACTATCAGGAAGGAAGATGGGACATGGGCAAATGATTCTTCAGAAGTGGTAGTAGCTTTCCTTGAATATTATCACTCCCTATTTGGTAGTGATAATACTATGAGTAAAGTAGAGCCTGATGTCATAACTAGAGGTTGTTTGCTTACTGAGGCTCATCAACAGGAGCTTGATCTGAATTTCAGTGCAGATGAGATCAGAAGTGCTCTCTTCTCAATCCATGATGATAAGTCTTCAGGTATTGATGGTTATTCCAGTTGTTTTTTTAAACAAAGTTGGTTCATAGTTGGACAAGAAGTGGTTGAGACTGTGCAAGATTTTTTTCAGAAGTGGAAGATTGCTAAAAGAAATCAATGTAATTGCAATTACATTGATACCTAAAGTAAAATGTCCTGCTTTAGGTGGTGACTTCATAGCTTGTTATTCTGTGTTATATAAGACCATCACCAAGCTGATTTGTTCAAAGCTCAGTAAGATTCTTCCTGAGGTAGTGTCACATTCACAAGGAGATTTTATTAATGGTAGGAGTATTATCGGCAACATACTTCTATGCCAGGACTTAGTGAAGAGATTTGGAAGGACTAGGAATCAGGTTAAAAGATTACTAATGAAGGTAGACCTTAAAAAGGCCTATGATTCAGTGGAATGGAGTTGTCCATGATCTATTACAAGCTTTGAACTTCCCAAATCACTTCATAAATTGTGTCATGGAGTGCATCTCTACTCCTAACTTTACTGTGCTCATCAATGGTTTTTGCTGCAAAGAGAGGGCTTATATTGTCACTAGTAGAAAAAACATCATCGGATCCGGTCAAAATATGGGTTACTGATTCATTTTTGGGTCGGAACGAATGGGCTAGCAGTAGTTAGAAAAACTCAACTGATCCGGTTCAAAACCGGATCATTTGAGGACTAACTGATCCGGTTATGCGTTAAAGCCGGACCAGTTAAGTTGATTAGCTGATTCGGTTTTAACGCATAACCGGATCAATTTCGCTTCATGTGAGTAAAAATAAAGGGCCAAGCAGCCTGACAACAACTCAGTGATTTCAGTCGACAAAATTAATACAGGCAAGTGGGCATTGCGCAACAGTTCATTACTTCAGTTTCTACTTTATATACACAAAATTAAAAAAAACAATTTTATACAAAAAAATTCATATATAATCTTCCTCCATTCCAAATTAAATGCAACAGTTTCTAAAAATGGTAATTTTTAATTAAATGCAACATTTTACTTCTTGCTATTCTTGGTAAAGATTTTGAGTGTGAAATTACGAATATACCCTTACTAAAACTAATTAAGCCTTATAAACTTAGTCACATGCCCTTACTTTTTCTGTGGTCCCACTTTCTCTCTCCTTATTAAATTAGTCACATGCCCTTACTTTTTCTTAATCTCACCCAAAGAAATTTTGCATAGGAGAATGTGCCATCCAAATTGATGCATTTAATTTGAAATGGAGGAAGTATCATTCTCAACAATTTTACATATTTACATAATATAACAAAAAAAACTAACATATAAAATAAAAAAATGAAACTTTGTACATAAAATAAAAAAACTGACAAACATATACAAAAAATAAAAAACTTACAAAATGAAACTTATACACAGAATTTAAAAACGAAAATGAAAAATAAAATACGAAACCTAAAACCCTAACTGATGGTGGCTGATGTTCGTTGATGGCCGGTGAGAAGGCGACGAGGGACGGCGAGTGACAAAACCCATTAACGGCGAGTGAGAGGCTAGAGAAAACTGAACCCGTTCTTCCTCTCCTATCATTTCGGCTGTTCGTCATGGTGAGTAGATTTAATCTTGAATTTCTTGAGCTTTAAATCTGATTTATTCATCACATTTTTTTTGTTGTTGAGGGTGGTGGCGTTGGTGTTCGTGACTATACAGAGGAGAATATTCGTTGTTCGTGGTGGTGGTAGTGAGGAGAGAGGCGTGGTGAGAAGGTTGGGATGAGAGAGGATGATGGGAGAGAACCAGTTGAGAGGAGAGAGAACAATGGTGGTGGTGGGGAGAACAGGAGGCTGCGTGAGAACCAGTAGAGAGGAGAGATGGAACAATGGTGTTGAGAGAGGGAGGAAGATGGCGGTGAGGGAAGAAACCCTAAAGAGACCGGAGTGAGGAGAGAGTGTGAGAGGATAAGAGCTGGTGCGGGAAAGGGGATTTGGGGTGCTTTTATAATGCAAGTTGGGCCAACTTAACAAACTGATTCGGTCCACATACACCAACCGGATTAGTTTATTCTCGCACTCAATTGCGCGAAAAAAGTCTGATTATTTGATCCAGTTTTTAGAGAACCGGATCTGTTATTAGGTTGTGTCATTTAGTGTTTTTTCCACTAGTGTGTGCATGGACTATTTAACCAGAATTCTAGCTTATATTGGACAGTTACCAGAGTTTAAATTCTTCACTAGGTGAGCTAGCTTGAAGGTTAATCACTCTTATTTTGCAAATGTAATGGTATAGCTAATTCAAGCATATTTGCTTCTTTAAGGTCCGAAGTCGTTCACGGAGACATCAGGCTTACATGCAAATAAAAACAAGTCAGCTTTGTATTGTACAACAATGGATGAAAATGAGATAATAAGGATGGAACGGTTCTCTAGATTTGTAAGAGATAGCCTTCCTTTTAGATATCTTGGAGTGCCAATAAGCTCAAAAGAAGATTAAAGTTGTTGACTGTGAAGCATTGGTGGAAAAGATGACTGTTAGAATGAGAAGTTGGAGCATAAGACATTTATTCTTTGCTGCAAGAGCCTAGCTCAACAATTCAGTGTTGCTTATTGTGCAGAGCTACTGGTCTCAAGTCTTCATTCTCCCTTGTCTTTGTCTTTGGATAAAATCAACAACATTTGTAGGCATTTTTTATGGAATGGAAAGGCAGTGGGGGAGAAGGAAGGTTATGTTAAGTGGGATGATGTATGTTCTCATAAAAAAGTTGGTGGTTTGGGGTTTAGAAATATTAAAATGTGGAACAAGGCAACCGTTGGTAAGCTGATTTGGCACATAGGATGCAAAAAGGATGAGTTATGGGGCAAATGGGTTCATATTGTTTATGTGAAAAACAAGAATTGGTGGGATTTTCAAGCCCCACCAGGAGCTAGTTGGTTGATCAAATACTTGTGCAAAGTTAAAAAAGAACTGACAGACATTCGAATGGCTTAATGGAGTAGACACAACCATTATTCAATCAATAAAGTGCATGATTTATTGACCGATGATAAGCCTGCTGTTCATTGGACACATGGTATCTAGAACAGAATGAACCTTCCCAAGCATAGATTTATTGCTTGGTTATTAGGTAAACAATCCAGATTGAAAACAATGGAGATATCAATATAATATCAACCAAGACAAAATTTGTTGTTTGTGTGGGACTACCATATAATCACATGAGCATTTGTTCTTTGAATGTGTATTTAGTAGACAGTTAATTTCTCAATTGCTTGAGTGGTTGGGTCTTAGATTCAAAAACAGGAATATGCATCAATAGGTTAGCTGGTTTAGAAGAAGCTATTCAGGATGAAGAATGAGAAAGCAGGTCCTCTTTACAGTGGTTGTTGCTGCTGTGTATCAGATCAGGAAGGTAAGGAATGAAGCTTATTGGCTTTCAAAAGTATATAGAATTGATTGTATAGTCACAGATATAAAATTTACAATTAACCATAGAATCAATTGTTGTGCTTCCACTAAGTGGAACACTAGAGATTGTGAATGGAAAGATAGCTTGTATAAGGTGTTTGTTTTTGGGTTGCCCGTGGCCTGTTTTGGTTCTAATCCTTTCTCATAAAAGGATTTAGGTTGTATAAAGTTTTTTTTGGAGCAATACATTTACTTACTTACCAAAAAAAAACACCTTCTTCTCTCCAAAATATCCTGACTTTGATTTCTCCTTCCTTAGTAAGGACATCCCTTAATCCTATGACTAACATCACCACACTTGAAACAACCATAGTTAATAGAAGCTTTCTTAGAAGTATTAAAAATAATTTTTTACCTCTACATAAGTTTCTTTTAGTCTGAGTCCATAGGTACTTTCCAAATCTTCTTGCAATAAGGCCTATTTCATCTCCCTCATCTGATTCTACTACCTTCAGCGCCATACCTCTAGTCTTGGCAAAGTTCTCTTCTTTGAAATCAACCAACATTTCATGGGTCATGAGTGATCCAGCTAGTTGTTCCAAAGATAGAACAAACAAGTTCTTGGCCTCTTGATAGTTGTTACCTTGGGTATTTATTTTCCTGAAAAAATCTCAACAATTTTAGACAAGATCTTCGTGAGTAAAACTTTTACTGAGTGATTTCAACTCATTAATAATAGTCATAAAGCGAGTAAACATATCACGAATGTTCTGTTCTTTATACATATTAAAATATTCATATCTAGTCATCAATAAATCGATCTTGGAATGTCTTACCTCATTTATACCTTCATAAGTCAATTCTAAGGTATCCCAAATCTCTTTGGTAGTAGAACATGCCAAGATTCGATTAACCTCACAATCGGCAATACCTTGTTGCACAAGAGACATTGCCTTTGCTTTTTGCTCCATTATCTTGAAGTCTGTTGAGGAGCAACCGCTCTATTTTTTGGTAGACTTGTTTCATTTGTCATATGTTTCATCAATACTCATAATCGGTACCTATGATGTAGTTCTTCATGCAGTTTTTCCACCAAGGATAGTTTGTTCCATTGAACTTGGGCAGCGTCCAACTTGATCCTCCATTTGAAATATTTGTCATGGTGATCCTTGCATAGGGGTTAACCTTTCGATAAGTTAGGCTCTGATACCAATTGAAGGCCTAGATAATATTCAAGATGAGGGTGAATTGAGTATGTGGATTGATTGACAACTTTTTCGATTTGATAAGTTTATCGAAATGAGATCAGTAAGAGAACTGATATGTTGTACGCAACAGAATAAAATTTTCAACACACTGATTTAACGAGGTTCGGCTCAACGTAAGCCTACGTCTTCACTACTTTAATCACTCTTATTAATCGAATCATCATAAATATAACAATGATTACACTCAATCAAAGTCTCCACTATGAAGATAATGATTCCCCAACAGTTAACTATAACTGTTCAATGAAGTGATTCCTTGAACCACTTCTCCAACCACACTGCACACTAATAAGTAGTTCAATACAAAAGAAGTTTCCCCTGAAATTGTGCTTTAAAAGCTTTAATGGAGAATATCTTTGCTTTCTGTTGCTGTGCTTATCTCAACTATGTTTTAGGGTTTGAATGAAGTGCAAGAAGCTTTTCGTCAACTTAGAATTTTTCTCGGGAAAAGCTCAATGAATTTTCGTGCAATGATGCTTGCTCAAGTAGGCCTTGAGTTATAAAATAGGAATTATCCATATATGGAAATATATTTGCTTAAATTATTATTCATAATATTTGGCAAATATATTCCCTTTGACTTTATTCTGATTTCTCATAATAAAATCAATAGGATATTCTCTAGTTACAACTCATACTTAAACAATAATATATGCACGCGAAGTCCATCTTCTAAAACAGATTTTAGGAAATTATCTTGATGGAATCTTTCCAAAAATAATTTAGCAATTTGAAATTCAGAATATGGTAAAGTGAATTGGTCTGGCAATGATCTCAGAACAGTTTACTAACTACAAGGAAAAGTATGTTCTGAGATCAAGTTTGCAACTGATCTTAGAACATACATTCCATAAGTTCTTTGCACATTCAACATCACACCCAAAACTAGTTTAAGATTTACACAACATTATATCATAAAGATCTAATTATTAAGTATTACAATATTCATGATATTTCCAAAGACTCTTGCTCCAATGACTTCTCATGATGAACTTGGGAGTATTCTTCAGCTTAAGCCTTTTTCTATCCATTTTTTGTAAAAACATGGTTGGAAACATACATGGATGTATATCAATGGATCAGTTTGTCATCATTCGAAACATAAGTTTAGGAACCCCACACTATCCTCTCTAATTCACCCTTAATGACTATCTGAGGCGGGTTCAGAGGAAATTGATCCTATGGTTGAGCTAATCTGCCTCATCCGTAAGAGTGGATCCCTCGTCCTAATGGTGAATGGGATCCACAATATGGTTGTGGTGCGATGATAGGATGAGAGCTCTTCATCCCACATGTGGGGCTCTTGTCTTTCTGCGGGCAGGTGATATGGTACTCTCGGTATGTGACCTTGAGATGTAGGATCCCCACAGACGACGCTAAACTGTTTTTACATAGAAACTGATAAAAGATGAGAGTGTGTTGAGAGTCTAAAATCTGAGTAAGTCCAAAAGCTCCGGTGATGAGATCTCCGGCGATCCAACAAAACCTGGTGAAATCTATCCCCGGGATGTTCCTTAGAAATCCCCTCCGATGCTCAAGTCAGTGATGTGATTGAGATAAAGAAAGTGAATAAACATAGAGAGAGATGTTCTAACTTTGGTAGATGGAATAAGAGGGTTGCCTTCTATCATTTAAGGGATTTCTTAGAGAGGAAAACCTAATAGGAAGCATCCCACCTTGTAGACATGTTGTTTGGCTTTTTTGATAAATGTATTTCAGAGCTTTTGTGGCTCTGGGCTTCAACTGATTAGATGGGTTGATCATCCAATAGGCCCAAACATATGTGTATGCTACCTCTACCTCAATTGATATCTTGTAAAAACAATACTTGCATTGTTATATGTACTTTTTAGGAGACTTTCATGCAGTAGTTGATGATATTCCTAGCAATGGGTAAGACATTTGCTTTTATTCTGCCTGATCTGCGATACTAGAAGAAGTTGAAGAAAGCGAAGTGTCCTTCAGTATCAATCTGCCAAAGAAAATTTACTGAGGTCGAAATTTTGTGGTTATTTGTCCCCATGAATGATGATATTGCAATCTCTAGAGTGGAACAAAGAGGAGATTCGGCGTAACGCAACTGATGTTAAGGTGCAGCGGAAATGCGCTCAAGAGCTATGTAGTAAGTGTGTTGTACCTATCCGGAGTTGTTTTCCTGAACCCAAGGCTTATAAACATAATTACCCTACTTATCTTTCATCATATCTACTCTTGTTGTTATATTTTCATATATGTTTTGGAGGATGGCGCAATTTTAGTTACACTTGTTGTTGCACCGTGCGCTACGTGCGCAGTACCTAAAATATTGTAATGAAGTTACTTCTCTTGTTAGTATTAATATTATGGGTTGTTTGAATAAGGTTGTGAAGTTTTGTTTTCGTGCTAAGCACCTAGAGACAAGTTTATTTTAAGTGATAATAAAGCTTCTTGCATTTTTAAAAAGATTATTTGTGATTTTTGGGGTCCTTAAAAGCATGTTTTCTCTTTTGGTGCTCGCAATTTTTTTTTTACTATCACCGATGATTATTATTGCGATGTGTGGGTTTATTTGCTCATTAATAAAACTAAATTCGTATGTTTTTGTCCTTTATTGCAATGGTTGAACAATAATTTTATATAATAGTCAAAATCACCTTCCTATAGTGTTACATAATTTTGGATGTCTTTGTTTTGCTAATTTAACACTTAAACAAAAGGTCAACAAAAATTGCTAGCAAAACTCGCAAATGTATTTTAGTGGGATATCCCTGTAGCAAGAAAGCTTGGAAGCTTTTTGATCTTGACACCAAGGAGTTCTTTGTATGTCGTGATCTCAACTTTTTTAAAGATGTGTATCAAATCTTGGTTCCGGATGAAGTTAATATAACTGTGAATCATATTGTGCCCAATGATGTAATTATTGATGATGACTTTGCTGATTTCTTAGTTAAAACACCATCTGTTGCCATTCCGCCCCCCAATACCGGCCCAAACTCAACCTCCTACCTTGCCTGCTTTAACCTCGCCTGTCCAATCCACTCTTGATCCCAATTCCCCTCTTTATTCACCGCCTTTGGACTCTTCTATGGGTTGTCCTACCTCTGAGGCACACACTGCTCCCACTAATTCAACACTTCCTTTGTCCCTTGCTAGGTCTTCGGCTTCTTCTAAGCCTGATTTGGCGCTGGTTCATGAGCAGACCACTACATTGGGGTGTGGTTTTAAGGGATAACCTCTATGTAGTTTTGCTGAAAGATTTTGTTAGTCATGCAGTTGCCTGGAGAAGTCCATCCCTCTCTATTCCATCTCAACAACAATTCTCAAGTATCCCCCATCCTAGGCAAACTATATAAATTGTAACTCTTTTATGTGATCGTACCTTTCTTGGAACTCTTATTAAGGGTAAAGATCCTAGGTCTTATAAAGGGGATATGATAGATGATAGTTGGAAAGTCACCATGCAAGAAGAAATCTCTGCATTAGAGGACAATGGTACCTCGACTCTTGTATCTCCCGGGAATCGTGCCTTAGGGTTTTCGCGGGTTTATCGCACTAAATATTTGTCGAATGGTATACGTCTTAAATACAAATTGGTTGTCTAGGAAATTCTCAAGATACAGTCATTGATTATAATGAGACTTTTTCTCCAGTTGCTAAAACGACTAGTGCTTATGTCTTTCTTCCTATTGTGGCCTCCAAAATTTGGGAAATTCATCACATGGATGTCCATAATGCATTCTGGCATGGTGAGTGTACAAGAAAGAACATGAACAATGTTTAACATAGTATACAATTTGTAGGCATGTTTTTATTGCCTACGGGGGATGAGCGTAAATTTGACTACCTCATTGTAAAGCTTTTTGTTTTGAAATTCATTTTGAAAAAGAAATCGCCAACAAGTATTTAAAGGAAGACTTATAAAACTAGCTAATTAGATATTTGGGAAATCATAGGGACAACTTAGGAACTTATCCAATGTAGATTTCCCCGTCATAACTTAATAATTGGTCATTGAACCAAATAATGAGTTCGGGGGTGAGGGAACGAAAAAAAATAATGAATCAAATTCGCCAATTGCAGGCATCTATTTAATACGATTCATAGATTTAGTCTTATGCAAAAATAACCAAGCGATATGTTCATGCATTCCAAAATTAATTAATGTTGGTTAATTAAAAAACAAAAGACTAATTTTGGTGATATGTTATTTATGCAATCAAATTACAGGGATACTAAGTCAATTTCTCCAAATTATCTTATTAGGAATTTGAACATTTATTTAAGTCTTGATTAACAAAAATAAAATATGAGGTGATGAAAGCAATAAACATATAGGCATGCATATGATTAATGTAATATATAAAAAAGGATTATAGAAGAATATACAAGAGCATGAAATCTTTTAGGATCTACATCATGAAAATATTGTTAGTAACTTCAAAAAATCAAATAGGAATTGAAATATCATAGACCTTTAGGAATTATACCTTTGTAGTCTAGGTCTTGTATAACGATCCACAGGAGGAGTAATCATGAAGCTAGAATGAAAATTGAAGGTTTTCGATGATATGTTTGAAGTATTTTAGAGTGCATTTTGAGAGGTATTTGAGTGTGAAAGTCGTATGAAAGTTGTGCCAAAATTAAGTGAAAACGAGGCTGTTTATAGGAAAACCAAGATCCGAAAATCGCATAAAGATTAAAAACAGAGCGTGCGCTCCACGCAACACCTATGCGCCTAGCGCAGCTCCCTGCCCCTAGCACAGGCTCTGGGCATTTCTCTATTTTGCTTACTGCCTCGATGTCGCGCGTGCACGCATCAAAATGCGCGTCGCGTAACCGCTGATCTGACCGGGTTTATTTGTTATCCAACATGTAAAGATTCTCACTATCTTACATTGAATAATATCATTTAAATTAGGAAATCAATTATCCAAAGGATAAAATTTGTTTTTTTAATAATATCTTTAAATTTCAGAAAATACATATTAAATATATAATTAATTATGAAGAATAATTAATTGGGATTTTAAAACAGGGCTTGTAATAACTAAATAGACTTGTCATTCTTCAAACGATTTTGGACTTAGCTTTTCAAATTGTTCTTCCTTTAGATCGCACCAATTAGGACGATGGTATATTTCATTATCGGGTGCTAGATTGGCGAGGCACAATTATATGTGTACACTATTATTATTGTAAGGCATTGTCCAGAATTGCAAGCTGCCAAATGACACTTATTCCTTTTTAATGGCATTATTTCCATGTCATTCTCACACAATTTTTAAATTACAAATTAAACATTGTCAATATAAAGATTTGAATCTCGAAATTAAAGAGGTTTATCGACCAATATATATTTTGTAGTTGCTTCTTTCATCAAATTGAATGATGATGTTATAGGTTTTTAATGTAAATCAAAAGTTAAAGCGATAACATTTTATATGCATTATATAATGTTTAAGAGCATAATATAATATTCTAAATGAGTTGCTTTCTTCCTTTTGTTGTTCATGACCACTCAACAATCACAAGAAATAGAACAATTTGGGCATCTGCCTTCAACTAGTGAAATAACACACAAAGATATGTTGGAGTATTACTCGGATCTAAAAGATAGTTATGCTGATAAAAATATGTTGGTAAAAAAAACATTTATGCATATACCAAACTCCTCATAAATTTCATCGTGATATATGCACATCAAACTTTACCATATCAAAGCTTACATAAAACTAAATTTATTCCATGTTGGGGTCTTAATGTCAATCTAGCATGGGGTGCATGAACATAAGCTAGTGATGGATCCAAACGAAAGAGTTGCAAAATCATTGCTAATGCTAGTTTTGCTTCCAAAAGTGAGATGTTTTGTCCAATGCAAACTCGTGGACCAGCTCCAAAGGGTAAAAATGCCCCTTGCTCTTTCATTGCTCGAGCAACACCATTAGAAAATCTTTCAGGAATAAACTTGTTAGCATCTTCTCCCCATATGTCATAATCTCGATGGTAAACAGATATAGGTATAATAAATTCAGTCCCTTTTGGAAATAACCAATTTGCGATTTTTGTGTCCTTGTAAACTTTCCTCATAATTGCATAAGCCGGTGAATATAATCTCAAAACCTCGTAAAGTATCATCGTTACCTAACATTAAAGTGAAACATAAAATGATTAATTTATGTAGATGTCTTCTAGTTTAGTTGGTAAAGTCTTATGGGATGGTACCCAAGACCTCTGATCGATCGAACTCCGTCTATATCACTCTGCTTCGTCGCCTTCTTATACCAAAAAATATGGTTAATTTTGTACTTCCTCCATTCTTTATTACTTGCATTAGCATTGTCTACCAACACACAACTTAAGCTAATAAGATCTCTAGTTATCTATTAGTTAAAACTAATAAAAAAAATTGATATTATGTTAATGTACATTGAGATAAGTCCAACAATATTTTACATATTAATAGGAGTATTTATTTTATAAATTAGTTAAAAATTTACGATCAATGTTAATATATAAATATTGCAAAAGTCAAAGTATTGTAACTAAGGGATCATTGAGGTTGTATATTTTGTTTGATAATTTTACGTAATCAATAACCTTATACATCCTCCATTCTTTTACTTGCAACATTTTTCATTAATTTTGGCAATTCTCTATTACTTGCAATATTTCTATATTTGGCAATATATTCTCTCTTTCTTTCTCCTAGCACACTGATTTTTTTTTTTATCTATCTCAATCTCTCTCCTCTTCTTGGTCCTTGTGCAAAGGAAAACGCTGCGAGTAATAAAAAAACGAAGCAACGAAGTATATCAAATACTCTCTCAGTCTCCTATTAGTGGTTAATTTCTCCCTCTGTAGACGTTCCAAATTAGTTGTCAAGTTTTCATTAAAAATTATCTAAACATTGAATGTGCCATAAAACTAAATGGATATTGCTTTGACTAATTCTACCCACTACCTCCTTCATTTTATTATAGCAACATTTTAACCTTTACAATATTTGTATAATTACCCCGACTAAAACTTCTCGACATGTGTGATTATCAAATCATTATAATTTATAACTAATAAAAAACATAAGTTATTATGTGGCTCAAACAATCATCATTTATCTTGTTTCCTATTTTTTCATAAAAAAAAAATAAAAGGCAGAGGGAGTATAAATGTACAAATAACTAGGACATGCACGCTTGAGGGTGAACTTTAGCTTTCCCTTTTGTTGTAGATTGTAATGCAAACGGTATGGCAGGCGGGTTAGCAGTGTTCTTGTTAAGTAATGTAAATCTGGTAGTCTGTAGCATGTGTGATAATTATGTGGTCTGTAAAATATCTGATGTAGCTAATGGTGTAAGTTATTAATGGAAGCTTATTTTGTTGTATGGATCGCCTTACTTACAATTTAGACAAGCAGTATGGGAAGGAGTTTCGAATGCTATAGGTAAGGATAATGATAAATTTCTAATCTTGGGAGATTTCAATCAACTTGAATTTTCGGACCAAAAATTGAGGGGATAGGGTCAAGAAAAATTCAGGAAAAAAAGGGAAGGCTTTTCTCAACGGACAATGTGGCTGGGACTCGATGAGATTTCGTATATTGGCTCGAAGGTCACTTGGTGTAATAATAGGGAGGCTAATGACTGCATCTATGAGAGGCTGGATCTAGCTTATGGATTGGAGTAATGGTTATAATTTCATCCAGAAGCAGTTGTGTTGAACTTGGCTATCATGGTTTCTGATCATAGTCCTATTATTTTTTTTACTAATCCTCGAGTTCAAAAGAAGAAGAGGTTGATACGTATGGAGTCATGGTGTATGGAGTTTAAGGATGTGAGAAAAATGATGAAGGATAATTGGTCCAATAGGTATGTGGGTTCGCCTATGTTTAAGGTGGCAAGACAAATTGCAGAAGTGAGATTTCAAACTTTCAAGTGGTGTTGAGATTTCAGAGCCAAACATGGAATTGTTTGGGATGACATAATGAAGAAATGTGAGATGGCTCAATTGGAAATTCTTGAAGAAACTTTTGGAGATATGGAGGGAAAGGTTCGAGCTAATTCGATAAATCATATAGAAGTTCAATTGGAGTACTGGAAGCAGAAGGTTAAAAGCAAATGGGTGGCTCTGGAGGACTCATATTGCAAATGGTTTTACAGGAGAGCTAAATCTAGGAAGAGAAAAAATGAAATTATGATGTCAAAAGACAAGGAGGGGGTATGGCTTTCAGATCGAAAAGAAGTTCATCAAGTCATCTTGGATTATTTTGGAGACATCTTCCAGCATGATCAGTCAAATAGCGGGGAAGTAAGCTGGGTCCTTCCAGAGGGTCTAGTGGAGCTTATACCTTGTCTTTCGAATGAACAAGTGATAGCTTTGAAGCAAAAAGTTACACCCGAGGAAATTACCAATGCTATCTTTCAGATGAGTGCTTTTAAGGCCCCTGGACCGGATGGAATCCCGGCGGCGTTTTATAAATTTTTTTAGCACATTGCGGGGAAGGATGTTATTTTGGCTGTTTCCTATTTTTTGAGAAGGGATTCTTGTTAAAAGAATGGAACTCAACACTGATCTGCTTGATCCATAAGGTGGATAGACCTGAAGAAGCAGGGCAATTTAGACCCATAAGCATTTGCAATCACTAGAGGAAAAAAACATAAATGCTGCTTAAAAAGGGTTGCGGTTAATGCAAAAACCGCAACCCTTAATTTAAGGGTTGCGATTAGCCCAAAAACCGCAGCCCTTTAAGATAATGGGCTGCGGTTTTTGGGCTAACCACAACCCTTGAGCGGCCCAAATATAAACTTAAATCCATCCCTTCAATCTATCCATAGTCCACATGCTATAAGCCACTAATTAACCTACATTTCTCACCCTTCTCTCTCATCTCTCTCTCACTGTCAGCCGCCGAAAGCCTCTCTCCTCACTGGTGCTAAAAGAATTCTTCCTCGGTGAAACTCAAACGGCGATGCTCACTATCTCCTCAACCTCCGGCGATGCTCACTCTCTCCTCAACCTCCTGCGACGCTCGCGAACTCCTCAACCTCCTGCAAGCATGGAAAATTCTCAACTTCCGGCGACGCTTGCGACATATCCGGTGGGCTAGGGTTTCATTTTTTTTGGATTTGTCGTTTGCTGTAAGTCAAAACCTTCTTCTCCCTCTTTAGTTTGCTTCCTTCAGTCCATAGCCCCAAATTTCCCTTTTCCTTTTCATTCGTTCTCCGGATCTTATGCTCCGTTTGGTTGCATGTAAAACATTTTCAGTGTAAAATGATTTTCATGGAGAACAATTACAAGGTAAACCATAATTCCAAAATTTGTTTTCCGTTGTTTGGTTGAATGTAAGAAAAATGATGAAACAAAAAGGAAAATGAAAGGGAAAGGAAGGAGGTAGTGGGAGGTATGTACAAGAGATAAGGAAAAGGAAGGAAAACAGTTTTCCCTTCATTTTGAAGGGAAAATGGTTTTCCATCATTGGGAGAGCAATTTAACTCCTTGGGAGTATGGTTTTACACTCCTTTACAAACCAAACAATGTAAAATTAAAAATAGAGGAAAACAGTTTTCCAGAAAAATGTTTTACGCCATACCAAACGGAGCCTTAAAGCTGCGCTGAATTTTTAATTTCCTTATCAGATTCACAACTAAAAAGCTGTAGCAATTATTTGGGAATTATTAAGGATGCAATTACTTGTAGAAATTGAGCGAATTTCGATAATTAGGGTTGCATTTTAGGCGAATTTCAAAGGCCAGTTACCATTTTTTTCTCCACTCCTTTACCTGCAATTACATTTAAGTTTTTTGGTTTTCATATTGGGATTTTTGTACAAGGTTAGTGTTAAACTGTTAATTGCTCTTTATTGTTCTTATTTCTCTCCTTTGTTGGATGAAGTCATCTACTAGCTATTAAACACTACGTAATTTAGGTATTCGCTTCTAATAAGTGTTGAAGTAGCAAAATAAATAACCATGCTAATCTCAAAACTCAATTTTTGTAGCTTTTGCGAAATAACCAATAGATGAAAGCAAAAGCTCCTCGCTACTTTGTCCAACGTGGCTTTAGAATCAGTGATGATTTGACTTGCTAGAGAGACTCTTATAGTAATTTTTAGAACGTATCCTGTTCATTTGAGTGCATTGAATATGGTTGTTTAGGCCTGGAAAAACCTATTTGTGAACATAAAACTAGCAGAAACCATGCAATCTTCGAATTTTGAAGCCTATTAAGGGTATTTTTGCAAATCTTTTGTACTTGTGAAGCTTATTAAGGGTCACATTGCACTAAACACTTGTTTGATTGTTTAGGCCTGTTATTGTTTGATTGTTTCGGCTTGTTATTTTTACTTAGTAGAAGTTGATTTTTGTTGTTGATCTTTGTTTGAGCTGAATTTCGCTTGATGATATTTTGAAATTAGATGATTGATATTGTTTAGAAGATTAACGTGGATTTAGTGAAATTTGACAAAGGGGTGGGATGAGGGTTGATATCAATGTGTGATTTATTGGATTGAGTGAAATGATGAGATCTTGTTATTTTGTTTGCAGTCTCAGTAGATTATAGTGAAGAAGAGTATATCATCAAGCGACGACATTCATGAGCATTGTCGACATTCATGTGTGCACTTTGTTCTTACAAATTCTCAGCTTCTCTCCTTAGTTTCATCTGCATCTTATATCATGTATTCATTACTGTACAAGAAGTAGGCTGTTTCCTATTTAGAACTAAATTTTGTGAACATATTATGATGTTAAAGTAATTGATCATAGAGTGCGATTTTTAATTCCGTACTGATCATCTTTTCTATTTTTTTACTGGAAAAGCTTCACGATATGCTATTAATTAGCAGAAATAGTACATAAGGGGGGGAACAAGCACTCTCCTCTCGCTGTCCCACATAACTATTAACCACCTAAATTCAATTTCATAGTATCAGCAAATTTAAACCTCGCATCATACACTATCTACCAGTATCCCTGAATTACTTATCAAGTGGAATGGATAGGATGCCCATTGTGCAGCATCCATTGATGCGTACTTCATTACTGCTGAAAAACCTATACTGGAGTGTGCACGAAGAAATGTAGAAATTTCCTGCATCAAGTGATCTGATCAACATGCTTGTGATGTTGTGATGGCACTACCATTGAGCAAGAATATTTATTGTGATGAATAATTTTGGCATTCCAGTTCTCGAATCTGTTGTAAAGTTTAAGTCAAATAAGGAATATATAGTCTTTTGATACTATCCCAGTATCCCTTAGGCTTTTTTAGCAATGCCTACTATTTTACTAGGATGGCCACTGTGTAATTTGTTTTGATAATCAGAAGCAAGTGCATGCAAATCAGGATCACTCAATACATGATTTAATTTCAATGTAATTCTTCTAGGAACTTATTAAAATTTTTGGAATGTTATAATGTAGGTGCACTGCAATCATGCTTTTTTGTTTTATTTTCCCCCCAACTAAATTTTTTATGTGCAGATACTAAGATATTAGAAACACTACCACCTGATTCAGAAGAGCAACAAGCTCGCATAATTGCTGTTCGAGATGAAGAACTTTTCTCAAGCAATATCTTTGTCTATATTGTATTATAAGCATATTTTGTATAAGAACTTTAATTGCTATCTCTATATAGATGTTTGTGTGTCAATTTGGTATAAGAAGGCAAAAAAAAAATTTATTTTTTTGGGGTCACAAGGGCTGCGGGTTTCGCTAAAAACCGTAGCCCTTAATTATTAAGGGTTGCGGTCAATAACCACAGCCCTTCAAAATTGTTAAGGGATGAAGTCAAAAAACGCAGCCCTTACGCCACTTTTGACTGCAGCCCTTGGCCTTTTTTCCTCTAGTGAATCTTATTTATAAGATTATATCAAAGGTTATTGTTAATAGGCTGAAACTCTCCGTGCCAGAACGCTTTTGTGCCAGGAAGGCTGCTTTCGAATAACTGTTTTTTGGCGCATGAAGTGGTTACAACACTGAAGAGGAAAATAATGGGTACTGATTACTTTGTAGTTGTGAAGATTGATAAGTTTAAAGCTTATGATAAGGTGAATCGGAAATTCTTAGAGTGGCTCCTAAAGAGGATGATGTTCCAGGATGAGTGTAAGCACTGGATCATGCAACGTGTTTCAATATTTTCATACTAAATCTTTATCAATGGGGAACCTTCAGAAAACTTCAAACCCTATTGTGGCCTTCGACAGGGAGACCCACTGTCTGCATATCCTTTCAAACTTTTCATGGAGGTGTCCTCTCGAAGGATTAGTAAAGCTGAAGAAGATGCCTTATTTGAAGGTATAAAAATATCAAGGAGAAGTCTAACAATATTGCATTTATTTTTCGCGGATGATTCACTGCTGTTCTTCAAAGCAACGCCACAATCTTGTTCGATAATCAAGAATATTATCAATAATTTTAGTATTTGCTCAGGTCAAGTCACTAATATTTCAAAATCAGTTATTATGATCAGCCCTAATACTCGGTAGAGGTTCAAAAGGTTCACGAGGAGCCTCATTGGGACCCCGTCAGTAGAAGACCTGGGTAAGTACTCAGGAAATAACATTGGGATAGATAGCGGAGTTCCAGTAAGTTCATCCCTCTAGTTGAGAAGATTCAAAAAAAGGTTAGTGATTGGAAGCACCTGGCACTGTCTCATACGGGGAGGGTGCTCTTGACAAATGGGGTGCTGGCTTCTCTTTGTCAGCATATTTTGTCGGTTTTCTTGTTACCCAAAATGATAGCAGATAGTATAATGCAATTTTTGCAAGTTATTGAAATATGCTAATGGTTAGGGAGGCCTAGGGATTAGAAATGTGCGCTCGTTTAATATATCGCTTTTGGCCAAGCAAGCACTTCGAATCCATTATCAGGGTCAACTGTTCATTTCTAAGGTTCTTTGCTCGAAATACAAGGCTCCACCTATCACAATTGGGTTACAGGATAAAAGATTATCTCTGCCCTCTTGGGGTTTTAGAGGGATGTGTTATGCAGCTAAGGAATGAAGGAATGGATTTTTGAAAGGAAATGGTAAGAATACTCATATTCTTCATGACAGGTGGGTTAAGGGTCGACCGCTTAAGCTGAGAAATGGTGTCTCATTGGTGAATATGGGTGTTGAGAATGTCAAGGATCTTATGAATTTAGATGGTTCAAGCTGGAATGCGCCGCTCATTTGGAGAGCTTTTTCAAAAGATTCAGCTTTCATAATATTGGCAACGCATATACCTTAGGAAGAAATGGAAGACTATTACATTTGGCAAAGATCTAATACATGTAAAGCTAATACAAAAGAAATTTATTCTCTTCTAGCTAAGGAGCGCTTCAACCTTAGGCATGAGTCGTTGGATAAGAAATTATGAGGTAAGTTATGTGCTATGGATCATTGACCAAAGTGGAGAGTGTTTCCATTGAGAATTTTGAATAGTGCGATAACCTCAAATGTAAATATGAGGAAAAGGAATATTCGGGTGTCCTCTCTTTGTAATCTTTGTATGAAAAGAATGAGGATGAAGCCTATTTGTTCAGAGATTGTGAGATCTTCTCGAAAGCGTGGAGTGGTTCGCGGTTTGGAATTAATGTCTATTCTTCGAAAACTATTCCTATTGGTTGTTGGATTGCTAATTTCCGGAGGTTGTTCTAGAAGGAGGATGGTTCCAAAAGTGATAGAGCGAAGTGGTTTTGTGCAGTTCTGGGGGAATTTGGATTCATAGGAATAACATTGTCTTTCAGAGGATGTCAACCAAACCCTTTTGAGATCCTGCATATGACAGGGAATGCTATGAGAGAGAAAGAACAAAGAGAAAGGATGGGTGTTTTATGTCAAATGAAGAAGTCAAAGGATGAATCTCATGCAGCGGAGTGGAGAGTTATTCATGGATACATGGAGGGGTAGGTTTCTACGGTCCTTGTTGATGGAGCGTGGAAAAAGGATATTGTCCTTCATCAGGAATAGGATGGGTAGGAGTAATAAATGGGATGGTTATGCTGTTCTACATGGAATGAGGAAGGCTTTTGATCTACGCATGAGGACTATCACAATTTTTACAGGTTCGTTAGTCCTTGTGCAGTCTTTGAAATATAAACAATTCCCTTTTTAGGTAGCAAGTATTCTTTGTGATATAAAATCTATGTATGATAAGTTTATCTATTGTTAAATCCTTAAACTACTGCATCTAGAAGTGGAATATTAGCTAGGTAGGTTTTATTTGTTCGTTGTTTGTTTCGTTCTCTTGCTTGCACTTGTTGCCAAATATAAACTCACAAAACTCTTTTTAGCTATTTTTCCAATAATATTCAATATGTAATCCGAACTATCTTTTTTGTTCCACATTAGTGTCATAATTTGACTTTTTTTCGTCAAGGCTGATCAACTTTGACTAAATCTATCTAGACTAATATATTAAAAGGTATTCCTAAATAAGGTATGATACCACGTGACACTCTTCTTTAGAGTGTTTTAGTACACATAATCCAAATACAGCTAAAAAATATAGTAAATGTATTGCATGTAACATTTGATCCCATGACTTCAAGTTTATATACTAAAGTCATAACTATTAAATTAAAACAAATGATATTTGATGTATCATTTTAAAGTAAAATATCAATAATAAAAAATAAGTACCCGAAGCATAGCCCCGGAATAAAAGCTAGTTGATTAATTAATATACTTCCTAATGCCTATAATGCCTACTCTGTGTGTGTGTGTGTGTGTGTGTGGGCGCGCGCGCGCGTAGGCGATAATTGTAGCCCATCACATGTCACCCTTCCATACCAAATCGCAATATGCCATATAGGCATTCTCTTAACAAACTAACAAGTCGAGCTACAATGATTACAAAAAATGTCTTGATCTTGAATCGAACTTTGGTACTCCTTTGCATCTAATCACTTACGGAAGCCGCTTCACCGTCAAGCTACAACTCTATTTGTGATTCAAATGCATATATTAATACTCATTAATCTAACACTAATAACAACGTATCCTATTAACTCTTATATATATATATATATATATATATATATATATTCTGAAAAGTAACTCTTAAAATTTTTATAACCTCCCCAATTTACATTACTTCTCCATTTAATTGTATTGGTTATGATAGTGGGACAGCTGATCATGGTTTGTGGCTACGTCCTACAAAGGATCTCTCTGTCATCATTGCCTACTCAGATGTAAATTGGGCAGGTTGTCCGGACAGTTGCAGGTCCACTACTAGCTATGCTATTTTCCTGGGTGATGATTATATTTTCTAGCCCTCTAAAAAGCAACCCACAATTTACAAATCATCCATTGAAGGAGAGTATCATGCAGTTGCCTGCAATGTACTAGACACTTTATATATTCAATCCATACTTGTTGTGATGAGTCTAATTATCAAAGAATCGGTTCTTTTGTTTTGTGACAAGATTATATAATAGTCTTTTATACTCTCTCGAGGCCAAGGTTACATATGATGAATAGTTTATTATAATTTACTATATAGAAAATTTAAAAGGATGTCAATTCCTTAGCACAATCCAATGCCTATAATTTTTTCCTTCACTTCTCTCAAGTGTTTGATTTAAAAATTCAAATTAAAATTCACAATGTTAAATGACTCGATGCATCATTGGGGCCAACAACTCGACTATTGATGATAACTATCTGCAAAATCTACCCTCCATTATAAGTGCATATCTTCTTTTTTGTTTTTTTTTTTCATTCGTAAGTCCAAATCTTCTAGAGTTGAGAGATAACTTTACCATGTAGATTTTGTAAAATCACAAGCATGCAATATAATGGAAGGTAGATGATGATGATACCCATTGGCTTCTATATCCTTATTAATAATAACAACAATAATGGTAATGATCATAATGACGAATATGATAATAATCATTATTTTTATTAATGGTAATCATTACATTATTATTAATATAAACTTTGTACAATATTTATCAAGAGTATTATATTTAATCAGAACAACTCAAATTCAGTTTGATTATTTTCATTTGGATGCATGTAAGTGATATGAGTTGAGCCAAACAATAATTCAATCTTGAAGAGGCTCTATAATATCCCTAAAACCGACAACAAGTTTGACTAAAAGGACTGGAAACCCCCCACCCCCCCTAAATAATGGCAAATGGCAATGTAATTCATTATTTCAAAGAGTATTAATAAATTGTTTTATTTATTTAATATAATGAACAAAAATACGGCGTGGGATAGAGGGAAGTGGTGAGAGAGAATTTATAAAAAAGACATGACTTGATTTAATTTTTTTTCCTTTGATTCATTTTACAGTACTTGTGTTTTATCAATTATGCTTTTTCTTGAGATTTTAAACGAAACTTTTTTATTTGTTTTTCTCTACAGTTGTTTTTTCTCCCTATTACATTTCCTCTGAGCCCTCTTTTTTTAATAAACAAGGCAATAATTATATTGCAATCAAATAGAACCAATACAAGCCAAGGGCAGGAGACAGACCACCTGACCTAGACCATCACAACAGGCTAAAACAAGCCAAACAGACCTACCTCACTAAGAGGTTTGTGAACCATCTAATATCACTATTACTTGCATGCCTAGGCAAAAAGCTATTGACACTATGGTATACATTCTGCTGTATATTTTATACAACTTTATCTATACAACTAATTTGATTATTCCACAAAGAATTATTTCTCTCTATCCAGATATTATATACAATACACATCATAGAAGTATAAACCACACTCCTCCTGAATTTATTAAGCTTTTTCCTATAAGACCACTTAATCATGTCCTGAATATCACTTGGATATCTAGAGAGACCCAGCCAAAGAAAAATTTGTTGAGAACATTTCTTGCTGAACTGACACTCAAAGAAAAGATGTTTGTGGTTTTCTGCAGCAGTGCCACAAGGCATACATACATCATCAGCAACTATGCCCATCTGCATCAAACGAGCTTTTATGTTCATTCCCTCCTGGACTGCTAACCAGGTAATAAAGCTGTGTTTTGGTTGACCAAGCCTACACCATATTGCTTTGCCCCAAATAACTCCTCTTGCAGCAGGAACAAGGCTCTTATAAGTTTGCTTGATTGAATATTGAGTCATGTTACTCAACTGGGACTCAGTAATAAACATCTTCATCTACTCTTTAACTTGACAAATGGCACTCCAGTACCAACTGTCACTTGTTTTAGGAGAATACTCCCACCAGTTTTGCTCCTTAATGTAGATAGAATGAATCCACCTAACCCACCAATTATCTTCTTTTGTTGCTATCATCCAAACATGTTTACCCATGGCATCCACATTCCACATTTTCAAGTTAATAAGCCTTAGACCTCCTTCATTCTTGGCTTACAAATGTTTTTCCAAGCAACTTTGCCAGGGCAACCATATTCTGCATTGCCTTTCTATAGAAACTTTATGCAAATGTTGTTGATTTTGCTGAAAATTCCTTTAGGGAGGATCATAATCTGAGCCCAATATGACTGCAGAGTCATCAAAACAGAATTAACCAAGGTGAGAACCCAGCAAAAGACATGTTTCTAGAACTCCAGATTTTCACTCTTGCACACATTTTGTCCACAATCTACCCACATTCTGTAACTGTGATCTTTGTAGAGCAAATGAGGATGCCTAGATAACGAAAAGGAAAACTACCCATTGTAATCCCATTCATATCTAGAACCCTTTGAATATCTACTTCGGATATGCCAGAGCAATACACAAAAGTTTTAGCCGGACTTGCTTGCAAACCAGTTGTGTTGGAGAAGAGTTTAAACCTCTTGTCATCAAATATACAGATTTGAAATTACCCATACAACACAGATTTATATCATCAGCAATAATGGTAATGATGATAATGACGAATATAATAATAATCATTATTTTTATTAATGTTAATCATTACATTATTATTAATATAAACTTTGTACAGTATTTATCAAGATTATTATATTTAATTAGAACAACTCAAATTCAGATTGATTATTTTAATTTGGATGCATGTAAGTGATATGAGTTTAGCCAAACAATAATTCAATCTTGAAGGGGCTCTATAATACCCCTAAAACCGATAACAAGTTTAATTAAAAGGACTGGAACCCCCCCCCAAAAAAAAATAATGGCCAATGGCAATGTAATTCATTATTTCAAAGAGTATTAATTAATTATTTGTTTTATTTATTTAATATAATGAACGAAAATACGTCGTGGGATAGAGCGAAGTGGCGAGAGAGAATCTATAAAAAATACATGACTTGATTTAATTTTTTTTCCTTTGATTCATTTTATAGTACTTGTATTTTATCAATTTCTTAAGATTTTACTCAAAACTTTTTAATTTGTTTTTCTCTACAGTTGTTTTTTCTCCCTATTACATTTCCTCGGAGCCCTCTTTTTTTTGATAAGCAAGGTAAGAATTATATTGCAATCAAACATAACCAATACAACCCAAGGGCAGGAAACATACCACTTGACCTTGACCATCACAGTAGGGTAAAACAAGCCAAACAGACCTACCTCATTAAGAGGTTTGTGAACCAGCTAATATCACTATTACTTACATGCCTAGGCAAAAAGCTATTGATACTATAGTATACATTCTGCTGTAAATTTTTTACAACTTTATCTACACAAGTAATTTGATTATTCCACAAAGAATTATTTCTTTCTATCTAGATATTATATACAATACACATCAAAGAAGTATAAACCACACTCCTCCTGCATTTTTTAAGCTTTTTCTTATAAGACGACTTAATCATACTCTGAATATCACTTGGATATCTAGAGAGACCCAGCGAAAGAAAAATTTGTTGCGAACAGTTTATGCTGAACTGACACTAAAAGAAAAGATGTTTGTGGTTTTCTGCAGCAGTACCACAAAGCATACATACATCATCAGCAACTATGCCCATCTGCATCAAACGAGCTTTTGTGTTCAGTCTCTCCTGGACTGCTAACCAGGTAATAAACCTATGTTTGGGTTGTCCAAGCCTACACCATATTGCTTTGCCCCAAGTAACTCCTCTTGCAGCAGGAACAAGGCTCTTATAAGATTGTTTGATTGAATAGTGAGTCATGTTCCTCAACTGGGACTCAGTAATAAACATCATCATCTTGTCTTTAACTTGACAAATGGCTCTCCAGTACCAACTGTAACTTGTTTTGGGAGAATACCCGCACTAGTTTTGCTCCTTAATGTAGATAGAATGAATCCACCTAACCCACAAATTATCTTTTTTAGTATTTATCATCAAAACATGTTTCCCAATGGCAGCCACATTCCACATTTTCAAGTTAATAAGCCCTAGACCTCCTTCATTCTTAGGCTTATAAATGTTTTTCCAAGCAACTTTGCCAGGGCAACCATATTCTGCATTGCCTTTCCATAGAAACTTTCTGCAAATGTTATTGGTTTTGCTGAAAATTCCTTTAGGAAGGATCATAATCTGAGCCCAATATGACTGCAGAGTCATCAAAACATAATTAACCAAATTGAGATGCCCAGCAAAAGACATGTTTCTAGAACTCCAAAGTTTCACTCTTGCACACATTTTGTCCACAACCTGCTTACATTCTGTAACTGTGATCTTTTTAGAGCAAATGCGGATGCCTAGATAACGAAAAGGAAAACTACCCTTTGTAAACCCAGTTATATCTAGAACCCTTTGAATATCTACTTCTGACATGCCAGAGCAATACACAAAAGTTTTAGCTGGACTTGCTTGCAAACGAGTTGTGTTGGAGAAGAGTTTAAACTCTCTCCTCATCAAATATACAGATTTGAAATCACCCTTACAACCCAAAATTATATCATCAGCAAAACTCAAATGATTTAATTTTTTACCTCTGCATTTAGGGTGAAATTTAAAGCCATCTTTATCCCATACTAACTTCAAGATCCTGGAAAGATATTCAACAACAATGGTAATGATGATAATGACGAATATAATAATAATCATTATTTTTATTAATGATAATCATTACATTATTATTAATATAAACTTTGTACAATATTTATCAAGAGTATTATATTTAATTAGAACAACTCAAATTCAGTTTGATTATTTTAATTTGGATGCATGCAAGTGATATGAGTTGAGCCAAACAATAATTCAATCTTGAAGGGGCTCTATAATATCCCTAAAACCGACAACCAGTTTAATTAAAAGGACTGGAAACCCCCCCCCCAAATGGCAAATGGCAATGTAATTCATTATTTCAAAGAGTATTAATTATTTCTTTTATTTACTTAATATAATGAACGAAAATACGGCGTAGGATACAGTGTAGTGCCGAGAGAGAATTTATATAAAAGACATGACTTGATTTAATTTTTTTTCCTTTGATTTATTTTACAGTATTTGTGTTTTATCAATTATGCCTTTTCTCAAGATTTTACTCAAAACTTTTTAATTTGTTTTTCTATAAAGTTGTTTTTTCTCCCTATTACATTTCCTTTAAGCCCTCTTTTTTATAAAAGCAAGGTAAGAATTATATTGCAATCAAACAGAACCAATAACCCAAGGCCAGGAGACAAACCACCTGACCTGGACCATCACAGCAAGCTAAAACAAGCCAAACAAACCTACCTCATTGAGAGGTTTGTGAACCAGCTAATATCACTATTACTTACATGCCTAGGCAAAAAGCTATTGACTCTATGGTATACATTCTGCTGTATATTTTTTAAAACTTTATCTATACAAGCAATTTGTTAATTCCACAAAGAATTATTCCTTTCTATCCCGATATTATATACAATACACATCATAGAAGTATAAACCACACTCCTCCTGAATTTATGAAGCTTTTTCCTATAAGACCACTTAATCATACCCGGAATATCACTTGGATATCTAGAGAGCCCCAGCCAAAGAAAAATTTGTTCGAACATTTTTTGCTGAACTGACACTCAAAGAAAAGATGTTTGTGGTTTTCTGCAGCAGTATCACAAAGCATACATACATCATCAGCCACTATGCCCATCTGCATCAAACGAGCTTTTGTGTTCAGTCTCTCCTGAACTGCTAACCAGGTAATAAACCTATGTTTGGGTTGACCAAGCCTACACCATATTGCTTTGCCCCAAGTAACTCCAAATGTAGCAGGAACAAGGCTTTTATAAGATTGCTTGATTAAATAGTGAGTCATGTTACTCAACTGGGACTCAGTAATAAACATCTTCATCTACTCTTTAACTTGACAAATGGCTCTCCAGTACCAACTGTCACTTGTTTTGGGAGAATACTCCCACCAGTTTTGCTCCTTAATGTAGATAGAATGAAATCCACCTAACCCACAAATTATCTTTTTTTTGTATTTATCATCCAAACATGTTTCCCCATGGCAGCCACATTCCACATTTTCAAGTTAATAAGCCCTAGACCTCCTTCATTCTTAGGCTTACAAATGTTTTTCCAAGCAACTTTGCCAGGGCAACCATATTCTGCATTGCCTTTCCATAGAAACTTTCAGCAAACGTTGTTGATTTTGCTGAAAATTCCTTTAGGAAGGATCATAATCTGAGCCCAATATGACTACAGAGTCATCAAAACATAATTAACCAAAGTGAGACGCCCAAGAACTCCAGATTTTCACTCTTGCACACACTTTGTCCACAATCTGCTCACATTCTGTAACTGTGATCTTTTTAGAGCAAATGGGGATGTCTAGATAATGAAAAGGAAAACTACCCTTTGTAAACCCAGTTATATCTAGAACCCTTTGAATATCTACTTCTGACATGCCAGAGCAATACACAGAAGTTTTAGCGGGACTTGCTTGCAAACCAGTTGTGTTGGAGAAGAGTTTAAACCCTCCCGTCATCAAATATACAGATTTGAAATCAGCCTTACAACCCCAAAATTATATCATCAGTAAAACTCAAATGATTTAATTTTGTACCTCTGTATTTAGGGTGAAATTTAAAGCCATCTTTATCCCCTACTAACTTCAAGATCCTGGAAAGATATTCAACAACAATGGTAATGATGATAATGACGAATATAATAATAATCATTATTTTTATTAATGATAATCAATACATTCTTATTAATATAAACTTTGTACAATATTTTTCAAGAGTATTATATTTAATTAGAAGGACTCAAATTCAGTTTGAATATTTTAATTTGGATGCATGTAAGTGATATGAGTTGAGCCAAACAATAATTCAATCTTGAAGGGGCTCTATAATATCCCTAAATCCGACAACAAGTTTAATTAAAAGCACTGGAAACCCCCCCCAATAATGGCAAATGGCAATGTAATTCATTATTTCATAGAGTATTAATTATTTCTTTTATTTACTTAATATAATGAACGAAAATACGGCGTGGGATAGAGCGAAGTGGCGAGAGAGAAATTATAAAAAAGACATGACATGATTTAATTTTTTTTTCCTTTGATTCATTTTACAGTACTTGTGTTTTATCAATTATGCTTTTTCTTAAGATTTTACTCAAAACTTTTTTATTTGTTTTTCTATACAGTTGTTTTTTCTCCCTATTACATTTCCTCTGAGCCCTCTTTTTTTATAAGCAAGGTAAGAATCATATTACAATCAAACAGAACAAATACAACCCAAGGGCAAGAGACAGACCACCTGACCTAGACCATCACAATAGGCTAAAACAAGCCAAACAGACCTCCGTCACTAAGAGGTTTTTGAACTAGCTAATATCACTCTTACTTACATGCCTAGACAAAAAGCTATTGACGCTATAGTATATATTATGCTGTATATTTTTTACAACTTTATCTACACAAGTAATTTGATTATTCCGCAAAGAATTATTTCTTTCTATCCAGATATTATATACAATACACATCATAGAAGTATAAACCACACTCCTCCTGAATTTATTAAGCTTTTTCCTATAAGACCACTTAATCATGCCCTGAATATCACTTGGATATCTAGAGAGACCCAGCCAAAGAAAAATTTCTTGTGAACATTTCTTGCTGAACTGACACTCAAAGAAAAGATGTTTGTGGTTTTCTACAGCAGTACCATAAAGCATACATACATCATCAACAACTTTGCCCATCTGCATCAAACGAGCTTTTGTGTTCAGTCTTTCTTGAACTGCTAATCAGGTAATAATCCTATGTTTGGGTTGACCAAGCCTTCACCATATTGCTTTGCCCCAAGTAACTCCTCTTGCAGCAGGAACAAGGCTTTAATAAGATCGCTTGAATTAATAGTGAGTCATGTTACTCAACTGGGACTCAGTAATAAACATCTTCATCTGCTTTTTAACTTGACAAATGGCTCTCCAGTACCAACTGTCAGTTGTTTTGGGAGAATACTCCCACCAGTTTTGCTCCTTAATGTAGATAGAATGAATCCACCTAACCCACAAATTAACTTTTTTTGTATTTATCATCCAAACATGTTTCCCCATGGCAGCCACATTCCACATTTTCAAGTTAATAAGCCCTAGACCTCCTTCATTCTAAGGCTTACAAATGTTTTTCCGAGCAACTTTGCCAGGACAACCATATTCTGCATATAGAAACTTTCTGAAAATGTTGTTGATTTTGCCGAAAATTCCTTTAGGAAGGATCATAATCTGAGCCCAATATGACTGTAGAGTCATCAAAACATAATTAGCCAAAGTGAGACGCTCAGCAAAAGACATGTTTCTAGAACTCCCGATTTTCACTCTTGCACACATTTTGTCCACAATCTGCTCACATTCTGTAACTGTGATCTTTTTAGAGCAAATGAGGATGCCTAGATAACGAAAAGGAAAACTACCCTTTGTAAACCCAGTCATATCTAGAACCCTTTGAATATCTACTTCTGACATGCCAGAGCAATACACAGAAGTTTTAGCAGGACTTGGTTGCAAACCAGTTGTGTTGGACATGAGTTTAAACCCTCTGGTCATCAAATATATATATTTGAAATCACCCTTACAACAAAAAATTATATCATCAGCAAAACTCAAATGATTTAATTTTGTACCTCAGCATTTAGGGTGAAATTTAAAGCCATCTTTATCCCATACTAACTTCAAGATCCTGGAAAGATATTCAACCATAATGGTAAGGATGATAATGACAAATATAATAATAATCATTATTTTTATTAATGATAATCATTACATTATTATTAATATAAACTTTGTACGACATTTATCAAGAGTATTATATTTAGTTAGAACAACTCAAATTTAGTCTGATTATTTTAATTTGGATGCATGTAAGTGATATGAGTTGAGCCAAACAATAATTAAATCTTGAAGGCGCTCTATAATATCCCTAAAACCGACAACTAGTTTAATTAAAAGGACTGGAAACCCCCCTCCCCCCAATAATGGCAAATGGCAATGTAATTCATTATTTCAAAGAATATTTGTTTTATTTATTTAATATAATGAACGAAAATACGGCGTGGGATAGAGCAAAGTGGCGAAAGAAAATTTATAAAAAAGACATGACTTGATTTAACTTTTTTTTCCATTGATTCATTTTACAGTACTTGTGTTTTATCAATTATGTTTTTTCTTAAGATTTTACTCAAAACTTTTTTATTTGTTTTTCACTACAGTTGTTTTTTCTCCCTATTACATTTCTTCTGAGCCTTCTTTTTTTTATAAGCAAGGTAAGAATTATATTGAAATCAAACAGAACCAATACAACCCAAGGGCAGGAGACAAACCACCTGCCCTGGACCATCACAACAGGCTAAAACAAGCCAAACAAACCTAATTCACTAAGAGGTTTGTGAACCAGCTAATATCACTATTACTTACATGCCTAGGCAAAAAGCTATTGACTCTATGGTATACATTCTGCTGTATATTTTTTACAACTTTATCTATATAAGCAATTTGATTATTCCACAAAGAATTATTCCTTTCTATCCCGATATTATATACAATACACATCATAGAAGTATAAACCACACTCCTCCTGAATTTATTAAGCTTTTTCCTATAAGACCACTTAATCATGCCCTGAATATCACTTGGATATCTATAGAGACCCAGCCAAAGAAAAATTTGTTGAGAACATTTATTGCTGAACTGACACTTAAAGAAAGGATGTTTGTGGTTTTCTGCAGCAATACCACAAAGCATACATACATCATCAGCAACTATGCCCATCTGCATCAAACGAGGTTTTGTGTTCAATCTCTCCTAGATTGCTAACTAGGTAATAAACATGTGTTTGGGTTGACCAAGTCTACAACATATTGATTTGCCCCAAGTAACTCCTCTTGCAGCACGAACAAGCCTCTTATAAGATTGCTTGATTAAATAGTGAGTCATGTTACTCAACTGGGACTCAGTAATAAACATCTTCATCTGCTCTTTAACTTGGCAAATGGCTCTCCAGTACCAACTGTCACTTGATTTGGGAGAATACTCCCACCAGTTTTGCTCCTTAATGTAGATAGAATGAATCCACCTAACCCACAAATTATCTTTTTTTGTAGCTATCATCCAAACATGTTTCCCCACGGCAGCCACATTCCACATTTTCAATTAATAAGCCCTAGACCTCCTTCATTCTTAGGTTTACAAATGTTTTTCCAAGCAACTTTGCCAGGGCAACCATATTATGCATTGCCTTTCCATAGAAACTTTCTGTAAATGTTGTTGATTTTGCTGAAAATTCCTTTAGGAAGGATCATAATCTGAGCCCAATATGACTGCAGAGTCATCAAAACAGAATTAACCAAAGTGAGACGCCCAACAAAAGACATTTTTCTAGAACTCCAAATTTTCACTCTTGCACACATTTTGTCAACAATCTGCTCACATTCTGTAATTGTGATCTTTTTAGAGCAAATGGGGATGCCTAGATAACGAAAAGGAAAACTACCCTTTGTAAACCCAGTCATATCTAGAACCCTTTGAATATCTACTTCAGACATGCCAGAACAATAGACAAAAGTTTTAGCTGGACTTGGTTGTAAACCAGTTGTGTTGGAGAAGAGTTTAAACCCTCTCCTCATCAAATATACAGATTTGAAATCACCCTTACAACACAATATTATATCATCAGCAAAACTCAAATGATTTAATTTTGTACATCAGCATTTAGGGTGAAATTTAAAGCCATCTTTATCCCATACTAACTTCAAGATCCTGGAAAGAAATTCAACAATAATGGTAATGATGATAATGACGAATATAATAATAATAATCATTATTTTTATTAATGCTAAGCATTACATTATTATTGATATAAACTTTGTACAATATTTATCCAGAGTATTATATTTATTTAGAACAACTCAAATTCAGTTTGATTATTTTATTTTGGATGCATGTAAGTGATATGAGTTGAGCCAAACAATAATTCAATCTTGAAGGGGCTCTATAATATCCCTAAAACGAACAACAAGTTTAATTAAAAGGACTGGAACCCCCCCCAATAATGGCAAATGGCAATGTAATTCATTATTTCAAAGAGTATTAATTATTTGTTTTATTTATTTAATATAATGAACGAAAATACGGCGTGGTATAGAGCAAAGTGACGAGAGAGTATTTATAAAAAAGACATGACTTGATTCAATTTTTTTTCCATTGATTCATTTTACAGTACTTGTGTTTTATCAATTATGTTTTTTCTTAAGATTTTACTCAAAACTTTTTTCTTTGTTTTTCTCTACAGTTGTTTTTTCTCCCTATTACATTTCTTTTGAGCCCTCTTTTTTTTTTTAAAAGCAAGGTAAGAATTATATTGCTATCAAACAGAACCAATACAACCCAAGGGCAGGAGACAGACCACCTGACCTGGACCATCACAGCAGGATAAAACAAGCTAAACAGACCTACCTCGCTCACCAAGAGGTTTGTGAACCAGCTAATATCACTATTACTTACATGCCTAGGCAAAAAGCTATTGACTCTATGGTATACATTATGCTGTATATTTTTTACAACTTTATCTATACAAGTAATTTGATTATTCCACAAAGAATTATTTCTTTCTATCCAAATATTATAAACAATACACATCATAGAAGTATAAACCACACTCCTCCTGAATTTATTAAGCTTTTTCCTATAAGACCACTTAACCATGCCCTGAATATCACTTGGATATCTAGAGAGACCCAGCAAAAGAAAAATTTGTTGAGAACATTTCTTGCTGAACTGACACTCAAAGAAAGGATGTTTGTGGTTTTCTGCACCAGTACCACAAAGCATACATACATCATCAGCAACTATGCCCACTTGCATCAAACGAGCTTTTGTGTTCAATCTCTCCTGGACTGCTAACCAGGTAATAAACCTGTGTTTGGGTTGACCATGCCTACACCATATTGCTTTGCCCCAAGTAACTCCTCTTGCAGCAGGAACAAGGCTATTATAAGATTGCTTGATTGAATAGTGAGTCGTGTTAGTCAACTCGGACTCAGTTTTAAACATCTTCATCTGCTCTTTAACTTGACAAATGGCTCACCAGTACCAACTGTCACTTGTTTTGGGAGAATACTCCCATCAGTTTTGCTCCTTAATGTAGATAGAATGAATCCACCTAACCCACATATTATCTTTTTTTGTAGCTATCATCGAAATATGTTTCCCCATGGTAGCCACATTACACATTTTCAAGTTAATAAGCCCTAGACCTCCTTCATTCTTAGGCTCACAAATACTTTTCCAAGCAACTTTGGCAGGGCAACCATATTCTGCATTGCCTTTCCATAGAAACTTTCTACAAATGTTGTTGATTTTGCTGAAAATTCCTTTAAGAAGGATCATAATCTGAGCCCAATATGACTGCAGAGCCATCAAAACAGAATTAACCAAAGTGAGACGCCCAGCAAAATACGTGTTTCTAGAACTCCAGATTTTCACTCTTGCACACATTTTGTCCACAATCTGCTCACATTCTGTAACCGTGATCTTTTTATAGCAAATGGGGATGCCTAGATAACGAAAAGGAAAACTACCCTTTGTAAACCCAGTCATATCTAGAACCCTTTGAATATCTACTTGTGACATGCCAGAGCGATATACATAAGTTTTAGCAGGACTTGCTTGCAAACCAGTTGTGTTGGAGAAGAGTTTAAACCCTCTCACCATCAAATATACAAATTTGAAATCACCCTTACAACACAAAATTATATCATCAACCAAACTCAAATGATTTAATTTTGTACCTCTGCATTTAGGGTGAAATTTAAAGCCATCTTTATCCCCTACTTAACTTCAAGATCCTGGAAAGATATTCAACAATAATGGTAATGACGATAATGACGAATATAATAATATTCATTATTTTTATTAATGATAATCATTACATTATTATTAATATAAACTTTGTACAATATTTATCAAGAGTATTATATTTAATTAGAACAAGTCAAATTCAATTTGATTATTTTAATTTCGATGCATGTAAGTGATATGAGTTGAGCCAAACAATAATTCAATCTTGAAGGGGATCTATAATATCCCTAAAACCGACAACAAGTTTAATTAAAAGGACTGGAGACACCCCATCCCCTCCCCCCCCCAATAATGGCAAATGGCAATGTAATTCATTATTTCAAAGACTATTAATTATTTGTTTTATTTATTTATTATAATGAACGAAAATACGGCGTGGGATAGAGCAAAGTGGCAGAAGAAAATTTATAAAAAAGACATGAATTGATTTAATTTTTTTTTCCATTGATTCATTTTACAGTACTTGTGTTTTATCAATTATGTTTTTTCTTAAGATTTTACTCAAAACATTTTTATTTGTTTTTCTCTACTGTTGTTTTTTCTCCCTATTACATTTCTTCTGAGCCCTCTTTCTTTTATAAGCAAGGTAAGAATTATATTGCAATCAAACAGAACCAATACAACCCAAGGGCAAGAGACAAACCACATGAGCCTGGACCATCACAGCAGGCTAAAACAAGCCAAACAAACCTACCTCACTAAGAGGTTTGTGAACCAGCTAATATCTCTATTACTTACATGCCTAGGCAAAAAGCTGTTGACTCTATGGTATACATTCTGCTGTATATTTTTTACAACTTTATCTATACAAGCAATTTGATTATTCCACAAAGAATTATTCCTTTCTATCCCGATATTATATACAATACACATCATAGAAGTATAAACCACACTCCTCCTGAATTTATTAAGCTTTTTCCTATAAGACCACTTAATCATGCCCTGAATATCACTTGGATATCTATAGAGACCCAGCCAAAGAAAAATTTGTTGAGAACATTTCTTGCTGAACTGACACTCAAAGAAAGGATGTTTGTGGTTTTCTGCAGCAATACCACAAAGCATACATACATCATCAACAACTATGCCCATCTGTATCAAACGAGCTTTTGTGTTGAATCTCTCCTAGATTGCTAACCAGGTAATAAACCTGTGTTTGGGTTGACCAAGTCTACACCATATTGCTTTGCCCCAAGTAACTCCTCTTGCAGCACGAACAAGGCTCTTATAGAATTGCTTGATTAAATAGTGAGTCATCTTACTCAACTGGGACTTAGTAATAAACATCTTCCTCTACTCTTTAAGTTGACAAATGGCTCTCCAGTACAAACTGTCACTTGTTTTGGGAGAATACTCCCACCAGTTTTGCTCCTTAATGTAGATAGAATGAATCCACCTAACCCACAAATTATCTTTTTTTGTAGCTATCATCCAAACATGTTTCCCCATGGCAGCCACATTCCACATTTTCAAGTTAATAAGCCCTAGACCTCCTTCATTCTTAGGCTTACTAATGTTTTTCCAAGTAACTTTGCCAGGGCAACCATATTCTGCATTGCCTTTCCATAGAAACTTTTTGGCAAATGTTGTTGATTTTGCTGAAAATTCCTTTAAGAAGGATCATAATCTGAGCCCAATATGACTGCAGAGTCATCAATACAGAATTAACCAAAGTGAGACGCCCAGCAAAACACATGTTTCTAGAACTCTAGATTTTCACTCTTGCACACATTTTGTCCACAATCTGCTCACATTCTGTAACTGTGATCTTTTTAGAGCAAATGGGGATGCCTAGATAACGAAAAGGAAAACTACCCTTTGTAAACCCAGTCATATCTAGAACCCTTTGAATATCTACTTCAGACATGCCAGAGCGATACACAAAAGTTTTAGCTGGACTTGGTTGCATACCAGTTGTGTTGGAGAAGAGTTTAAACCCTCTCGTCATCAAATATACATATTTGAAATCACCCTTACAACACAAAATCATATCATCAGCAAAACTCCAATGATTTAATTTTGTACCTCGGCATTTAGGGTGAAATTTAAAGCCATCTTTATCTCCTACTAACTTCAAGATCCTATAAAGATATTCAACCATAATGGTAATGATGATAATGACGAATATAATAGTAATCATTATTTTTATTAATGATAATCATTACATTATTATTGATATAAACTTTGTACAATATTTATCAAGAGTATTATATTTAATTTAACAACTCAAATTCAGTCTTGAAGGGGCTCTATAATATCCCTAAAACTGACAATAAGTTTAATTAAAAGGACTGTAAACCCCCCCTCCCCAATAATGGTAAATGGCAATGCAATTCATTATTTCAAAGAGTATTAATTATTTGACTTATTTATTTAATATAATGAACGAAAATACGGCGTGGGATAGAGCAAAGTGGCGAGAGAGAATTTATAAAAAAACTTGACTTGATTTAATTTTTTTCCTTTAATTCATTTTACAGTACTTGTGTTTTATCAATTATGCTTTTTCTTAAGATTTTACTCCAAACTTTTTTATTTATTTTTCTCTACAGTTGTTTTTTCTCCCTATTACATTTCCTTTGAGCCCCCTTTTTTTTATAAGCAAGGTAAGAATTATATTGCAATCAAACAGAACCAATACAATCCAAGGGCAGAAGACATACCACCTGACCTGGACCATCACAATAGGCTAAAACAAGCCAAACAGACCTACCTCACTAAGAGGTTTTTGAACCAGCTAATATCATTATTACTTACATGCCTAGGCAAAAAGCTATTGACTCTATGGTATACATTCTACTGTATATTTTTTACAACTTTATCTATACAAGTAATTTGATTATTCCACAAAGAATTATTTCTTTATATCCAGATATTATATACAATACACATCATAGAAATATAAACCATACTCCTCCTGAATTTATTAAGCTTTTTCCAATAAGACCACTTAATCATGCCCTGAATATCACTTGGATATCTAGAGAGACCCAGCCAAAGAAAAATTTGTTGAGAACATTTCTTACTGAACTGACACTCAAAGAACAGATGTTTGTGGTTTTCTGCAGCAGTACCACAAAGCATACATACATCATCAGCAACTATGCCCATCTGCATGAAACGAGCTTTTGTGTTCAATCTCTCCTGGACAGCTAACCAGGTAATAAACCTGTGTTTCGGTTGATCAAGCCTACACATATTGCTTTGCCCCAAGTAACTCCTCTTGCAGCAGGACAAAGGCTCTTATAAGATGGCTTGATTGAATAGTGAGTCATGTAACTCAACTGGGAGTCAGTAATAAACATCATCATATGCTCTTTAACTTGACAAATGGCTCTCCAGTGCCAACAGTCACTTGTTTTGGAAGAATACTCCCACCAGTTTTGCTCCTTAATGTAGATAGAATGAATCCACCTAACCCACAAATTATCTTTTTTTGTAGCTATCATCCAAACATGTTTCCCCATGGCAGCCACCTTCCACATTTTCAAGTAAATAAGCCCTTGGCCTCCTTCATTCTTAGGCTTACAAATGTTTTTCCAAGCAACTTTGCCAGGGCAACCATATTCTGCATTGCCTTTCCATAGAAAATTTCCTCAAATGTTGTTGATTTTGATGAAAATTTCTTTAGGAAGGATCATAATCTGAGCCCAATATGACTGCAAAGTCATCAAAACAGCATTAACCAAAGTGAGACGCCTGGCCAGCAAAACACATGTTTCTAGAACTCCAGATTTTCACTCTTGCACACATTTTGTCCACAATCTGCTCACATTCTGTAACTGTGATCTTTTTAGAGCAAATGGGGATGCCTAGATAACGAAAAGGAAAACTACCCTTTGTAAACCCAGTCATATCTAGAACCCTTTGAATATCTACTTCTGACATGCCAGAGCGATACACATAAGTTTTAGCTGGACTTGCTTGCAAACCAGTTGGGTTGGAGAAGAGTTTAAACCCTCTCGTCATCAAATATACATATTTGAAATCACCCTTACAACACAAAATCATATCATCAACCAAACTCAAATGATTTAATTTTGTACCTCAGCATTTAGGGTGAAATTTAAAGCCATCTTTATTCCCTACTAACTTCAAGATCCTATAAAGATATTCAACCATAATGGTAATGATGATAATGACGAATATAATAATAATCATTATTTTTATTAATGATAATCATTACATTAATATTAATATAAACTTTGTACAATATATATCAAGAGTATTATATTTAATTTAACAACTCAAATTCAGTCTTGAAGGGGCTCTATAATATCCCTAAAACTGACAATAAGTTTAATTAAAAGGACTGTAACCCCCCCTCCCCAATAATGGTAAATGGCAATGCAATTCATTATTTCAAAGAGTATTAATTATTTGACTTATTTATTTAATATAATGAACGAAAATACGGCGTGGGATAGAGCAAAGTGGCGAGAGAGAATATATAAAAAAGACTTGACTTGATTTAATTTTTTTCCTTTAATTCATTTTACAGTACTTGTGTTTTATCAATCATGCTTTTTCTTAAGATTTTACTCCAAACTTTTTTATTTATTTTTCTCTACAGTTGTTTTTTCTCCCTATTACATTTCCTTTGAGCCCCCTTTTTTTTTTATAAGCAAGGTAAGAATTATATTGCAATCAAACAGAACCAATACAATCCAAGGGCAGAAGACATACCACCTGACCTGGACCATCACAATAGGCTAAAACAAGCCAAACAGACCTACCTCACTAAGAGGTTTTTGAACCAGCTAATATCATTATTACTTACATGCCTAGGCAAAAAGCTATTGACTCTATGGTATACATTCTACTGTATATTTTTTACAACTTTATCTATACAAGTAATTTGATTATTCCACAAAGAATTATTTCTTTATATCCAGATATTATATACAATACACATCATAGAAATATAAACCATACTCCTCCTGAATTTATTATGCTTTTTCCTATAAGACCACTTAATCATGCCCTGAATATCACTTGGATATCTAGAGAGACCCAGCCAAAGAAAAATTTGTTGAGAACATTTCTTGCTGAACTGACACTCAAAGAACAGATGTTTGTGGTTTTCTGCAGCAGTACCACAAAGCATACATACGTCATCAGCAACTATGCCCATCTGCATGAAACGAGCTTTTGTGTTCAATCTCTCCTGGACAGCTAACCAGGTAATAAACTTCGTGTTTCGGTTGATCAAGCCTACACATATTGCTTTGCCCCAAGTAACTCCTCTTGCAGCAGGACAAAGGCTCTTATAAGATGGCTTGATTGAATAGTGAGTCATGTAACTCAATTGGGAGTCAGTAATAAACATCTTCATATGCTCTTTAACTTGACAAATGGCTCTCCAGTACCAACTGTCACTTGTTTTGGAAGAATACTCCCACCAGTTTTGCTCCTTAATGTAGATAGAATGAATCCACCTAACCCACAAATTATCTTTTGTTGTAGCTATCATCCAAACATGTTTCCCCATGGCAGCCACCTTCCACATTTTCAAGTAAATAAGCCCTAGGCCTCCTTCATTCTTAGGCTTACAAATGTTTTTCCAAGCAACTTTGCCAGGGCAACCATATTCTGCATTGCCTTTCCATAGAAAATTTCTACAAATGTTGTTGATTTTGATGAGAAAATTTCTTTAGGAAGGATCATAATCTGAGCCCAATATGACTGCAAAGTCATCAAAACAGCATTAACCAAAGTGAGACGCCCAACAAAAGACATGTTTCTAGAACTCCAGATTTTCACTCTTGCACACATTTTGTCCACAATCTGCTCACATTCTGTAACTGTGATCTTTTTAGAGCAAATGGGGATGCCTAGCAAGACTTAAGACATGCTAGTTGACCAAGTTCCTTCTGTAAACTGGGACAAAGGCATATGGAATAGAATGAGTCTGCCAAAACATCGTTTTATAGCTTAGATGAGTATTCAAGGAAAACTCAAAACAAAAGAGAAATTATTTAGATATAATGTCTGTGAAGATGATTTGTGTTGCCTGCGTGGACTAACTGCTGAAACTCACAGTTATCTCTTCTTTTAATGTGATTTTAGCAGACTATTGTTGCACCAAATTCTGAACTGGATTGGTGTAAGAATGCATCGAAGACCATTACAACAATGGTTTCAGTGGACCAGAAGAACTTATTCTGGTTCCCAGGTCAGAAAGAAAGTTTTATTATTAGTACTAGCAGCTATTGTATACCATGTATGGAAAGCCAGAAATGAAGCTTACTGGCTAGCAAAAGTTCCTAGGATTGATTATATAGCTAAAGAAATCATGTATATAATGAAGTATAGGAGTCATTTTTGTAGCTCTGCTAAGTGGAGCAATAGAGATAAAGCACGGATTGCTGAGTTGTAGTTTGGCTAGTGAAGCCAGTTTGTTTGTCTCCCTTATTTGGGGGGTTTAGGTTGTATTTTTTGAGATAGTAATATACTTTACTTACTTACCAAAAAAATGGGGATGCCTAGATAACGAAAAGGAAAACTACCCTTTGTAAACCCAATCATATCTAGAACCCTTTGAATATCTACTTCTGACATGCCAGAGCAATACACAGAAGTTTTAGCTGGACTTGCTTGCAAACCAGTTGTGTTGGAGAAGATTTTAAACCCTCTCATCATCAAATATACAGATTTGAAATCACCCTTACAACACAAAATTATATCATCAGCAAAACTAAAATGATTTAATTTTGTACCTCTACATTTAGGGTGAAATTTAAAGCCATCTTTATCCCCTACTAACTTCAAGATCCTGGAAAGATATTCAACACAAAGCACAAAAAGGAAGGGAGATAGGGGATCACCCTATCTCGATCCTCTCTTCCCCTCAAAAGAACCATGAAGTGAACCATTAATAGAGAGGGAAAATTTAGGAGATCTAACACACACCATTAATAATTTTGTTTTTATATCCTCCTGTTTTGGTTTCCATTACACACCGCCTTAGCTCGTTTTCATGTTCCTTTTGTTTTCTCTCATCTATCTGTTAGAAAAAGTTTAGCTTATATTAATCCAAACTTGAAGTTAGTTAACTTGACTTTATTTGTTGTTGTCCCACATTGGTGGTGAATGAAATTGTACCCCAATATATATAGAGAAGTGTTCTATAATGTATTAAACTTGACTGTTATTTTTGGGGTCCACTTAGTTTAATATTTTGTCTATTTCAATTCTCTTGGTTGTTACTTTTGTAACGTTTTTATTAATTGCCATTATTTGCTGTGTTAATCCTTATGACTGTTGGAGATTTTCTCATTAACCAATAAGTTTCATTTGCCTCATTTTGCTCCTATAAATACCCCATCTTCACTTCAGAAAAATATATACAACACAATACTTTCTCCCTCTGCTCACTAGAATATCTATTCCATAACATTCCTTCTGTTCGAGTTCAGTTCCCACTCCATCAACCGAAGTGCGCCGGTTCATGGAGGAGACGTTAACCCTGAGTCGGTGCCTGTTATCCAATCGCACTTGTTATGGAGGTTTATCGACTTAGGGCAGTGATCATATCACGGCGTCTCGATTTTCAGATAAGTTATTACGGTTTTTCTCTACTTGCTAGTTCCAAACACTATCTCCCTCATTACACTCCTTTACTTTTCATGTTTCACATTTAACTAACAGTTCCTTCTAATGGTTGATATCAGCGATCCTAGAATACCTAATATTTTGTATTAAAGCTTTGCTATTTTGTTGTTGTTGTACTATTAAAAGTACCATAACCATGACTAGTAGTAGCTCATAGTAAAAAGAAAAAATGGCACTCACAACTTTTAAACGGTTCAAGCCTTCAAAGTCGGGCTGTTGATCTTTGCCAAACACAAGCATAATCTCTGCTCTTGCACGCTCTTGCCAGATATGATGCTTGCTTAATAGAACTAGTGCCCAAACCAGCAAACCTGAGGTAGTCTCTTGACCAGCTAAGTAGAAAAGTTAACATTCTTTAACCACGTCTTCTGTCGTTAAGCCTCTTCCATGCTCTTTGATTTCGTTCATATTGGATTTTAGTAATGTATCCAATAAGTCATCCATAGCGCTTGCCCCAATTTCTAGTTTCTTTTTCCTTGACTCAATCATTTGTGTTAATATTGTATTAACCTCTTTGCAGATATGTTTTACTCTTCTGTTCTTCGTTGTTGGCAAAAACCCGTGAATTCACAACCATGATTTACTAGTGTTAGAAGTACGTCACCCTATATTATACATGTACTTCCTCCGTTTCTAAATACATGCAACATAATTTGCATAGTAATCAGTAATCACGATTTATCTAGCAACATTATCCCATATCTGTCACTCTATCAGACTGTCACAAATGTATATTGTTATACTCCCTCTATTCCTATTTGTTCTACTTATTTATTAGAATCTTTTTTAGAAAGAAAAAAAAAAAACAAAGTAACAAAAACAAATAGAAATGGAGGGAGTAGTCAAATACGGTCTTATTTGATTTGTGTTAATGCATACTTTCAAAATATCAACTTTTTATAATTTTTACTTATCAAAAAATCAAAGATATTAAAGAACAAAGTAGTGCATTGGATAGTGTGTAGGCGTAAAATGTTGCATGTATTTATCAGAAATGGAAGAAGTATATAACTAGGATTATAGGGATGGCAATTGGGCGGGGCGGGTGCGGAGGATGGTACCTCCATATTTATATTTTGCAAGATAAAATTATTAATAATATAAGTATATAAATAGAATTTTAATAATATATATGTGGGGTCGGCGGGGGTGCGGCGGGGCGGGCGGGGATGGGGCGGGAATAGCATAAAATCCACACCCGCTCCACTACCCATTGCGGGTAGGATTTTAATCCCCATCCCTGCCCCATCCCCACCAAACCTAGACCCATCCCCGCCCTACTTGGGTGGGGATGGGGCGGGTCTCCTACTTGATCCGCCCACTGCCATCCCTAACTAGGAAGTATATGAAAACGTCTGGATACTTGTAAATTAAAGCTCTGATTTTTAATTTAGTTATTAAAATTTCTTAATCCATGTGTCTCAGAAAGATCCGAACCACTTGTTGGGATACGTGGTTTATGGTGATAAGTTGTAGTGTGGTTAACAATTATTATTCTATTCAAAATGTAAATATGATAAGAGTTGTCACTGTATTTCTTATTAGTGGAGAGAGAAAGTAAGGTAACTTTTTATTGATATTGGAGAATGTGGGCCAGAAGAGTGTAAAAGAAAGTATATAGTATTAGGGGACCATGTCAAAAATGGAATTGTTTAAACTAATTTGGGACAAACATAAAAGGAAAGTGTTCAAAATATTAATTGCAATAAAAATATTAATTGCAATAAAAATATTAATTAAACCCCTGTGGAACTCTTCATGGAGATTCAAGAGAATAATAATCTAATAAATGTGAGTATTATTTACCGGAGGGAAAACTTGTTTTAGTGGCTTTAAGAGGGACCTATATGATGAAAAGAGAGATAAAGAGGTACCGAATATAATAACGTTACATTTATTTTTAAAGGACCTAAAATGATAAGTGTTTCATTTATTTTAGAATGGATGAAGTATATATATATATATATATATATATATATATATATATATATATATATATATATATATATATACACGTTCGTTTTTTTTTAATAATAAACCTCCGAATATATATATATATATATATATATATAAAACCTGGTACATTAATAAGTAACAAGAATATAATAAAGCTAAATAGTTTTTTTTGCCCAGGCTATGCCTCGGGTCAGTTACAATAAACTAATATGTTATTATTTTTAAATTTTATAATTTATTTTGCTACTTTTTGTATTTTTTGCCCATTAAGAAATTGAAAAATTCACGTCACAACGTGATAAGTAAAGAAAAATTGAAAGGTTTGAGTTTGAAAACAATACCTTAAAAGGAATTGTGGTAAGGGTCTGTTCTGTTCAACTTATTTTGTCTTATTAAATCTTATCTTATCTTATAAGATCTTATAAAATCTTATATGATCTGATCTTATCTTATCTTATCTTATCTTATCTTATAAGATAGTTTATTGAGTGTGTCTAACATATTATATTATATTATCTTATCCGATCTTATCTTATCTTATCTGATCTTATCTTATCTTATCTTATATGATCTTATAAAATCTTATATAGGTTAAAATAAGTTGAACAGAACGGACCTTAAGAGAATATGACATCAATATTCTCCTGTAAGTTACGTAATAAGAGTGTTAGAGATGTATATACTTGTTCAAGTCTTTTTAGTTAATTATACTTATTACAAGACTTTATCATATTTTATTTGAAACATTAGACAACAAATTCATAGTGTATTGATGGTTAAAGTCTAACTTTTCATTTCAAAGGTCACGTGGCATATAGACTTTCTTTCGGACGCCTTTAAATATATTTGTATAGATTAAAAGGCACCTTGTGGCTTATCGTTGTTATCTTCTGACTGACTTTCTCACAATTTCAATCTCATTCTAGGAAATACCACATGGAAATATAAAATTCCCTAAACGTTAGTAATGAGAAATATACCTCCATCCTGAAATATAATTTGTTTCTTGAGAATGGGTCAATATGTTGGCATGCTCTTTAAGTAATTCAAATATCCTTCTTCCTTGTTCATAACTACTACCAAAGGCTGTCCTGGAAATTACATCAGCAGTTAATTTCTCCAAGAAGGGCCATACATCTAGCTCAATTGACTCTTGACCTGATATTTCATCTTCCCAAGCCCTTATCATCTCCCAACGACTTATATGTATGACTTCAAACATATTCTGCATCCAAATAGATTGAACCAGAAAAGTTCAAAGTTAGAATATGAAAGAATGTACGCGTATAAGTTTCTCCCTTAGTGTTGCCTAGTTGATAATATTTATGAACATTTTTTATTATTGAATATCTAATCAGAAATGTTTTAGATCACAAATGTTGTGTGTTGAAATCAAGATTTTACATCTTAACATAGATGATAGATGATCGATACCTTGGTTTAATGGTTTTAATATACTTCCTCTGTTTTTTTAGATGCAATATTTACCTTTTTTATGAGTGTATTAAAATAATCAAATGTTGCATCTAAAAAACAGAGGTATTATATCATTTGTGAATATATTCATTTACAACATGTATGACTTCAATAGTCAAAACCTTAGATTTGCTTCTTTTTTGAAGTATAACCTTCGATTACAATATTTATTGTCATATGCTCTGTTATGATTTAGTTGCAACATGGGGCAGACAATAATTTAGGTGAGGAAAGAGATAGAGAAAAAAAAAAGATGACCCATGTGATGAGGAGAGAGATAGAGAGACAAAATATACAAAAAAAAATTAGTGTTGCATGTAAAATTGAAACAACCGAAAACGGTAAGTGTTGCGAGTAAATCTAAAAATATTATGAATAAAATTCACCCATAATAGTTATCATGTATTATCTATATAGAGATATAAAATTTTTTAAAATTTGACCGCTTCTCACATTAATTCTTTGTTTTTTTTTCAAAAACACTTAACCTCCCCTTATCCCAATCTAAGCACCACCACAATATGCTATACTAATCTCCTATGCTCTATAATTATTGGCAAGTCAATCACAATCATCACAACCCTTTTCTCTCTCACGTAGAGCTCCCTATGTTCTAAAACACTAATTCTTCTTTAATCACCTTGAGGACAAAGCCCCACATAAAATTGGTCATGGCACTTATCCTGATTCCAAGAATTGAAAACTTTGGTTTCTCCCATAATTTTTCCAAGACGAGAATGAGGTATCGGGAGTTGTGGAGATGGTTAGCAATGGATGGAGCATTGATGGTTAATGAAGGTTGATGCTCGGTCATTGCTTCAATAAAGAGTTGAAAGCTTGAGGGACTTGTGTTGAAGATTGTAGCTCATGAAGTGACGAATGCAGCAGCCACGGGTAGCGACTCGGACATATTATGCGTTATATTACTTTTCTTATAGCCGCAGCCCCGGCCCGAACGACGTGGAGGTCCTGTGCCAATTTTTAAAAATAGGCCCCTCTTGTGATTTCAAGTTAGAGACTTGTGTTTTTTCCACAATATCCTCGAATAAATCAGTATCTACAAAAATTAAAATGAAAAAAAGGCAAAAGTAACCTTGTAAAACTGATTCAAATTGTTCGATTAACTTAAAGGCAAAATAATCTTCCGATTTATAAAGGCTAAATGCTCAACTTTTTTTTACAAACAAACACCTCGTCTGTAAACTCAACGCAACAATCACAAAAATTCTCATCAATACTACTACTACTTATAATTCTTGATCAATGAGTAAAACAATTCACGAGATTCCTAATTTTAATGCAATTTTTTTCAGTTATTCATTTCATTCATTCCAAAAAATAAAAAATTCACGCCATCTCTTTGTTTCACAGCAAACTGAAACACACACACACCCTCATATACATAAACACTAAATCGTCTTCTTCACTTTCTCGGTGTCTCTACTTCTTCCAAAGTTAGTCCTTTGTGATTCTTGTGTTGTAATTGTCAGTAATTACCTCCCAAGTTTGATGCTTTAGAACATTTAGATTTCTATAAAACAAACACGAAGAGCATAAAAATTAAAAAACAGATCAATAAATTGAAATTATAGAAACCCTAACATCATGCATTGCACGAAAAAACCTAATTACAAAAAAACACTAACAAAACAAAGGAAATAGAAAACAAAATCAGATCAAAACTGTGTAAAAATACCTGAAGTGGTGACTGTTGCGGTGTTGTCTGGTATTGTGGAATTTTGGTGAGGAGAGAGAGAGAAACTCCATTAGTAAAAGGGAAAAGTAAGGAGGAGAAGTCAGCAGTTATTAAGGAGAGAGTAAGGAGAAAGAGAAACTTGGGGATTGTACAGCTGTACTCATCATGCGTTGTAATTGGTACTGTGGCATTTTGGGCTTAACCTAGTTGAAATAATTTTTTAAAAAATTTGCGGCCCCTCCAAAAAGGGAGGCCCTGTTCTGAGTCCCACTTTGGACTTGTTCAGGGCCGGCCCTGTATAGCCGCTGGGTGCGGCTCTCCACGAGTGATACTTTTCATGCTTGTTTAGAATTCCTTCGTTTCCTACTGCGATTAGGATTCTAGTTTATTCCTTAGTATAAATATATCAAGTGGTTTATTGTTTTATTATGATTCACCTGAATCAGTTCATAGAGAGGGGAGAGTAATTAATCTAGAGAGACTTCTAATGATAGATAAGAGAGTCTAGAGAGATTGAATTATCTTCGTGTAATCATCATCTCACATATTCAAAGTCCTAGTGTAATTCGTTGCTTTCTTCCTTATTTACGGTTTCCACATTAAATTTTGCTTGTTCTTTATTATTTTGATTTTTTCCCTGTTTGTTATACTTCGAGTTGCTCGATTTATTACCGATTGTGATATTTTTTCCTAGCAAGTAGTATCAGAGCTAGGTTGAATCGTTGTGAGGCTAGATCATGTTGAATAGCCATAATAGAAGACGGGAGGGTGGGGATTGATAAATTGAAAGTGTAAGAATTTTGGTTTTTGGAAGATGCAGATGGAGGAATATCTGTACCAAAAAGATATGTACCAACCACTGTCAAAAAAGACATACACGTCAATGAAATATGAAGATTGGGGCTATGTTGGATCTAAAAGCACTAGGTGTGGTTCGATTGACATTGGCAAAGAGTGTTGCTTATAATGTCAAGGACGTCAAGATAATGGCGGAGTTGATCAAGACTCGTTCAAACATGTACGAGAAACATTTTGCTATAAATAAGGTATATCTGATGTGTCATTTGTTTGAACTTGAGATTATTGATGGTTAATCTAATGCTCAATTTATTAATGAATTTAGTAAAATCATTAGTTAATTGGCCTCTGTGAAACATACCTTTAATGATGAGGTAAAAACTTTGATTTTGTTGTCCTCTTTACCTGCAGAGTGGAAGACGGTGATTGCTACTGTTAGTAATTTCGAAGGGAAAGAAGCACTAAAGTTTAATGATGTTAGGGACTTGGTATTGAGTGATAGTACTCGACGTAAGGATTCAGGGGAATCATCTGGTGGAGCACACAGTGCTGAAGATAGAGGGAGGAGACAACATGGGAGATTAAAGCGGGAAAGTCACGGGGCAAGAGTAATAGAAGAGTCGGTAAGGCAGAAGTGGAGTGCTCGGATGTAGCGAGAAAGGTCACTATACGAAACAATGCCAAAATTCCAAAGACACTGATAAGGGGAAGAAAAAGAAGCAAGAGGATCAAGATTAGGGTGAAGAGAGTGATGCTTTGACGAACTCTGCAACGAAGTATATTTCTGATGCTTTGGTGGTAAGCAGTGCAAAGAGCTCAATTGGTTAATGAATCTTGGATTTGGGTTCTTCAATTTGTTTCATTTTTTCACCCTATAAGGAGTAATTTCATAATTTGAGGTCTGAGAAGCTCGAAAAGGTGTACTTTGTAGATGATATACCATTAGAGGTTAAAGGCAAGGGAGATGTGAACGTGAAGCTTAAAAGTGGGGACATGTTTCAAATGGAAAGAAAAATTTGATATCAATTAGCCAACTTGACATGTTCGGCTTCTGTAAAATTGTTTGTTATGGTAGTAGTTTGAGGCGTAAAGTAATGGAGTGATGTACAACACAGGGTGTTGGAAAAGTGTCCTTCAGCATTGTGTATGTATTTCTCGATACGTAATAGTATAAAGGATTAATTATACAATAATTAATTCAATTATATTAGTGATCAAAATGTTTAGCTGGAAACCGCTTTTAATCTGTAAATCTGATACAAGTCGCTTTAAGCAAACTCAGTTATAATAGAACCTATAGGGTCACACACAAAATATCATATGAACATTTTCTAAAATAAAGATTAAAGTTAGAAGGACAAAAATACCCTTAATGAGGCAAAGAGAGAGGAGCATGGGATGTGTGGTTGAGAGGGAGAGAAAGACTTTTGACTGGGTCAGAATTGGTGGGTGAGAGGTTACCGATATCTCTCCTTATAAGCAGGATATCAATAACTCAACTCACAACACACATTATGTAATATAGTTTCACAATATTTTCTCTCTTTTCTCTTCTTCTTTTATACAGTGAGTTTCGCAAAATGTAAAGGATTTTTCTTCTTCAATTCACTGCTCGTAGATCTAAGTTATCTGGTCAGGTATGGATACCAATAGAGCGAGTGCGCATTGGAGTCCTTCATACCATGATTGAATCCAGCAAAAGAGAAGGCACGCTACAAAGGTATAATATTATGCGTATTAGGTTCATATTACTTATACAAATGAGATCCTTATTATGGTTTTAGTTTTAATCTGTTTGTGTGATTGTTTACAAAACCCAACACAAGGAACACGATAAAGGTAGCAAAGGAAGGGATGCGGAAAACTTCACAATGAGCGTCGTTTGGTCAAAAGTCTGTATATAGTAAGCCTGTGAAGAAGAACGGTGGTGGTAAAGTCAACGTCTCTTTGTCTAGAATGAATCATGGAACAAACAAGGTGAAGAAGGTACACACGAGTGTGGTGCGTGAGAAATCTATCCTACAGAAGCATGTTTTGTTCGGGTTGGAGCACCGCCAGAATGCTCGGAGAACCACGAAGAGTCCTTATAGTTCATGTTGTGGTCATGGAGATTTGAGGTCGAGTGAGACTCGATTTTGCTTCCTATGTGAGTTCGAAGTGTTCTAAACTAGGTGACATGTGGTGGTGATGAACTATTTATTATAGGGTGTTTATATCTCTAGCAACCCATCTCCAAGTGGGAGATTATTAGGGGTTGTTTGACCTGGTTAGCAAGGCATGAAGTATTGATGGTTGATGATGGGCCATTGCTTGGATGAAGAGCAGAAATCTTGAGGAACTTATATTGAAGATTGTAGCTTGTAAAGTGAAGAATGCAGCAGCAGCAGGAGGTTGCGGCTCCCTTGTCGCTGGTAGCAGGTCGGAGAAATTATGTGTTATATTGCTTCTCTTCAAGCTAATGGGTGCTGCTTTCCACCCGCTGTGTGCGGTTGTTCACGAGTGATGCTTGTCAAGCTTGTTCAGGACTCATTTGTTTCCTACTTCGATTAGGATTTATTTTATTCCTTTGTACAAATATGGCAACCCGTTTCTTGTTTTAATATGATTCACATGATTTAATTCATAGAGAGGAGAGAGGAATTATTCTAGAAAGATTTAATTATCAACCTATTATCATCATCTCACATAATATTCAAAGTCCTAGTGTAGTTCGTGGTTTTCTCTGTGATTTTGGATTCCCATGTTAAATCTTGTGTATTTTCTATTGTTTTAATTTCTTTATTCATGTTTGCTATGCTTCGATTGCTCAATTTGTTAGGACGTGCGATACTTATTTCTAACATGAGGGAGGTGAGAGAATTGAGGGGGTATGTAACTCTAAGTTATGAGAAAAGAGAGAATGTGGGCGTTGGATGATTTTAACTAAATGATCAATTAAGGGTATATTAAGGACATTTAATGCTAAACTTAGCAGTTATTTTATGCTTATGTGTTAAAGCTAATGAAACATTTTAATGGGGGTTTTGTATAATTTTAGGGTGTTTGAGGGATAAAGGGTCTACATAAGGTGCTATAATGGGATAAGTCAAAGAAACAAAGTTTCTAGAATTGTCACCAAACTAATTTAAGTAGTTCACAGATAATGTGTTAGTTTACGTTAGCATGTAATGGAGAAGCTGGTTTTACTAGCTGAGAGCAATGACAGATCCAGGATTGAAAATTTGGTGGTGTACGAGATCAACCGACTCAATAGCATATCAAAAGTTTAAATAACCCTACAATTATAAAATAACCCTCGAAAATTTATCTAACATTTAATTAATTATTTGTAATTTCTATTTTTTTTTTGCTAAATCGACGATTTGATGCTCCAAAAGCTCTTTAAGGAAATTCATTATTTTCGAATTGACAAGTTTAGTTAGATTATAATTATCATCAATAGTCGAGTGTGTTAAACAAATTTATTATAGTCTCTAGTCAGACTCAAAGTAATACATTTTAATTAATTTTGTTACGAATCCATACCATTTTGGTTTTAGTCTAGAAAATTGTATTTCTTTTACTTTACTCTTAATCTCTTTTATATAAGTGAAGGGGGGGAGGTATGGTGTCCCCATATTAAATGACTATATTACCCTTACTTTTTTAATTCATCAATTTTGTTTACATTTTTAAAATAATAATGGGTAAGCAATCAATCCCAATATTTTTCATTTTGAAAACTATAATTATAACTACTTAAAATTTTAGATTAAAAAAAAAGGAAAGACTAAAAAAGTTTACCAAAAAAACAAAAATAACAAATTCATTTAAGAATATCAAAATCTTCCATCAAAAGAAACAATTGCCAAAATAAAAAATCAGCAATATACTTCCACAACATTATAGTCATGTAATGAAATGATCATTTTAATAGGTTTATATATTTTCAAATTATGTAACTCAATTACGTAGAGGATAGTAATGTCAGATCAACAACTGATCTAAACTTATTTTTGCTGAAAATAACTTCTAAGCTGTCATCTTAAACTATTATAATGAGTTGTCGCTTCATGTATTAGGTGCATGTAAAACTATCTACTCGACATTAGGAAATATCACAATAAAAATATTGTCATCGCAAGCATATCGTGCTTAGAAAGTTAGTATAACTAAGAGTCAAAGAGGGGAGGTTAAATATCTGACTGTTACACACTCACACATATACACCTTGTAGCTTTCTCTTATAGTTTTGTTTCTTTCTCTCCAAAAGTACTACCTAGGTTCCTTTTTAATAGTTACACTTACACTTTTCACGCATGTCGATGCACTACTTTGAGCCTTTATATCTATAATTTTGTATTTGTAAAAAATATAAAAAGTCGATATTCTAAAAGTACATATCGAGACGAATCAAACAAGACCCCACATGACTATATTTTCTCTTAATCATAAATCACAAATGATAGTCAAAGGGAAATTTGTGAATAGTGTCAAAAGTGAAAGTGTAACTATTAAAAAGGAACGGGGTAGTACATTTTACAGCATAAGAGCTCAAAATCAAGGTCCAGATTCAAGGCATCTCAATAAAAAGACATTTTTTTCTAAAGATTCAAAAGGAAAACATGCAAAGAATAAGGTATTACCTTCAATTTTTGGACGTGAAATGCTGGGTTGATTATTTTTCTATGTTTGGCACACCTTTGGCCTTCATGGCCAATAAGTCCGACAAAAAGAGACTTATTCAGTGGGTGATTTGGCTTTTTAAAATGTTCATAATTGTAGAGTATTTCTTTAATCAACTCTGGAACCGTTGTATTAACTGATTACACATGGTGTTGAACTGATCCATGCAAAACAAATCTTACCTACAACTCCAAAGTCCACAAGTTAGTGATGCGTCAATTATATATAATTACAAGTTTTAGGAAAACAACTAGTTTTAGGCTCGAGTTATATATTGGGTAATAATTTTTTTTCATTTATTAGTATTTTACTTTTAAATTATAACACCAAACATTACTTGGTTTACTGGTTAATACTTCAGTATACATACTTAAAGTCATGAGATCAAATCTTATACTATGCATAATCTATACTAATATATTAAAAGGCGTTCCTAAACAAGGAACGATGCCATGTGGCGCTTTCCCTTAGAGTGTTTAACTCCATGCAATCCACATACAATAAAAAAGTTAATACTTCAGTATACAAACTTGAAGTCATGAGATCAAATCTTATACTATGCATAATCTATACTAATATATTAAAAGACGTTCCTAAACAAGGAATGATGTCACGTGACGCTTTCCCTTAGAGTGTTTAACTCCATGTAATCCACATACAATAAAAAAATTGAAAATGCATTGTATATGATTCGATCTCGTGATCACAAGCTTATATACTAAAGTCTTAATCACTATACCAATTGATACTTGATGTTATCATTTTATTGTTAAATATTAGTTAATGAAATAAATATAATTACTCGGGGCGTAGCCCGAGCCCCAAAAACTAGTTTTTTTTTAATTGTATGTGAAGTAATGAAGTAAACATTTCCTTGATTAGTAACACCTTTTAATATATTAGTCTAGATTAAATAAAGTAAAGGAAAAGTAAAATTGCTTATTACATTTTGTATAAGATTTTTTTGTATATAAAGAGTTATGTAATAAAGTGATGTGAGAAAAAGATTAGATTTAATTTTGTGTTGTATTAAGAATCTAAGATATTACCATGGTGAAATTCAATAAAAATGTAATATGAGATTAGCCACTTATTAGGTTTATAGCTCAATTCATTGCAGAAACACTTCAAATAAATACTATATAAAACCCCTTCTCATAAAATCTCTTTTATATTGTCCATATGTCACAAAAAAAAATTTCACTTCCTCAAACGTACCTTCTGTTTAAAGTAAAAAGGACATTTTCAAATTTTCCCATATGGGATATTAGATTTTTCCCTCTCAAAACTAATTTAATAAAATAAGCTTGGAAAATTAGATTTTAATAATCTAACATTTAAGCGGTCTTCTTAACACAGTTCCACTGAGTTATTTTTGAATAATCCAACCTTTTAGTAGTGTCTTCTTATAATGGTTTCTGGTGACTTGTGACCTGAACTTCAGGTAATGTTTTTCCCTCCTACTAATTTCTCTCTCCTCCCCTTCACCTCTATATCTAGATTGACTTCCCACCCTTCCACAGGCCCCCCACCCCTAAGAGCCACCACCCCTCTTTGAAACGGGCCCCACCACCCCAGCCACCATCATCCCTCCCCCGAAATCGGTCACCACTCCAGCCAGACCCACACTCACTGCACCATGCACCCTCTCCCTCTCAATACCACAACCCACCACACATCTACGCCTCCGCTCGACACCCACGCACCACCACCGCCAACAACCTGCGCCTCCCACCACCGGATTTCATGCAGGCGTCCTGTCTACGCACCAGCCCCCCTTCATTGTTCCTCCTCCATTTCGACCACGCCATACCCCATGCTACTGCTGTCGGACCGCCATTCCCAGGCCAACTGCGCACCCATCAGCACCCTTTGGGGATCCCACCTCCGCTCCACACCGCCATAAATTCTGGCGCCAGCAGCAGCCCTTCTCGATTCTTCATTTTCTTTCTTTCATTCCCTGATTCTTCTTCCGCCTCTCCTCATTTTCTTAAATAACTTTCCACAAATTTGGTTGAACAATTCTTAAAAAAACTAAAAATCTTTGGGCTAAATTTTTTGGGGTTTTTAACTTAATGTTACTAGCTACAAGATTCTCATTGATGTTCTGGGTTGTGGTCAAGGGCGGTTCTTGGCCAGCGCGGGCTGCGCGACCGCATAGGGCCCCGGTGTTAGAGGGGCCCCGAACTTGCGTACTTAATCCTATACTACGAATAAATTAGCAAGAAGCTGATGTGGAGGAGTTGGTAAGATAATGGGCTTTTTACAGCCTTGATGCAAGGTTCGAATCCCAGAACACTCAAAAATCACCTACTTCTATTTTTGACAGCTAGCTGTCATAATTACTCTCTCTTTTTCCTCCTTCAAAGGCAGTAAGGAATTTACGAGCTAGACAATTTATTAATTGCCTTGTCTCACAGTCTCCTACAATACTCGATGAATTAAATTTCCCCAATTCTCCATATTCATCTACTTCATGAATTAAATTTCTCCAATTCTCCAGATTCATCTTTATTTTTCGGGTCTTATAATTTCAAGATGGTACTAAATTTATTTCAACAGTTTAATCTTCAATTTAATTCAAATAAATTAGCTACGTTGTTGACTGGGTCGGTAATGAAGCCACTGATTGTTTGAAAATAGGAGGCTGAAGGTTTCTTTTGAAGCATGAGTGTAACATCATCATTGATAGCTCACCTGGATAAAGGGGTTGAGTAAGATCCTCTACCTCAAGCCTTTTGGCTATTTAATGAAATGGAAAACCAAATTATCAAAAAAAAAATTGCTAATTTAAGTCGAATTTGGAGCAAGCTTGAAGTCTTGGACTTCTAATGTTATCTTTACTCTGTATGTTCCTTTTTTTTTTTTTTTTTAATATATATCTTCATTTTTGTGTGTTTGATATGTTTAGTTACTTTTTGATTCAAAGTCGAATCGAAATTTTTGATTAAAAAATTTGTGCAATCTTTTTCCATATGACTCAAGGGCCCAAGTATGAGAATTAGAGCAGGGCCCCGATAATGTTAGCCCCGCCCCTGGTTGTGGTGAACTGCAGCGGTGGGTACTGGAATGGGAGGAAGGGGGAGGCATCGTGGAATGGGAGGAGGAAGAAAAAGGGGTTGTGGAAGGGTAGCGGTGGCCAGTGTGCGAGAAGAGAGAATATGGGTGGTGGAAGGGGAGGAGAGATGAAGGTGGCGGTGGAATGGGAGGGAGAAGGTAGGTTGTGGTAGCTGGCAGGGTAGAAGACTAGTGGTGGACTTTCTAAATTAAAAGTAAAGTAAAAAAAATGGTCTAACAAATTGAGGGGGTGACATGTGTCACACTTGACCTCTTATTCAGGTCACAAATAGGTCAAGGAACATTATGAGAGAATACCACCAAAAGGTTAGATTATTCAAAAATAACTCATAAGGGGTACTATTTTAAGAAAACCTATTAAAGGTTGGATTATTAAAATCTTGTTTTTCAATAAGTTTTTACTTTCGTTTTCACTTGCATTACAAAAATTAAAAAAAATTGCTTACCTTTCTCACGGATATACAATTAAAAGTGTTGATAGTCAAAGTGGTTCATTGATAGTGTGTCTAGTCAATATGATTCATCTATTAAAAAATATTGAAAGTATGTTGGTATAAGTTACTTACCATTTTCTTGGATATTATGGTGAAAAAGAGGTGAGACCAGGCAAGGGATCATCAGCAACGATGGGTGATAGCCTTTGTTCTTTTGAAAGCCTCCAAAGCTCCAACCCATCTCCCACGATTGGCTTGTAAGGAGTGCCCTTTAGACCTTGTTGTCTTAATATCCTCTCTATCTTTTTTGGCTTCACCCACAAAATCTCCGTTAAAATCCAAAATACAATTATTATAACTGCTATTAGACTTGGAATGGCAAAATTAGAAGTGGTATACAAAGTTGATGGAGTTTGTTGTATCGCCATTATCTTCTTTATGTTTCAACTGGAAAGAGAGGAGGAAGGGCCAAAACGTCTGGTGTGTTTAAAATATAGCCAATGATTCATGATTGGTTAGCTTTGCTGCCAACATTGTTTAAAGAATATTTGTTAGTTTTTTATCTTTTACAAGAAAAGTATTTGTTAGATATGTATCGAGATTGGAGAGTATGATATGTATTTTTTTTTAAAAGTGAAGAGCATGATGATATTAGATTAGTTTCTTATAATACAACTACCAACAATTAAAGGAAAAAAAAAAGATCTGGCAACAATTGAGTGTTGTTTGATTTACCAGTGTATCCAATAAGTCATCCCTAGCGCAGTAGCGCTTGCCCCAGCTTCTAGTTTCTTTTTCCTTGACTCAATCATTGGTGTAAATATTGTATTAACTTATTCGCAGCAGCCCCGTATTTGGGCCTGGGCGAGAGAGACGTGTGCCCAGGGCCCCAAAAAAAACAAGCCCAATTTAATAAAGGGTAGAGAGAGAAGAAAAAGGTAAAAAAAAAAACAAACCAACTGCACGCGAGCCGAGATTATACGCTGATCTTCAGCTTTTTCATTTTGGCAGTTTTGAACTTTCAATTCCTTCCTTATTCAACTTTCAATCTTCCACCTTCTTTTCTTTTTTTAACAAAAATTCTCCACCTTTTCCTAATTCAATTGCAATATTTTCGAATTTCTTCTCCAATTTCGTTGCAATTTTTCCGGCGAGATGTACAAATAATTTGAAGAAGATGATTTCTTCCATGAAACGAATATCTTCTCAAACGTTCAATTACCAACGGGATTAAAAGTTGCAAATCTACCTTTAAATACTCCTCCTATTGTTTTTTCACATCTCAATTACACATTAATTTTCCATCTTTCATGTGTTATTTTTCTCATCTTTTACTTTGCAATTTTGATTCATGAGTTGTATTTTACTTCAAGAACTCAATTGTTCAAGGAGATTCCACCAATCATACATAAACATTCCGGTAATTACACTGTTTTCTTTGCAATTTAATTCTTTATTATGATTATGTAATTATCAGATTTTTTCAATCTTGATTTTATTTTGTGTTTCTGAAAATTTGAATAATTATCGTTTAATTTTAGATTATTGTTGATTGATTTTAGATTAGACATAATTATTGTTGTTAATTGTTAAAGCATTTCAATTTTAGATTAGTGAGGGCCGATTGATTTTGTGATTAACAGATTATCCTATGCATAAGTTGATAACTTGATAAGTATTATGTTTTCTTTATAAAGTTGGATTATGTTTTATTTATAAAAGATAGAAAAGATGGAACCAGTTGGCATAAGGTATGAGTCTTGATGAGTATTATGTTTTACCCTTTTAGGAGATTGAAAGTTGAATAAGGATTTTAAATGAATTGATGAGTTACAGTCTTGATGAGTATTATGTTTCAACCATGGGCTTTTAAATTTGTCTTTTAATGAGTGATTTTTGTCTTTCAACTTTGTTTTAGTTCTAATTTTTTGGACAGTAATTCTCTAATTCTTTTTAGAGTAATTCTCTATTTTGTTATTCTAATTAAATTCTTGTTTGAATAATAATTGTAGGAATTGATGTTTTGTTGCCAATTTGTGTTTCAAAATTGAGACCCATCTTTGCGTTGACAAATGACAACAAACTAAGCATATCACGTGCTATTGTTCTATATCTTTTATTCGTTATTGTATTCTATAATGTTGCCGCGAAAACATGCATCTGGTTTTATAGTTACATTATTTTTTAACGTAATAAAAGTTGTCATTTACAACATTTTTTTAGTTACCGCATACTCTAGAAAGTTAAAAATTTATGTTACTTAGCAAATAGGGCCCCATTTTCGTATCTCGCCCATGGCCCACCGATAACTCAGAAACTGCCCTGCTTTGCAGATATGTTTTACACTTCTGTTCTTCGTTGTTGGCATTAACCTGTGAATTCACAACCATGGTTTACCAGTGTCAGAAGTAGCTCATCCGATAGTATATATGTACTTCCTCCGTTTTTAAATACACGCAACATAATTTGCATGGTAACACAAATGTATAAGGTTATTCTTCCTATTTAGTCTTTTTGAGAGATGAGAAAAGTCAAAGTAGGAAGAACAAATAGAAATGGAAGGGGTAGTCAAATATGGTCTTATTTGATCCGTGTTAATGTATATTTTTATAATATCAACTTTTTATTTTTTTTACTTATAAAAAATAATGATATTAAAGAACAAAAAAATGCATTGGATAGTGTGTAGGCATAAAATGTTTCATGTATCTATTAGAAACGGCGGAAGTATATAAGTAAGCAAATGTTCTCGATCCATGTTCGATTTTTCTTACTAATGTATATGAAAATGTCTGAATAGTTGTAAATTGAAGCTCTGATTTTCAATTTAGTTGTTCAAATGCTTTACTAGTAATTAACAAAATTGAATGTCCAGTTAAAATATTTATTAAGTCCTATTGAACACTTCTTAGAGATTCAAGAGAATAATAATCTAATAAATGTGAGTATTAGTCTAGGAGGGAAACTTGTTTTAGTGGCTTTTGTTTATATATATATATATATATATATATATATATATATATATATATATATATATATATATATTTCCTCGTTTTATTGTATATGAAATTTAGGGCCTTGGGATGGGGATTTAGGAGAATAGAGAGATAGATAGAGAGAAAGAATAAGAGGGACTATGTGATGAAGAGAGAGATAAAAAGAAATATGTACCAAATATAGTAACGTTTCATTAATTATGAAACGGCCTAAAATGGTAAGTGTTTCATTTATTAGTTTACACACACACATACACATAGTGCGTCTTGAGTGTAACATGTTACATCATAACTTATTGTGTAACAACATGATCTCACACGTGTGTGAACTAATCTGAGTGTTTCATATCATTATTACTCATTTTTTATGTCATTATTGGCATATTTCATATCATTTTGGAGCTGTCTCATGTCATTTTTAATAATTTGTTTCATGTCATTTATAAAACTTTTTCATGTCATTATTACTGACTGCTATGGCATTTTTCAACAAACTTATATCATTTTAGAGTTGTTTCATGTCATTTTTTCGTATTTCATTATTATTTGTCAATTCCATATGTACCATATCATTATTACTCATTTGTATGTATTTTACTCATTTGTATGTCTTTTTCAGCAAACTTGTATCATTCTCCCATATTTCATTATTATTTGTCAACTCCTTATGTACTTTATCATTACTACTCATTTATGTGTCATTTTTACTCATATATATGTCATTTTTCAGTAAACTTGTATCGTACTCCCTTATTTTATTCTTATTTGTCTACTCTTTATGTATCATATCATTATTACTCATTTTTTTTTATCATTTCTACTCATTTTTATGTCATTTTTCAGTAAACTTGTATAAATTCTACTCATTTTTATATCATTTTCTCCTATTTTATTATTTGCCAAATCTTTATATACATTGTCATTATTACATAAACTGGTATCATTATTACTCACTTTTGTGTCGTTTTTCAGCAAACTTGTACCATTTTGCCTATTTTCAATTTATTTGCAACTCTTTATAATTATTACACATATTAATATAATTTATTAAATAAATGATATCTTTTTTTGTACTTTTATATAATTTTTCACCAAGTTTATGCTAATATCATTTTTTTTTTACTAAATATGTGTCTTTTATACTTTGTTATATATCATTTCCAACCCCAAATACATCATTTTTATGAAACTTGTGTCATTTTTTTTATCAATCTTTATCATTTTTAAGAAGCTACCTACATGTTCATCTTCTTCGTACATCATCCTCAACAATCAACGTTCTCTCTCATCCTTCTTCGACACCTTCTTTCCTCGTATCATTTCTCAACTCCCACACAAATCAATGGCGACACCAGATATAAACATCTATCTCTTGACTCGAAATGGGAGCAGGTTTATGATTCAAGTCTAAGTCTTGAAAAAGAAGAAGATCTAAACAATCTTATTTTTCTGAACATAAAGAAGTAAAGAAGCTATTGCAATTACCGAAAATACTAGGCCTACTAAAGGCATCAAAATAGATGGGTTCATATTGTTTATGTGAAAAACAGGAATTGGTGGGATTTTCAAGCCCCACCAGGAGCTAGTTGGGTGATCAAATACTTATGCAAAGTTAAAAAAGAGCTGACACAACCATTATTCAATCAATAAAGTGCATGATTTATTGACCGATGATAAGCCTGCTGTTCATTGGACACAGGGAATCTAGCATAGAATGAACCTTCCAAAGCACAGATTTATTGCTTGGTTATTAGGTATACAATCCAGATTGAAAACAATGGAGAAGCTCTATCAATATAATATCAACCAAGATAATATTTGTTGTTTGTGTGGGACTGCCATATAATCACATGAGCATTTGTTCTTTGAATGTGTATTTAGTAGACAGTTAATTTCTCAATTGCTTGAGTGGTTGGGTCTTAGATTCAAAAACAGGAATATGCAGCAATGGGTTAGCTGGATTAGAAGAAGCTATTCAGGATGAAGAATGAGAAAGCAGGTCCTCTTTACAGTGGTTGTTGCTGCTGTGTATCATATCGGGATGGTAAGGAATGAAGCTTATTGGCTTTCAAAAGTATATAGAATTGATTGTATAGTCATAGATATAAAATTTACAGTTAAGCATAGAATCAATTGTTGTGCTTCCACTAAGTGGAACACTAGAGATTGTGAATGGAAAGATAGCTTGTATAAGGTGTTTGTTTTTGGGTCTCCTGTGGCCTGTTTTGGTTCTAATCCTTTCTCATAAAAGGATTTAGGTTGTATAAAGTTTTTTTTTGGAGCAATACATATACTTACTTACCAAAAAAAAACACCTTCTTCTCTCCAAAATATCCTGACTTTGATTTCTCCTTCCTTAGTAAGGACATTCCTTAATCCTATGACTAACATCACCACACTTGAAACAACCGGAGTTAATAGAAGGTTACTTAGAAGTATTAAAAAGAATTTTTTACCTCTTCATAAGTTTCTTTTAGTCTGAGTCCATAGGTACTTTTCAAATCTTCTTGCAATAAGGCCAATTTCATCTCCCTCATCTGATTCTACTGCCTTCAGCGCAATACCTTAGGTCTTGGCAAAGTTCTCTTCTTTGGAATCAACCAACATTTCATGAGTCATGAGTGATCAAATTTGTTGTTCCAAACATAGAACAAACAAGTTCTTGGCCTCTTGAATAGTTGTTACCTTGGGTATTTATTTTCCTGAAAGAATCTCAACAATTTTAGACAAGATCCTCGTGAGTAGAACATTTACTGAGTGATTTCAACTCATTAATAATAGTCATAAAGCGAGTAAACGTATCACGAATGTTCTCTTCTTTAGACAGATTAAAATATTCATATTTAGTCATCAATAAATCAATCTTGGAACGTCTTACCTCGTTTATACCTTCATAAGTCAATTCTAAGGTATCCCAAATCTCTTTGGTAGTAGAACATGCCACGATTCGATTAACCTCACAATCAGCAATACCTTGTTGCACAAGAGACATTGCCTTTGCTTTTTTCTCTATTATCTTGAAGTCTGTTGAGGAGTAACTACTCTATTTTTTGGTAGACTTGTTTCCTTTGTCATATGTTTCATCATACTCATAATTGGTACCTATGATGTAGTTCTTCATGCAGTTTTTCCACCATGGATAGTTTGTTCCATTGAACTTGGGTAGCGTCGAACTTGATCCTCCATTTGAAACATTTGTCATGGTGATCCTTCCATAGGGGTTAACCTTTCGATAAGTTAGGCTCTGATACCAATTGAAGGCCCAAATAATATTCAAGAGGGGGGGTGAATTGAGTATGTGGATTGATTGACAACTTTTTCGATTTGATAAGTTTATCGAAATGAGATCAGTAAGAGAACTGATATGTTGTACGCAGCAGAATAAATTTTTCAACACACTGATTTAACGAGGTTCGGCTCCACTTAAGCCTACGTCTTCACTACTTTAATCACTCTTATTAATCGACTCATCATAAAAATAACAATGATTACACTCAATCAAAGTCTCCACTATGAAGATAATGATTCCCCAACAGTTAACTATAACTGTTCAATGAAGTGATTCCTCAAACCACTTCTCCAACCATACGGCACACTAATAAGTAGTTCAATACAAAAGAAGTTTCCCCTGAAATTGTGCTTCAAAACCTTTAATGGAGAATATTTTTGGTTTCTGTTGCTGTGCTTATCTCAACTATGTTTTAGGGTATAAATGAAGTGCAAGAAGCTTTTCGTCAACTTAGAATTTTTCTCGGGAAAAGCTCAATGAATTTCGTGCAATGATGCTTGCGTAAGTAGGCCTTGAGTTATAAAATAGGAATTATCCATATAAGGAAATATATTTGCTTCAATTATTATTCACAATATTTGGCAAATATATTCCCTTTGACTATTCTGGTTTCTCATAATAAAATCAATAGGATATTCTCTAGTTACAATTCATACTTAAACAATAATATATGCACGCGAAGTCCATCTTCTAAAACAAATTTTAGGAAATTATCTTGATGGAATCTTTCCAAAAATAATTTAGGAATTTGAAATTCAGAATATGGTAAAGTGAATTGGTCTAGCAATGATCTCAGAATAGTTTACCAACTACAAGGAAGAGTATGTTCTGAGATCAAGTTTGCAACTGATCTCAGAACATACATTCCATAAGTTCTTTGCACATTCAACAACACGCCCAAAACTAGTTTAAGATTTACCCAACAATATATCATAAAGATCTAATTACTAAGTATTACAATATTCATGATATTTCCAAAGACTCTTGCTCTAATGACTTCAAATGATGAACTTGGGAGTATTCTTCAGCTTGAGCCTTTTTTTATACATTTGTTGTTAAAACATGGTTGGAAACACACATGCATGTATATCAATGGATCAGTTTGTCATCATTCGAAACATAAGTTTAGGAACCCCACACTATCCTCTCTAATTCACCCTTAGTGACTATCTGAGGCGGGTTCAGAGGAAATTGATCCTAAGGTTGAGCTAATCTGCCTCATCCTTTAGAGTGGATCCCTCGTCCTCATGGTGAATGAGATCCACAATATGGTTGTGGTGCGATGACAGGATGGGAGCTCTTCGTCCCAAGTGTGGGGCTCTTGTCTTTCTGCGGGCAGGTGATATGGTACTCTCGGTATGTGACTTTGAGATGTAGGATCCCCACAGACGACGCCAAACTGTTTTTACAAAGAAACTGATAAAAGATGAGAGTGTGTTGAGAGTCTAAAATCCGAGAAAGTCCAAAGCTCCGGTGATGAGATCTCCGGCGATCCAACAAAACCTGGTGAAAACTATCCCGGGGATGTTCCCTAGAAATCCCCTCCGACGCTCAAGTCAGTGATGTGATTGAGATAGAGAAAGTGAATAAACATAGAGAGAGATGTTCTAACTTTGGTAGATGGAATAAGAGGGTTGCCTTATATAATTTAAGGGATTTCTTAGAAAGGAAAACCAAATAGGAAACATCCCACCTTGTAGACATGTTGTCTGCCTTTTTGATAAATGTATTTCAAAGCTTTTGTGGCTTTGGGCTTCCACTGATTAGATGGGTTGATCATCCAATGGGCCCAAACAGATGTGTATGCTACCTCTACCTCAAATGATATCTTGTAAAAACAATACTTGCATGGTTATATGTACTTTTCAGGAGACCTTCATGCAACAGTTAATGATATTTCTATTAATGGGTAAGACATTTGCTTTTATTCTGCCTGATATGCGATACTGGAAGAAGTTGAAGAAAGCGAAGTGTCCTTCAGTATCAATCTGCGAAAGAAAATTCACTGAGGTCGAAATTTTGCGGTTATTTGTCCCCATGAATGATGATATTGCAACAATTATTATACGTGATAAATGTCCGCGACTCAAGCGATTGAGGCTCAACTATCGTGCTTCATCGGTAAACAAATTGTCCATTATATTGAACGACCACAAAGGTTTGGAGTTATTGGATACTCGCCATAGTCACCGTGTTCCTGACTCCAAAAACGTTTTAATCATTTGGTTATCACAATCTCTATAGTGGAACGAAGAGGAGACTCAGCGTAAGGCAGCTGATGTTAAGGTGCAGCGGAAATGCGCTCAAGAGCAATAATGTAGAAAATGTGTTGCACCTATCCGGAGTAATTACCCTACTTATCTTTAATCATATCTACTCTTGTTTGTTATATTTTCATATATGTTTTGGAGGATGTCACAATTTTAGTTACACTTGTTGCATCGTGCGCTAACGTGCGCAGTACCCAAAATATTGTAATGAAGTTACTTCTCTTGTTAGTAATAATATTGTGGGTTGTTTGAATAAGGTTGTGAAGTTTTGTTTTCGTGCTAAGCACCTAGAGGCAAGTTTATTTTAAGTGATAATAAAGCTTCACGCATTTTTGAAATGATTATTTTTGATTTTTGAGGTCCATAAAAGCATGTTTTCTCTTTTGGTGCTCGCTATATTTTTTTTACTATCGCCGATGATTATTATTGCGATGTTTGGGTTTATTTGCTCATTAATAAAACTAAATTCGTATGATTTTGACCTTTATTGCAATGGTTGAACAACAATTTTATATAATAGTCAAAATCACCTTCCTATAGTGTTACATAATTTTGGATGTCTTTGTTTTGCTAATTTAACACTAAAACAAAAGGTCAACAAATTTCTAGCAAAACTCGCAAATGTATTTTAGTGGGATATCCCTGTAGCAAGAAAGCTTGGAAGCTTTTTAATCTTGACACCAAGGAGTTCTTTGTATGTCGTGATCTCAACTTTTTTAAAGATGTGTATCAAATCTTGGTTCCGGATGATGTTAATATAACTCTGAATCATATTGTGCCCAATGATGTAATTATTGATGATGACTTTGCTGATTTCTTAGTTAAAACACCACCTGTTGCCATTCCGCCCCCCAATTTCGGCCCAAACTCAACCTCCTACCTTGCCTCCTTTAACCTCGCCTGTCCAATCCACTCTTGAGCCCAATTCCCCTCTTTGTTCACCGCCTGTGGACTCTTCTGTGGGTTGTCCTACATCTGAGGCCCACACGGCTCCCACTAATTCAACACTTCCTTTGTCCCTTGCTGGGTCTTCGGCTTCTTCTAAGCCAGATTTAGCGCCGGTTCATGAGCAGACCACTACATTGGGGTGTGGTTTAAGGGATAAGCTCCTGTAGTTTTACTGAAAGATTTTGTTAGTCATGCGGTTGCCTGGAGAATTCCATCCCTCACTATTCCATCTCAACAACAATTCTCAAGTATCCCCCATCCTAGGCAAACTATATAAATTGTAACACTTTTATGTGATCGTACCTTTCTTGGAACTCTTATTAAGGGTAAAGATCCTAGGTCTTATAAAGAGGCTACAATAGATGATAGTGGGAAAGTCACCATGCAAGAAGAAATCTCTGCACTAGAGGACAATGGCACCTCGACTCTTGTATCTCCCGGGAATCGTGCCTTATGGATTTCGCGCGTTTATCGCACTAAATATTTGTCGAATGGTAACATTGTATGTCTTTAATCCAAATTGGTTGTCTAGGAAATTCTCAAGATACATACATTGATTATAATGAGACTTTTTCTCCAGTTGCTAAAACGACTAGTGCTTATGTCTTTCTTCCTATTGTGGCCTCCAAAATTTGGGAAATTCATCATATGGATGTCCATAATGCATTCTGGCATGGTGAGTGTACAAGAAAGAACATGAACAATGTTCAACATATTATACAATTTGTAGGCATGTTTTTATTGCCTACGGGGAATGAGCGTAAATTTGACTACCTCATTGTAAAGCTTTTTGTTTTGAAATTCATTTTGAAAAAGAAGTCGTCAACAAGTATTTAAAGGAAGACTTATAAACCTAGCTAATTAGATATTTGGGAAATCATAGGGACAACTTAGGAACTTATCCAATGTAGATTTCCCCATCATAACCTAATAATTGGTCAATGAACCAAATAATGAGTTCGGGGGTGAGGGCACGAATAAAATAATTAATCAAATTCGCCCATTGTAGGCATCTATTTAATACGATTCATAGGTTTAGTTTTATGCAAAAATAACCAAGCGATATGTTCATGCATTCCAAAATTAATGAATGTTGGTTTATTAAAAATCAAAAGACTAATTTTGGTGATATGTTATTTATGCAATCAAATTACAGGGATACTAAGTCAATTTCTCCAAATTATCTTATTAGGAATTTGAACATTTATTTAAGTCTTGATTAACAAAAATAAAATATGAGGTGATGAAAGCAATAAACATATAGGCATGCATATGATTAATGTAATATATATAAAAGGATTATAGAAGAATATACAAGAGCATGAAATCAAATAGGAATATATTGTTAGTAACTTCAAAAAATCAAATAGGAATTGAAATATTCTAGACCTTTAGGAATTATACCTTTGTAGTCTAGGTCTTGTATAACGATCCACATGAGGAGTAATCATGAAGCTAGAATGAAAATTGAAGGTTTTCGATGATATGCTTGAAGTATTTTAGAGTGCATTTTGAGAGGTATTTGAGTGTGAAAGTCGTGGAAAAGTCGTATGAAAGTTGTGCCAAAACTAAGTGAAACGAGGCTGTTTATAGGAAAACCAAGATCCGAAAATCGCGTAAAGATTAAAAACAGAGCGTGCATTCCAGGCAACACCTATGCACCTAGCGCAGCGCCCTGCGCCTAGAACAGGCTCTTGGCATTTCTCTATTTTGCTAACTACCTCGATGTCGCGCGTGCACGCATCAAAATGCGCGTCGCGCAACAGCTGATCTAACCGGGTTTCATTTGTTATCCAACATGTAAAGATTCTGACTATCTTACATTGAATAATATCATTTGAATTAGGAAATCAATTATCCAAAGGATAAAATCTGTTTTTTTTAATAATATCTTTAAATTTCAGAAAATAAATATTAAATATACAATTAATTATGAAGAATAATTAATTGGGATTTTAAAATAGGGCTTGTAATAACTAAATAGACTTGCCATTCTTGAAACAATTTTGGACTTAGCTTTTCAAATTGTTCTTCCTTTGGATCGCTCCAATTAGGACGATGTTATATTTCATTATCGGGTGCTAGATTGGCGAGGCACAATTATATGTGTACACTATAATTATTGTAAGGCATTGTCAAGAATTGCAAGCTGCCAAATGACACTTATTCTTTTGTAATGACATTATTTCCATGTCATTCTCACACAATTTTTAAATTACAATTTAAACATTGTCAATATAAAGATTTGAATCTCGAAACTCATACATGAGATAAAGAGGTTTATCGACCAATACAATATTTTGTAGTTGCTTCTTTCATCAAATTGAATGATGATGTTATAGGTTTTTAATGTAAATCAAAAGTTAAAGCGATAACATGTTATATGCATTATATAATGTTTAAGAGCATAAGATAATATTCTAAATGAGTTACTTTCTTCCTTTTGTTGTTCATGACCAGTCAACAATTACAAGACATACAACAATTTGGGCATCTGCCTTCAACTAGTGAAATAACACACAAAGATATGTTGGAGTATTACTCGAATCTAAAAGATAGTTATGCTGATAAAAACATGTTGGTAAAAAATATCATTTATGCATATACCAAAATCCTCATAAATTTCATCGTGATATATGCACATCAAAATTTACCATATCAAAGCTTACGTAAAACTAAATTTACTCCATGTTGGGGTTTTAATGTCAATCCAACATGGGGTGCATGAACATAAGCTAGTGATAGATCCAAATGAAAGAGCTGCAAAATCATTGCTAGTGCTAGTTTTGCTTCCAACAGTGAGAAGTTTTGTCCAATGCAAACTCGTGGACCATCTCCAAAGGATAAAAATGCCCCTTGCTCTTTCATTGCTCGAGCAACACCATTAGAAAATCTTTCAGGATTAAACTTGTTAGCATCTTCTCCCATATGTCATAATCTCGATGGTAAACAGATATATGTATAATAAATTCAGTCCCTTTTGGAAATAACCAATTTGCGAATTTTGTGTCCTTGTAAACTTTCCTCATCATTGCATAAGCCGGTGAATATAATCTCAAAACCTCGTAAAGTATCATCGTTACCTGACATTAAAGTGAAACATAAAATGATTAATTTATGTAGATGTCATGTAGTTTAGTTGGTAAAGTCTTCTGGGATGGTAGCCAAGACCTCTGATCGATAGAACTCCGTCTATATCACTCTGCTTCGTCGCCTTCTTTTACCAAAAAATATGGTTAATTTTGTACTTCCTCCATTCTTTATTACTTGCATTAGCATTGTCAGCCAACACACAACTTAAGCCAATAAGATCTCTAGTTATCTATTAGTTAAAACTAATAAAAAAATTGATGTTATGTTAATGTACATTGAGATAAGTCCAACAATATTTTACATATTAATAGGAGTATTTATTTTATAAATTAGTTAAAAATTTACGATCAATGTTAATATATAAATATTGTAAAAGTCAAAGTATTGTAACTAAGGCATCATTGAGGTTGTATATTTTGTTTGATAATTTCACGTAATCAATAACCTTATACATCCTCAATTCTTTTACTTGCAACATTTTTCATTAATTTTGGCAATTCTCCATTACTTGCAATGTTTCTATATTTGGAAATATATTCTCTCTTTCTCTCTCCTAGCACACTGATTCTTTTTTTTATCTATCTCTATATCTCTCCTCTTCTTGGTCCTTGTGCAAAGGAAAACGCTGCGAGTAATAAAAAAACGGAGGAACGACGTATATCAAATATTCTCTCAGTCTCCTATTAGTGGTTAATTTCTCCCTCTGTAGATGTTCCAAATTAGTTGCCAAGTTTTCATTAAAATTTATCTAAAAATTGAATGTGCCATAAAACTAAATGGATATTGCTTTGACTAATTCTACCCACTACCTCCTTCATTTTATTATAGCAACATTTTAACCTTTACAATATTTGTATAATTACCCTGACTAAAACTTCTTGACATGTGTGATTGTCAAATCATTATAATTTATAACTAATAAAAAACATAAGTTATTATGTGGCTCAAACGATCACTCTTTATCTTGTTTCCAATTTTTCCATAAAAAAATAAAAAGGCAGAGGGAGTATAAATGTACAAATAACTAGGACATGCACGCCTGAGGGTGAACTTTAGCTTTCCCTTTTGTTGTAGATTGTAATGCAAACGGTATGGCAGGTGGGTTAGCAATGTTCTTGTTACGTAATGTAAATCTGGTAGTCTGTAGCATGTGTGATAATTATGTGGTCTGTAAGATATCTGATGCAGCTAATGGTGTAAGTTATGAATTGAAGCTTATTATGTTGTATGGATCGCCTTACTTACAATTTAGACAAGCAGTATGGGAAGGAGTTTCGAATGCTATTGGGAATGATAATGATAAATTTCTAATCTTGGGAGATTTCAATCAACTGGAATTTTCGGACCAAAAATTTAGGGGAGGGGGTCAAGAAAAATTCAAGAAATAATGGGAAAGCTTTTCTCAGTGGACAATGTGGCTGGGACTTGATGAGATTTCGTATATTGGCCCAAAATTCACTTGGTGTAATAATAGGGAGGCTAATGATCGCATCTATGAGAGGCTGGATAGAGCTTATGGATCGGAGTAATGGTTAGAGTTTCATCCAGAAGCAGTTGTGTTGAACTTGGCTATCATGGTTTCTGATCATAGTCCTATTATTTTTTTTACTAATCCTCGAGTTCAAAAGAAGAAGAGGTTGATACGTATGGAGTCATGGTGCATGGAGTTTAAGGATGTGAGAAAAATGATTAAGGATAATTGGTCCAGGAGGTATGTGGGTTCGCCTATGTTCAAGGTGGCAAGATAAACTGTAGAAGTGAGATTTCAAACTTTCAAGTGGTGTTGATATTTCAAAGCCAAACATGGAATTGTTTGGGACGACATAATGAAGAAATGTGAGATGGCTCAATTGGAAATTCTTGAAGAAACTTTTGGATATATGGAGGGAAAGGTTCGAGCTAATTCGTTAAATCATATAGAAGTTCAATTGGAGTACTGGAAGCAGAAGGTTAAAACCAAATAGGTGGCCCTGGAGGATTCATATTGCAAATGGTTTTACAGGACAGCTAAATCTAGGAAGAGAAAAATTGAAATTATGATGTCAAAAGACAAGGAGGGGGTATGGCGCTCAGATCGAAAAGAAGTTCATCAAGTCATCTTGGATTATTTTGGAGACATCTTCCAGCATGATCGGTCAAATAGCGGGGAAGTAAGTTGGGTCCTTCCAGAGGGTCTAGTGGAGCTTATACCTCGTCTTTCGAATGGACAGGTGATAGCTTTGAAGCAAAAAGCTACACCCGAGGAAATTACCAATGCTATCTTTCAGATGAGTGCTTTTAAGTCCCTGGACCGGATGGAATCCCGGCAGCGTTCTATAAAAAAATTTAGGACATTGCGGAGAAGGATGTTATATTGGTTGTTTCCTATTTTTTGAGAAGGGATTCTTGCTAAAAGAATGGAACTCAACACTGATCTGCTTGATCCCTAAGGTAGATAGACCTAAAGAAGCAGGGAAATTTAGACCCATAAGCATTTGCAATCACTAGAGGAAAAAAACACAAATGCTGCTTAAAAAGGGCTGCGGTTTTTGGGCTAACCGCAACCCTTGAGCGTCCCAAATATGAACTTAAATCCATCCCTTCAGCCGCTGAAAGCCTCTCTCTCCTCGCTGGTGCCAAAAGAACTCTTCCCCGGTGAAGCTCAACCGACGATGCTCACTATCTCCTCAACCTCCGGCGACACTCACTCTCTCCTCAACCTCCCGCGACGCTCGCGAACTCCTCAACCTCCTGCAAGCCTGGAAAATTTTCAACTTGCGGCGACGCTTACGAAATATCTGGTAGGCTAGGGTTTCATTTTTTTTGGATTTGTCGTTTGCTGTAAGTCAAAACTTTCTTCTCCCTCTTTAGTTTGCTTCCTTCAGTCCATAGCCCCAAATATCCCTTTTCCTTTTCATTCGTTTTTTAGATCTTATGCTCCGTTTAGTTGGGTGTAAAACATTTTCAATGTAAAAACATAATTCCAAAATTAGTTTTCCGTTGTTTGGTTGAATGTAAGAAAAATGATGAAACAAAAGGAAAATGAAAGGGAAAGTAAGGAGGTAGTGGGAGGAGTGTACAAGAGAGATAAGGAAAAGGAAGGAAAATAGTTTTGCCTTCATTTTGAAGGGAAAATGGTTTTCCATCATTGGGAGAGCATTTTTACTCCTAGGGAATATGGTTTTACACTCCTTTACAAACCAAACAATGTAAAATTAAAAATAAAAGAAAACGGTTTTCCAGAAAAATGTTTTACGCCCTAAAAAATGGAGCCTTAAAGCTGCGCTGAATTTTTCATTTCCTTATCAGATTCACAACTAAAAAGCTGTAGCAATTATTTGGGAATTATTAAAGGATGCAATTACTTCTAGAAATTGAGCAAATTTCGATAATTAGGGTTGCATTTTAGGCGAATTTCAAAGGTTAGTTACCATTTTTTCTCCATTCCTTTACCTGCAATTACATTTACGTTTTTTTGATTTTCATATTGGGATTTTTGTACAAGGTCAGTGTTAAACTGTTAATTGCTCTTTATTGTTCCTAGTTCTCTCCTTTGTTGGATGAAGTCTTCTACTAGCTATTAAACACTACGTAATTTAGGTATTCGCTTCAAATAAGTGTTGAAGTAGCAAAAAAAATAACAATGCTAATCTCAAAACTCAACTTATGTAGCTTTTGCGAAATAACCAATGGATGAAAGCAAAAGCTCCCCGCTACTTTGTCAAAAGTGGATTTAGAATCAGTGATGATTTGACTTGCTAGAGCGACTCTAATAGTAATTTTTAGAACGTATCTTGTTCATTTGAGTGCATTGAATATGGTTGTTTAGGCCTGGAAAAACCTATTTGTGAACATAAAACTAGCGGAAACCATGCAATCTTCGAATTTTGAAGCTTATTAAGGGTTTGTTTGCCAATCTTTTGTACTTGTGAAGCTTATTAAGGGTTACATTGCACTAAACACTTGTTTGATTGTTTAGGCCTGTTATTTTTACTTAGTAGAAGTTGATTTTTATTGTTGATCTTTGTTTGAGCTGAATTTCGCTTGATGATATTTTGAAATTAGATGATTGATATTGTTTAGAAGATTAACGTGGATTTAGTGAAATTTGACAAAGGGGAGGGGTGAGGGTTGATATCAATGTGTGATTTATTGGATTGAGTGAAATGATGAGATCTTGTTATTTTGTTTGTAGTCTCAGTAGATTATAGTGATGAAGAAGAGTTATCATCAAGCGACATTCATGAGCATTGTCGACATTCATGTGTGCCCTTTGTTCTTCCAAATTCTCAGCTCCTCTCCTTAGTTTCATCTGCATATTATATCATGTATTCATTATTGTACAAGAAGTAGGCTGTTTCCTATTTAGAAATAAATTTTGTGAACATATTATGATGTTGAAGTAATTGATCATAGAGTGCGATTTTTAATTCCGTACTGATCACCTTTTCTATTTTTTTACTGGAAAAGCTTCACGATATGCTATTAATTAGCAGAAATAGTACATAAGGGGGGGGGGACAAACAAGCACTCTCCTCTCGTGGTCCCACATAACTAATAACCACCTAAATTCAATTTCATAGTATCAGCAAGTTTAAACCTCGCATCATACACTATCTACCGGTATCCCTGAATTACTTATCAAGTGGGTTGCATAAGATGCCCATTGTGCAGCATCTATTGCTGCGTACTTCATTACTGCTGATAAAACTATACTGGACTGTGCACGAAGAAATGTAGAATATAGTAAAAGAGCTTGAGTTACAAGATTCAGTCAGATGATCTACGTGAAATTTCCTGCATCAAGTGATCTGATCAACATGCTTGTGATGTTGTGATGGCACTACCATTGAGCAAGAATATTTATTGTGATGAATAATTTTGGCATTCCAGTTCCCGGTTCTGTTGTAAAGTTTAAGTCAAATAAGAAATATATAGGCCTTTGATACTATCCCAGTATCCCTTAGGCTTTTTAGCAATGCCTACTATTTTGCTGGGATGGCCACTGTGTAATTTGTTTTGACAATCAGAAGCATGTGCATGCAAATCAGGATCACTCAAGACATGATTTTATTTCAATTTAATTATTCCAGGAACTTATTGAATTTTTTGGAATGCTATAATATAGGTGCATTGCACTTTTTTTTTTGTTTTATTTTCCCCCCAACTTTAATGATAAACTTTTTATGTGCAGATATTAAGATATTAGAAACACTACCTCCTCATTCAGAAGAGCAACAAGCTCGCATAATAGCTGTTCGAGATAAGGAACTTTTCTCAAGTAATATCTTTGTCTATATTGTATTATAAGCATATTTTGTAAAAGAACTTTAATTGCTATCGATACATAGATGTTTGTGTGTCAATTTGGTATAAGAAGGCAAAAAAAAAATTTATTTTTTTAGGGTCACAAGGGCTGCGGGTTTTGTTAAAAACCGTAGCCCTTAATTATTAAGGGTTGCGGTCAATAACCACAACCCTTCAAAATTGTTAAGGGATGCGGTCAAAAAACGCAGCCCTTATGCCACTTTTGATTGCAGCCCTTGGCCTTTTTTCCTCTAGTGAATGTTATTTATAAGATTATATCAAATGTTATTGTTAATAGGCTGAAACCTATTCTCTAGTGTTTGGTCTCTCCGTGCCAGAACGCTTTTGTGCCAGGAAGGCTGCTTTCGAATAACTGTTTATTGGCTCATGAAGTGGTTGATCATGAAGAGTAAAAGAATGGGTACTGATTACTTTGCAGTTCTGAAGATCGATAAGTTTAAAGCTTATGATAAGGTGAATCGGAAATTCTTATAGTGGCTCCTAGAGAGGATGATGTTCTAGGCTGAGTGTAAGCACTGGATCATGCCACGTGTTTCAACATTTTCATACTAAATCTTTATCAATGGGGAACCTTCAGAAAAATTCAAGCCCTATTGTGGTGTTCGACAGGGAGACCCACTGTCTACATATCCTTTCATTCTTTTTCATGGAGGTGTCCTCTTGAATGATTAGTAAAGCTGAAGAAGATGCCTTATTTCAAGGTATAAAAACATAAAGGAGAAGTCTAACAATATCGCATTTATTTTTCGCGGATGATTCACTGCTGTTCTTCAAAGCAACGCCAAAGTCTTGTTCGATAATCAAGAATATTATCAATAATTTTAGTATTTTCTCAGGTCAAGTCATTAATATTTCAAAATCAATTATTATGATCAACCCTAATACTCGGTAGAGGTTCAAAAGGTTCATGAGGAGCCTCATTGGGACCCCGTCAGCAGAAGACTTGGGTAAGTACTCAGGAAATAACATTGGGATAGATAGCGGAGTTCTAGTTGTTCATCCCTCTAGTTGAGAAGATTCAAAAAAAGTTAGTGATTGGAAGCACCTAGAACTGTCTCATACGGGGAGGGTGCTCATGACAAATGGGGTGCTGGCTTCTCTTTGTCAGCATATTTTGTCGATTTTCTTGTTACCCAAAATGATAGCAGATAGTATCATGCAATTTTTGCAAGTTATTAAAATGTGCTAATGGTTAGGGAGGCCTAGGGATTAGAAATGTGCGCTCGTTTAATATATCGCTTTTGGCCAAGCAAGCACTTCGAATCCATTATCAGGGTCAACTGTTCATTTCTAAGGTTCTTTGCTCGAAATACAAGGCTCCACCTATCACAATTAGGTTATAGGATAAAAGATTATCTCTGCCCTCTTGGGGTTTTAGAGGGATGTGTTATGCAGCTATGGAATGAAGGAATGGATTTTTGAAAGGAAATGGTAAGGATACTCATATTCTTCATGACAGGTGGGTTAAGGGTCGACCGCTTAAGCTGGGAAATGGTGTCTCATTGGTGAATATGGGTGTTGAGAATGTCAAGGATCTTATGAATTTAGATGGTTCGAGCTGGAATGCGCCACTCACTTGGAGATCTTTTTCAAAAGATTCAGCATAATATTGGCAACGCATATACCTTAGGAAGAAATGGAAGACTATTACATTTGGCAAAGATCTAATACATGTAAAGCTAATACAAAAGAAATTTACTCTCTTATAGCTAAGGAGCGCTTCAACCTTAGGCAGAAGTCGTTGGATAAGAAATTCTAAGGTAAGTTATGGGCTATGGATCATAGACCAAAGTGGAGAGTGTTTCCATTGAGAATTTTGAATAGTGCGATAACCTCAAATGTAAATCTAAAGAAAAGGAATATTCCGGGGTCCTCTCTTTGTAATCTTTGTATGAAAATAATGAGGATGAAACCTATTTGTTCAGAGATTGTGAGATCTTCTCGAAAGCGTGGAGTGGTTTGTGGTTTGGAATTAATGTCTATTCTTCGAAAACTATTCCTATTGTTTGTTGGATTGCTAATTTTCAGAGGTTGTTCTAGAAGGAGGATGGTTCCAAAAGTGATAGAGCGAAGTGGTTTTGTGCAGTTCTGGGGGAATTTGGACTCATAGGAATAACATTGTCTTTCATAGGATGTCAACCAAACCCTTTTGAGATCCTGCATATGACAGGGAATGCTATGAGAGAGAAAGAACAAAGAGAAAGGATGGGTGTTTTATGTCAAATGAAGAATTCAAAGGATGAATCTCATGTAGTGGAGTGGAGAGTTGTTCATGGATACATGGAGGGGTAGGTTTCTACGGTCCTTGTTGATGGAGAGTGGAAAAAGGATATTGTCCTTCAGCAGGAACAGGATGGGTAGGAGTAATAAATGGGATGAGGATATTTAAGGGAAGTGAGAAGATTATGGCTATTTCGACTCGTCAAAGTGATGGTTATGCTGTTCTACATGGAATGAGGAAGGCTTTTGATCGACGCATGAGGAGTATTCTTGTTCGTTAGTCCTTGTGCAATCTTTGAAATATAAACAATTCCCTTTTTAGGTAGCAGGTATTCTTTATGATATAAAATCTATGTATGATAAGTTTATCTATTGTTAATAATACTCATTAATCTAATACTAATAACAACATGTCCTACCTCTAACTCTTATATATATATTTTTTGAAAAGTAACTCTTAAAATTTTTATAACCTCCCAAATTAACAGTACTTCTCTATTTAATTGCATTGGTTATAATAGTGGGACAGCTGATCATGGTTTGTGGCTACGTCCTACAAAGGATCTCTCTGTCATCATTGCCTACTTAGATATAAATTGGGTAGGTTGTCCGGACAGTTGCAGGTCCACTACTAGCTATGCTATTTTCCTGGGTGATGATTATATTTTCTATCCCTCTAAAAAGCAACCCACAATTTCCAAATCATCCATTGAAGGAGAGTATCACGCAGTTGCCTGCAATGTACATGACACTTTACATATTCGATCCCTACTTGTTGTGATAAGTCTAATTATCAAAGAATGGGTTCTTTTGTTTTGTGACAAGATTATATAATAGTCTTTTATACTCTCTCGAGGCCAAGGTTAAATATGATGAATACTTTATTATAATTTACTATATAGAAAATTTAAAAGGATGTCAATTCCTTAGCACAATCCAATGCTTATAATTTTTTCCTTCACTTCTCTCAAGTGTTTGATTTAAAAATTAAAATTAAAATTCACACTGTTAAATGACTAGATGCATCATCGGGGCCAACAACTCGACTATTGATGATAACTATCTACAAAATCTACCCTCCATTATAAGTGCATATCTTTTTTTTTTTTTTGATTCGTAAGTGCAGATTTTCTAGAGTTGAGAGATAACTTTACCATGTAGATTTTGTAAAATCACAAGCATGCAATATAATGGAAGGTAGATGATGATACCAATTGGCTTCTATATCCTTAATAATAATAACAACAACAATAATGGTAATGATAATAATGACGAATATAATAATAATCATTATTTTTATTAATGTTAATCAATACATTATTATTAATATAAACTTTGTATAATATTTATCAAGAGTATTATATCTAATTAGAATAACTCAAATTCAGTTTGATTATTTATATTGGGATGCATGTAAGTGATATGAGTTGAGCCAAACAATAATTCAATCTTGAAGGGGCTCTATAATATCCCTAAAACCGACAACAAGTTTAATTAAAAGGACTGGAAACCCCCCCCCCCAATAATGGCAAATAGCAATTTAATTCATTATTTCAAAGAGTATTAATAATTTGTTTTATTTATTTAATATAATGAACGAAAATACGGCGTGTGATAGAGCGAAGTGGCGAGAGAAAATTTATGAAAAAGACATGACTTGATTTAATTTTTTTCTCCTTTGATTCATTTTACAGTACTTGTGTTTTATCAATTATGCTTTTTCTTAAGATTTTACTCAAAACTTTTTTATTTGTTTTTCTCTACATTTGTTTTTTCTCCCTATTACATTTCCTCTGATCCCTCTTTTTTATGATAAGCAAGGTAAGAATTATATTGCAATTAAACAGAACCAATACAACCCAAGGGCAGGAGACAGACCACCTGACCTGGGCCATCACAGCAGGCATTACAAGCCAAACAGACCTACCTTACTAAGGGATTTGTGAACCAGCTAATATCACTATTACTTACATGCCTAGGCAAAAAGCTATTGACTCTATGGTATACATTCTGCTGTATATATTTTACAACTTTATCTATACAAGCAATTTGATTATTCCACAAAGAATTATTCCTTTCTATCCCGATATTATATACAATACACATCATAGAAGTATAAACCACACTCCTCCTGAATTTATTAAGCTTTTTCCTATAAGACCACTTAATCATGCCCTGAATATCACTTGGATATCTAGAGAGACACAGCCAAAGAAAAATTTGTTGAGAACATTTCTTGCTGAACTAACACTCAAAGATAAGATGTTTGTGGTTTTCTGCTGCAGTACCACAAAGCATACATATATCATCAGCAACTATGCCCATCTGCATCAAACGAGCTTTTGTGTTCAGTCTCTCCTGGACTGCGAACCAGGTAATAAACCTGTGTTTTGGTTGACCAAGCCTACACCATATTGCTTTGCCCCAAGTAACTCCTCTTGCAGCAGCAACAAGGCTCTTATAAGATTGCTTGATTGAATAGTGAGTCATGTTACTTAACTAGGACTCAGTAATAAACATCTTCATCTACTCTTTAACTTGACAAATGGCTCCCCAGTACCAACTGTCACTTGTTTTGGGAGAATACTCCCACCAGTTTTGCTCCTTAATGTAGATAGAATGAATCCACCTAACCCACAAATTATATTTTTTTGTAGTTATCATCCAAACATGTTTCCCCATGGCAGCCACATTCCACATTTTCAAGTTAATAAGCCCTAGACCTCCTTCATTCTTATGCTTACAAATGTTTTTCCATGCAATTTTGACAGGGCAACCATATTCTGCATTGCCTTTCCATAGAAAATTTCTCAAATGTTGTTGATTTTGCTGAAAATTTCTTTAGGAAGGATCATAATATGAGCCCAATATGACTGCAGAGTCATCAAAATAGAATTAACCAAAGCGAGACGCCCAACAAAAGACATGTTTTTAGAACTCCAGATTTTCACTCTTGCACACATTTTGTCCACAATCTGCTCACATTCTGTAAGTGTGATCTTTTTAGAGCAAATGGGGATACCTAGATTACGAAAAGGAAAACTACCCTTTGTAAACCCAGTCATATCTAGAACCCTTTGAATATCTACTTCTGACATGCCTGAGCAATACACAGAAGTTTTAGGTGGACTTGCTTGCAACCTAGTTGTGTTGGAGAAGAATTTAAACCCTCTCATCATCAAATATATAGATTTGAAATCACCCTTACAACACAAAATTATATCATCAGCAAAACTCAAATGATTTAATTTTGCACCTCTACATTTAGGGTGAAATTTAAAGCCATCTTTATCCCCTACTAACTTCAAGATCCTGGAAAGATATTCAGCACAAAGCACAAAAAGGAGGGGAGATATGGGATGACCCTGTCTCAATCCTCTCTTCCCCTCAAAAAAACCATGAAGTGAACCATTAATAGAGAGGGAAAATTAGGAGATCTAACACACACCATAATGAGTTTGATGAAATGGCTTGGAAACATCAAACCAATGAGCATCTCTTCCACAAAATCCCACTCCACTGTGTCATATGCTTTCTGTAAATCCAGCTTGATAATGCATCCTACTGTATTATTTTTCCTTCCATACCCTTTTGCTAAATCTTGACAAACCATGATGTTATGGGCTATGAACCTACTATAGGAAAAACCTCCTTGGTTCTGAGCAATGACATCAGGCAAAACATCCCTATGTCTAGCACATAGAACTTTGGAAATGCATTTGTAAACTACATTACAGCAAGAGATAGGTCTAAAATCTTTGACACTTGCAGGACAAGACCCTTTGGGAATAAGGGTAATGCTTGTGGCATTTATCTCTTTAAGAGATTTCCAGTGCTAAAAAAGTCAAACACTGCAGAGCAAAATTCCTCTCCAATGCTGTCCCAAGCACCTTTAAAAAAAGCACTACCAAACCCATCTGGCCCTAGAGTTGTCTTACTGTCAATATACCACATAGCAGCTTTAACTTCAGCTCTAGTAAAGCTAGCACTTAACATCTACTTCATCTCTTCAGTCACCACTAAACCTTGGTTTACAATGACTTGCTTTATAAGGGTTCTAGAACTTGTCTTGGAACCTAACAACCATTCATAATATTCTAAGAACACCACTGGCACCTGGGAGGTTCATATGTCCAGTTTCCAAGCATATCCTGAATAGAGAAAATTGTGTTATAAATTTGCCTCTTCCTGATAGAACTATGGAACAAAGTAGTGTTGTCATCTCGATCCCTCTTTCAACCAGTCCATCTTAGCTTTATGAGCAAAGAAACTCAAGTAAGTTTTGTGAATGGACAAATAAGCATCCTGAGTTTCTTTCTCCATATTTGACAAGTCCATATCTGCTCAATGCAGGTGTAACTCATTTTGAAGCTTCTGCAGATTCTAAAAAGCCTTGGCATCTTGAGCAGCAATATCACCAAAACCTTCAGTATTCAGCTTTTTCAGCTCACCTTTCACCCCTTTCATTTTCTGCACAAATTTGATACATTGGAGTGCCTTGAATGTGAATACTCTAGGCTTGTGAGATGACTTGATTATAATGTAGAGCAGAATTTAAAGGGTTTTTTAGCCACTGCCATATCCAGGACAATGGTCAAAATACCTTCATTTCTAAAACACACTTTTGTATTAGGATAAACTGCACTCCAACTCTCATTGACCATGACCCTATCTTACTTGGAATAAACCCTACAACCTCCTTGTTGTTTATTATTCCAAGTGAAAAAGTTTCCACAAGACTTAACATCAGATATATCACAATGTTGAATACAGTCTTGAAAATCCTGGACTTCCTTTACCCTGACAGGACTCCCAACTCTTTCATCATTGCTCAAAACACAATTAAAATCCTCCATTAGAATGCAGGGAACCTTAATGTTCACAGCCAAATCACATAAGTCTTTCGATAACACCAACCTTTCCTTCTGAGTATTATGAGCATAAATGAAGGAACATTCAAATTCCTTACCATGCTTAGGAATAATCTTACATTGAAGCAAATGACTAGAGTATTTATAAGGGCTAACTTGAAATTCTGAGGGATTCCAAGCTAGAATGATTCTGCCACCAGGATGAGACATACTATTGGAAGTGAAGGACACCCATTAAAAAAATTCAGGTACAAGGCTCCCATATTTTTTGCCTTGACCGTTGTTTCAAGGAGACAAATAAGGCTGCATTTATTTTGCTTTAGAAAAAGATTTACATCTGTTTGCTTATCATCCTTATTGATCCCCCTGACATTCCAGAAGAGAATCCTATCCATGAGTGTCAGGAGGTCTCCCACCTCCTTTCCCTACATCAGACCCTTGAACAACCTCAATCACATCATTGACCTTTATAACTTCTTGTTCTGTATCAACCATTTCTATTGAATCTTCAGCTTGCCCCAACACCTGGAAAGAGTTAACCACAACCACTGACTTTGGAATAACCTTCCTAACCTGAACACCTTTTACTGCTGGTGTGAAACCTCTTTAAGAAGACATTCTCTAATAATTTTGTTTTTATATCCTCCTGTTTGGTTTCCATTACACACCGCCTTAGCTCGTTTTCATGTTCCTTTTGTTTTCTCTCATCTATCTGTTAGAAAAAGTTTAGCTTATATTAATACAAACTTGCAGTTAGTTAACTTGACTTTATTTGTTGTTGTCCCACATTAGTGGTGAATGAAATTGTACCCTAATATATATAGAGAAGTGTTCTATAATGTATTAAACTTGACTGTTATTTTTGGGGTCCACTTAGTTTAATATTTTGTCTGTTTCAATTCTCTTGGTTTTTACTTTTGTAACCTTTTTATTAATTGCCATTATTTGTTGTGTTAATCCTTATGACTGTTGGAGATTTTCTCATTTCATTTGCCTCATTTTGCTCCTATAAATAGCCCATCTTCACTTCAGAAAAATATATACAACACAATACTTTCTCCCTCTGCTCACCAGAATATCTATTCCATAACATTCCTTCTGTTCGAGTTCAGTTCCCACTCCAACAACCGGAGTGCGCCGGTTCGTGGAGGAGACGTTAACCCTGGAGTCGGTGCCTGCTATCCAATCGCACTTGTTATTGTGGTCTATCGACTTAGGGCAGTGATCATATCACGGCGTCTCGATTTTCAGATAAGTTATTACGGTTTTATTCTACTAGCTAGTTCCAAACACTATCTCCCTCATTACACTCCTTTACTTTTCATGTTTCACATTTCACTAACAGTTCCTTCTAATGGTTGATATCGGCGGATCCTAGTATACCTAATATTTTGGATTAAAGCTTTGGTATTTGGTTGTTGTACTATTAAAAGTACCATAACCATGACTAGTAGTAGCTCATAATTAAAAGAAAAAATGGCACTCACAACTTTTAATCGGTTCAAGCCTTCAAAGTCGGGCTGTTGATCTTTGCCAAACACAAGCATAATCTCTGCTCTTGCACGCTCTTGCCAGATATGATGCTTGCTTAATAGAACTAGTGCCCAAACCAGCAAACCCGAGGTAGTCTCTTGACCAGCAAAGTAGAAAAGTTTACATTCTTTAACCACGTCTTCTTTCGTTAAGCCTCTTCCATGCTTTTTTTTACCCAATTTTTTTTTTTTTTTTATTTTTTTTTTATTTTTTTTTTTTTTTTTTTTTTTTTTTTTATACCCCTTCCATGCTCTTTGATTTCGTTCATATTGGATTCTAGTAATGTATCCAATAAGTCATCCCTAGCGCTTGCCCCAATTTCTAGTTTCTTTTTCCTTGACTCAATCATTTGTGTTAATATTGTATTAACCTCTTTGCAGATATGTTTTACTCTTCTGTTCTTCGTTGTTGGCATAAACCTGTGAATTCACAACCATGATTTACTAGTGTTAGAAGTAGGTCACCCTATATTATATATGTACTTCTTCCGTTTCTAAATACATGCAACATAATTTGCATAGTAATCAGTTTTCACTATTTATCTAGCAACATTATCCCATATTTGTCACTTTGTCAGACTGTCACAAATTACATTGTTATACTCCCTCTATGCCTATTTGTTCTTCTTATTTATTAGAATCTTTTTTAGAGAGGAAAAAATCAAAGTAACAAGAACAAATAGGAATGGAGGGAGTAGTCAAATATAGTCTTATTTGATTTGTGTTAATGCATACTTTCAAAATATCAACTTTTTATAATTTTTACTTATAAAAAAATTAAAGATATTAAAGAGCAAAGTAGTGCATTAGATAGTGTGTAGGCGTAAAATGTTGCATGTATTTATTAGACATGGAAGAAGTATATAACTAGGAAGTATATGAAAATGTCTGGATACTTTTAAATTAAAGCTCTGATTATTAATTTAGTTATTAAAATGTCTTACTCCCTGTGTCTCAGAAAAATCAGAACCACTTGTTGGGATACGTGGTTTATGGGGATAAGTTGTAGTGTGGTTAACAATTATAATTCTATTCAAAATGTAAATGTGATAGGAGTTGTTAGGGTATTTCTTATTAGTGGAGAGAGAAAGTAGGGTAATTTTTCATTGATAATTGTAGAGTGTGGGCCAGAAGAGTGTAAGAGAAAGTATATACTATTAGTGGACTATGTCAAAAATAGAATTGTTTAAACTAATTTGGGACAAACATAAAAGGAAAGTGTTCAAAATATTTTGGGACGGAAAGAGTATTAATTAACAAAATTTAATTGCAATTAAAATTTTATTAAACCCCTGTGGAACTCTTCTTGGAGATTCAAGAGAATAATAATCTAATAAATGTGAGTATTATGTACAGGTCGCAAAACTTGTTTTAGTGGCTTTAAAAGGGAGCTATATGATGAAAACAAAGATAGAGAGGTATCGAATAGAATAACGTTACATTTATTTTTAAAGGACCTAAAATGATAAGTGTTTCATTTATTTTAGAATGGATGAAATATATATATATACCTGCGTTTTTTTATAATAATAAACCTCCAAATATATATATAAAACTTGGTACATTAATAAGTAACAAGAATATAATAAAACTAATTAAAAGGCACCTTGTGCCTTGTCGTTGTTATCTTCTGACTGACTTTCTCACAATTTCAATCTCATTCTAGGAAATACCACATGGAAATATAAAATTCCCTAAACGTTAGTAATGAGAAATATACCTCCATCCTGGAATATAATTTGTTTCTTGAGAATTCGTCAATATGTTGGCATGCTCTTTAAGTAATTCAAATATCCTTCTTCCTTGTTCATAACTACTACCAAAGGCTGCCCTGGAAATTACATCAGCAGTCAATTTCTCCAAGAAGGGCCATACATCTAGCTCAATTGACCCTTGACCTGATATTTCACCTTCCCAAGCCCTTATCATCTCCCAACAACTTAGATGTATGACTTCAAACATATTCTGCATCCAAATAGATTGAACCAGAAAAGTTCAAAGTTAGAATATGAAAGAATGTACGCGTATAAGTTTCTCCCTCAGTGTTGCCTAGTTGATAATATTTATGAACAATTTTTTTTACTGAATATTTAATCAGAAATGTTTTAGATCACAAATGTTGTGTATTGAAATCAAGATTTTACATCTTAACATAGATGATCGATACCTTGGCTTAATGGTTTAGATATACTTCCTCTGTTTTTTTAGATGCAATATTTGCCTTTTTTATGAGTGTATTAAAATAATCAAATGTTGCCTTAAAAAACAGAGGTATTATATCATTTGTGAATATATTCATTTACAACATGTATGACTTCAATAGTCAAAACCTTAGATTTGCTTTTCCCCTCAAAAAAAAAAAAAAATACCTTAGATTTGCTTCCTTTTTGAAGTATAACCTTCGATTACAATATTTATTGTCATATGCTCTGTTATGATTTAGTTGCAACTTGGGGCAGACAATAATTTAGGTGAGGAAAGAGATAGAGACAAAAAGAAGGATGACCCATGTGATGAGGAGAGAGATAGAGAGACAGAATATACAAAAAAAAGATAGTGTTCCATGTAAAATTGAAACAACCCAAAACGGTAAGTGTTGCGTGTAAATCTAAAAATATTATGAATAAAATACACCCATAATTGTTATCATGTATTATCGATATAGAGATATAAATTTTTTTAAAATTTGACCACTTTTCACATTAATTCTTTGTTTTTTTTGAAAATAACCTCCCCTTATCCCAATCTAAGCACCACCACAATATGCTATACTCATCTCCTATGCTCTATAATTATTGGCAAGTTAATCACAATCATCACAACCCTTTGCTCTCTCACGTAGAGCTCCCTATGTTCTAAAACACTAATTCTTCTTTAATCACCTTGAGGACAAAGCCCCACATAAAATTGGTCATGGCACTTATCCGGATTCCAAGAATGGAAAACTTTGGTTTCTCCCATAATTTTTCCAAGACGAGAATGAGGTATCGGGAGTTGGGGAGATGGTTAGCAATGGATGGAGCATTGATGGTTAATGAAGGTTGATGCTCGGTCATTGCTTCCATAAGAGTTGAAAGCTTGAGGGACTTGTGTTGAAGATTGTAGCTCTTGAAGCGAAGAATGCAGCAGCCACGGGTAGCGACTCGGACATATTATGCGTTATATTACTTCTCTTATAGCCGCTGGGTGCGGCTCTCCACGAGTGATGTTTTTCATGCTTGTTTAGAATTCCTTCGTTTCCTAATGCGATTAGGATTCTAGTTTATTCTATAGCATAAATATGTCAAGTGGTTTATTGTTTTATTATGATTCACCTGATTCAGTTCATAGAGAGGGGAGAGTAATTAATCTAGAGAGACTTCTAATGATAGATAAGAGAGTCTAGAGAGATTGAATTATCTTCGTGTAATCATCATCTCACATATTCAAAGTCCTAGTGTAATTCGTTGTTTTGTCCCTTATTTATGGTTTCCACATTAAATTTTGCTTGTTCTTTATTATTTTGATTTTTTTCCCCGTTTGTTATACTTCGAGTTGCTCGATTTATTACCGACTGTGATATTTTTTCCTAGCAAGTAGTAGCAGAGCTAGGTTGAATCGTTGTGAGGCTAGATCATGTTGAATAGCTATAATAGAAGACGGGAGGGTGGGGATTGATAAATTCGATGTGTAAGAATTTTGGTTTCTGGAAGATACAGATGGAGGATTATCTGTACCAGAAAGATATGTACCAACCTCTGTCAAAAAAGACGTACACGACAATGTGAAGATTGGGGCTCTGTTGGATCTAAAAGCACTAGGTGTGGTTCGATTGATATTGGCAAAGAGTGTTGCTTATAATGTCAAGGACGTCAAAATAATGGCGGAGTTGATTAAGACTCGTTCAAACATGTACGAGAAACATTTTGCTATGAATAAGGTATATCTGATGTGTCATTTGTTTGAACTTGAGATTATTGATGGTTAATCTAATGCTGAATTTATTAATGAATTTAGTAAAATCATTAGTCAATTGGCCTATGTGAAACATACCTTTGATGATGAGGTAAAAAACTTTGATTTTGTTGTCCTCTTTACCTGCAGAGTTGGAGACGGTGATTGCTACTGTTAGTAATTTCGAAGGAAAAGAAGCACTAAAGTTTAATGAAGTTAAGGACTTGGTATTGAGTGATAGTAGTCGACGTAAGGATTCAGGGGAATCACCTGGTGGAGCACACAGTGTTGAAGATAGAGGGAGGAGACAACATGGGAGATTAAAGCGGGAAAGTCAAGGGGCAAGAGTAATAGAAGAGTCAGTAAGGCAGAAGTGGAGTGCTGGGATGTAGCGAGAAAGTTCACTATACGAGACAATGCCAAAATTCCAAAGACACTGATAAGGGGAAGAAAAAGAAGCAAGAGGAGCAAGATTAGGGTGAAGAGAGTGATGCTTTGACGAACTCTGTAACGAAGTATATTTCTGATGCTTTGGTCGTAAGCAGTGTAAAGAGCTCAATTGGTTAATGAATCTTGGATTCGGGTTCTTCAATTTGTTTCATTTTTTCACCCTATAAGGAGTAATTTCAGAATTTGAGGTCTGAGAAGCTCGAAAAGGTGTACTTTGTAGATGATATACCATTAGAGGTTAAAGGCAAGGGAGATGTGAACGTGAAGCTTAAAAGTGGGGACATGCATGTTTCAAATGGAAAGAAAAATTTAATATCAATTAGCCAACTTGACATGTCCGGCTTCTGTAAAATTGTTTGTTATGGTAGTAGCTTGAGGCGTAAAGTAATGGAGTGATGTACAACACAAGGTGTTGGAAAAGTGTCCTTCAGCATTGTGTATGCTTTTCTCTATAAGTAATAGTATAAAGGATTAATTATAGAATAATTAATTCAATTATATTAGTGATCAAAATGTTTAGCTGGAAACCGCTGTTAAGCTGTAAATCTGTTACAAGTCGCTTTAAGCAAGCTCAGTTATAATAAAACCTATAGGGTCACACACAAAATATCATATGAACATTTTCTAAAATAAAGATTGAAGTTAGAAGGACAAAAATACCCTTAATGAGGCAAAGAGAGAGGCGCATGGGACGTGTGGTTAAGAGGGAGAGAAAGACTTTTGACTGGTGTCAAAATTGGTGGATGAGAGGTTACTGATATCTCTCCTTATACGCAGGATATCAGTAACTCAACTCACAACACACATTATGTCATATTGTTTCACAATATTTTCTCCCTTCTCTTCTTCTCATATACAGTGAGTTTCGCAAAGTGTAAAGGATTTCTCTTCTTCAATTCACTGCTCGTAGATCTAAGTTATATGGTCAGGTATGGATACCAATAGAGCGAGTGCGCATTGGAGTCCTTCATACCATGATTGAATCCGGCAAAAGAGAAGGCACGCTACAAAGGTATAATATTATACGTATTAGATTCATATTACTTATACACATGAGATCCTTATTATATTTTTAGTTTTAATCTGTTTGTGTGATTGTTTACAAAACCCAACACAAGGAACATGACAAAGGTAGCTAAGGAAGGGATGCGGAAAACTTCACAATGAGCGTCGTTTGGTCAAAAGTATGTATATAGTAAGCCTGTGAAGAAGAACGGTGGTAGTAAAGTCGACGTCTCTTTGTCTAGAGTGAACCATGGAACAAACAAGGTGAAGAAGGTACACATGAGTGTGGTGCGTGAGAAATCTATCCTACAGAAGGATGTTTTGTTTGGGTTGGAGCACCGCCAGAATGCTCGGAGAACCACGAAGAGTCCTTATAGTTCATGTTGTGGTCATGAAGACTTGAGGTCGATAGAGTGAGACTCGATTTTGCTTCCTATGTGAGTTCGAAGTGTTCTAAACTAGGTGACATGTGGTGATGATGAACTATTTATTATAGGGTGTTTATATCTCTAGCAACCCATCTCCAAGTGGGAGATTATTAGGGGTTGTTTGACCTGGTTAGCAAGGCATGGAGCATTGATGGTTGATGATGGGTCATTGCTTGGATGAAGAGCTGAAATCTTGAGGAACTTATATTGAAGATTGTAGCTTGTGAAGTGAAGAATGCAGCAGCAGCAGGAGGAGGTTGCGGCTCCCCTGTCGCTGCTAGCAGGTCGGAGAAATTATGTGTTATATTGCTTCTCTTCAAGCTAATGGATGCTGCTTTCCACCCACTGTATGTGGTTGTTCACGAGTGATGCTTGTTGAGCTTCTTCAGGACTCATTTGTTTCCTACTCCGATTATGATTCTATTTTAATCCTTTGTACAAATATGGCAACCTGTTTCTTGTTTTAATATGATTCACATGATTTAATTCATAGAGAGGAGAGAGGAATTATTCTAGAGAGATTTAATTATCAACCTATTATCATCATCACACATAATATTCAAAGTCCTAGTGTAGTTCGTGATTTTCTCTGTGACTTAGGATTTCCACGTTAAATCTTGTGTATTTTCTATTGTTTAAAGTTCTTTATTCCTGTTTGTTATGCTTCGATTGCTCGATTTGTTAGGACGTGCGATACTTATTTCTAACATGAGGGAGGTGAAAGAATTGAGGGGGTATGTCGCTCTAAGTTATGAGAAAAGAGAGAATGTGGGCGTTGGATGCTATTAACTAAATGATCAATTAAGGGTATATTAAGGACATTTAATGCTAAAATTAGTAGTTATTTTATGCTTATGTGTTAAAGCTAATGAAACATTTTAATGGGGGTTTTGTATAATTTTAGGGTGTTTGAGGGATAAAGGGTCTACTTAAGGTTCTATAATGGGAGAAGTCAAAGAAACAAAAGTGTCTAGAATTGTCACCAAACTAATTTAAGTAGTTCACTGATAATGTGTTAGTTTACATTAGCATGTAATGGAGAAATTGGTTTTACTAGCTGAGAGCAATGGCAGATCCAGGATTGAAAATTTGGTGGCGTACGAGATCAACCGACTCAATAGCATATCAAAAGTTTAAATAACCCTATAATTATAAAAAAAATCCTCGAAAATTTATCTAACATTTAATTAATTATTTGTAATTTCTAATTTTTGTGTGCTAAATCATCGATTTGATGCTCCAAAAGCTCTTTAAGGAAATTCATTATTTTCGAATTGACAAGTTTAGTTAGATTATAGTTATCATCAATAGTCGAGTGTGTTAAACAAATCTATTATAGTCTCTAGTCAGACTCAAAGTAATACATTTTAATTAATTTTGTTACGAGACAATACCTTTTTGGTTTTAGTCTAGAAAATAGTATTTCTTTTATTTTACTCTTAATCTCTATTATAGAAATGAAGGAGGGTGAGGCATGGTGTCCCCATATTAAATGACTATATTACCCTTACTTTTTTAATTCATCAATTTTGTTTAAATTTTTAAATTAATAATGGGTAATCAATCAATCCTAATATTTTCCAGTTTTAAAAACTATAATTATATCTACTTAAAATTTTAGGTTTAAAAAAAAAAAGGAAAGACTAAAAAAGTTTACAAAAAAAATAAAGATAACAAATTCATTTAAGAATATCAAAATTTTCAATCAAAAGGAACAATTACCAAAATAAAAAATCAGTAATATACTTCTACAACATTATAGTTATGTAATGAAATGATTATTTTAATGGGTTTATATAATTTCAATTTATGTAACTCAATTACATAGATGATAATAATGTCAGATCAACAACTGATCTAAACTTATTTTTGCTGAAAATAACTTCTAAGCTGTCATCTTAAACTATTATAATGAGTTGTCGCTTCATGTATTAGGTGCATGTAAAACTATCTACACTACATTAGGAAATATCACAATGAAAAAATTGTCGTCGCACGCATAGCGTGCTTAGAAAGCTAGTATAACTAAGACTCAAAGAGGGGAGGTTAAATATCTGATTGTTACACACTCACACATATACACCTTGTAGCTTTCTCTTATAGTTTTGTTTCTTTCTCTCCAAAAGTACTACCTCGGTTCCTTTTTAATAGTTACACTTACACTTTTCACGCATGTCGATGCACTACTTTGAGCCTTTATATCTCTAATTTTTGTAAAATATATAAAAAAAATCGATATTCTAAAAGTACATATCGAGACGAGTCAAAAAAGACCCCACATGACTATATTTTCTCTTAACCATAAATCACAAATGACAGTCAAAGGAAAATTTGTGAATAGTGTCAAAAGTAAAAGTGTAACTATTAAAAAAGAAACGTATTCCGTTTCAGATGGCAAGTTTAAGCTATGATATGTATGATGCTTGTAATAAGTTTGTGTTTTGTGAGATTAGAAAGGTGGATAGGATCACAATTCAAGATAGCCATAACCTAGCGATAGCTGCTAGGAATGGACATCTTATTTAATGTTGTTTTTTTGGTGTGTTGTTTGATCTTGTTGTCAAAAAAAAAAAATATATATATATATATATATATTAAAAAGGAACGGAGGTAGTACATTTTACACCATAATGAAGTTAAAAAAAATTAGAAGGATTTATATGACGTCTTTTCTGATAATCTGAATAGAAGAGCTCAAAATCAAGGTCCAGATTCAAGGCATCTCAATAAAAAGACATTTTTTTCTAAAGATTCAAAAGGAAAACATGCACAGAATAAGGTAATACCTTCAAATTTTGGACGTGAAATGCTGGGTTGATTATTTTTCTATGCTTGGCCCACCTTTGGCCTTCATGGCCAATAAGTCCGACCAAAAGAGACTTAATCAGTGGGTGATTTGGCTTTTTAAAATGTTCGTAATTGTAGAGGATTTCTTTAATCAACTCTGGAACCGTTGTGATTACACATGGTGTTGAACTGATCCATGCTAAACAAATCTTACCTACAACTCCAAAGTCCACAAGTTAGTGATGCGTCAATTATATAAAATTACAAGTTTTAGGAAAATAACTAGTTTTTAGGCTCGGGTTACATATCGGGTAATAAATTTATTCATTTATTAGTATTTTACTTTTAAATTATAACACCGAACATTATTTGGTTTAGTGGTTCATACTTCAGTATACAAACTTGAAGTCTTGAGATCAAATCTTATACTATGCATAATCTATACTAATATATTATAAGGCGTTCCTAAATAAGGAACGATGCCATGTGGCGTTTTCCCTTAGAGTGTTTAACTCCATGTAAACCACATACAATAAAAAAAAAGGTTTAGTGGTTAATACTTCAGTATACTAACTTAAAGTCATGAGATTAAATCTTAAACTATGTATAACCTATACTAATATATTAAAAGGCTTTCGTAAACAACGAACGATGTCACGTGACGCTTTCCCTTAGAGTGTTTAACTCCATGTAATCCACATACAATAAAAAAAATTGAAAATGCGTTGTATATGATCCGATCTCGTGATCACAAGCATATATATACTAAAGTATTAACCACTAAACCAATTGATACTTGATGTTATCATTTTAAAGTTGAATATTAGTAAATGAAATATATAATTACTCGGGGCGTTGCCCGGGCCCAAAAACTAGTTTTTTTTTTTTTTTTTTAATTGTATGTGAAGTGATGAAGTAAACATTTCTTTGTTTAGTAACATCTTTTAATATATTAGTCTAGATTAAATAAAGTAAAGGGAAAATAAAATTGTTTCGTACATTTTGTATAAGATTTTTTTAATATATAAAGAGTTATGTAATAAAGTGATGTGAGAAAAAGATTAGATTTAATTTTGTGTTATATTAAGAATCTAAGATATTACCATGGTGAAATGCAATAAAAATGTAATATGACATTAGCCACTTATTAGGTTTCTAGCTCAATTCATAGCGGAAGCACTTCAAATAAATACTATATAAAACCCCTTCTCATAAAATCTCTTTTAAATTTTCCATATGTCACAAAAAGAATTTTCACTTCCTCAAACGTACCTTCTGTTTAAAGTAAAAAGGACATTTTCAAATTTTCCCATATGGGATATTAAATTTTTCCCCTCTCAAACACAAATTTAATAAAATAAGTTTGGAAAATTAGATTTTAATAATCTAACATTTAAGCTGTCTTTTTAAAACAGTTCCACTAAGTTATTTTTGAATAATCCAACCTTTTAATAGTGTCTTCTTATAATGGTTTCAGGTGACTTGTAACCTGAACTTCAGGTAATTTTTTTCCCTCCTACTAATATCTCTCTCCTCCTCTTCACCTCTATATCTAGATTGACCTCCCACCCTTCCACAGGGCCCCCACCCTTAAGAGCCACCATCCCTCTTCTAAACGGGCCCCACCACCCCAGCCACCATCCTCCCCACCCCGAAATCAGTCACCACTCCAAGCAAACCCACACTCGGTGCACCATGCACCCTCTCCCTCTCGGTACCACAACCCACCACACATCTATGCCTCCGCTCGACACCCACACACCACCACCGCCAACAGCCTGCGCCTCCCACCACCGGATTTCATGCGTCTACGCACCAGCCCCCCTTCATTCTTCCTCCTCCATTTCGACCACGCCATACCCCCCGCTACTGCTGTCGGACCGCTATGCCCAGGCCATCTGCGCACCCATCAGCACCCTCCAGGGATCCCACCTCCGCTCCACACTCCCATAAATTCTGGCGCAAGCAGCAGCCCACCCCCCTTCTCGATTCTTCATATTCTTTCTTTTGTTCCCTGATTCTTCTTCTGCCTCCCCTCATTTTCTTAACTAACTTTCCACAAATTTGGTTGAACAGTTCTTAAAAAGAACTAAAAATCTTTGGGCTAAATTTTTTGGGGTTTTCAACTTAATGTTACTAGCTACAAGATTATTATTGATGTTTTGGGTTGTGGTGAACTGCAGTAGTGGGTACTGGAATGGGAGGAAGGGGGAGGCATCGTGGAATGGGAGGATGAAGAAAAAGGGGTTGTGGAAGGGTAGCGGTGGCCAGTGTGCGAGAAGAGAGAATATGGGTGGTGGAGGGGAGGAGAGAGATGAAGGTCGCGGTGGAATGGGAGGGATAAGGTAGGTCGTGGTAGCTGGCAGGGTAGAAGACTGGTGGTGGACTTTCGAAATTAAAAGTAAAGTAAAAAAAAAAGGTCTAACAAATTGAGGGGGTGACATGTGTCATACTTGACCTGTTATTCAGGTGGTGGGACGCGGTCGTACGCGCTACCAAAGATAAAAGTTTATTTTCCTTCTTTCCAATACAAATAAATGTAAGTGGCAAGTAGGGTCGAATCCACAGAGACTTGGGGACTAACTCGTGCTTATAATAGATCAAATGGGGGTTTTGGGATTAAAGAATTGAATAACTAAATATGAAGAACTAAAGAACAATCAAAAAGTAATGTAATCAAGAAGAGAAGAATCTTGAGTTCGGTTAATGGCCACTTCGATTCATATTATTGATCATTGGTTTCTCAAATGTGTAACTTTACTCTTAATTACTCAAAGTTGGAAATCAAATTCCTTTCCCTCAAAAGTACCGTTAAACAATCAAAACCCGATGATCATAAAACTTGAACTAAAGATTAATCTAATCTAATCAGAGATTAAATTCAAATCAATAGAACATCAACGAACAAGGAAACAATGAGCCAATTAACAAGTTGCTAGCACAACATATTCAAATTAGAAATTGTGATTTCCCTAGTGATTAATCAAGAATAATCAGATTCATTAATCAAACCCTAGATTGCTACTCATGAAAATAGAACAGATGATTTGGCATCAATTCTAAATCCTAGCAAAAGATAAAGCGAATGTATAAACTAGTAGTACTCCTAGCAATACATACCACAATCATAGATTAAAATCAAGAAATCACAATTATAATTAAGAAAAAGTTAACAAAGAGAAACCTCACAATAACAGACCGAAGCTTGATTAACCGTTCTCAAGACTAGATTTAGGCTACGATCGACATAGCATCCATCGAAGAAATCTTCAAACTAATCATTCGAAACTCCAAAAGGGAAGATAGGGATTAGGGTTGTTCTTCTCTATCCTCTCTAATTCAGTTCAGAAATTACAAGACAATCAACCAAACCACGTTTTTTCTTAATTAATAAAACCTAAGGACAGCTGAAAACTGCCGAAGAGTCGTAGCCGCGTCGAAGTGTGCGAGTCGGGCCTTCGCTCCTGCCCAAAAATCCAGCCTTCGCTAGAAGTGCGCGACTCGCGCGATGCTGGTGTGTGGCTTGGGCCTTGGCTACTGCCAAGCTTCAGCCTTCGCTCGAAGCGCGCGAATCGGGCACTCGATACTGTCCAGCAGATGCTTCCGCTCGATACTGTCCAGCAGCTGCTTCGGCTCGATATGCGCGAGTCGTGCACTTGTTGTGCGCGAGTCGGGCATCCTATGTAGCGCATGATACTCTACTGCTCGATGAGCGCGGGCCGTGCGTGTGTGGTGCCCAGCTCGGGCACTCGCTACTGCCCAGCATCCAACCTTCTCCACAAACGCTCGAGGTGGGCTCTTCAACGTCCATGGTGGGCACACAATGCCGTAGAGCTACAAAGAGATGAACTTGGATGACAACCATCAAAATCTAGACTTCAAGGAACTTTATGAGATTAATCCACCTGTAAATGATCAAAAGCATATGGAACCACAAAATATCCTTAAATCTCCTCTAATACTGCAAATTCATCATAACTCCCTATTCTCCACACTAAGGTATAGATGAGTAAAACTCTCCTTCTTAAACCTTAAACCTTAGTAAAATGGACTTCTCAACACTCTATAATTGCATATAACTTGGTCACATCAAATACCCCCACACTTGAACTTTACTCGACCTCGAGTAAACTCAAAATAAAGGTCAATGAGGCACCCCTTCCAAGCCATTGCTCACCTTTCACTACTCCCCTTATCTCTCCATCCTAGTGTATGATAAAAGTTTGCTATTTCCCCCGATTCGTTTAAAGCCAAGCCTAAGGGTAAGAGTCACCCCCACACTTGAACTAAAAGCTCTCTTGAAATAATGTAAATAGCACTCTCATACTATGCTCAACACCAAGATAATAAAAACACATGACTTTGAACCCCGAAAGATCTCAAAGGATTCAAAGGCATTCCAATCTGCACAACACCACAACCATCCTCATGTTATGAAATGACAAAAGCAAATTCGAATCCTGACAAATCTCAAAGGACTCGAACTTGGACCATCTAAACACAATCACAACCACCAAACTCCTTATTCCTCCAATGATGAGCGAGCTCTAACCTATTCGCCTCTAACTCCGAACATCAAGATGAAAAACCTACCCGAGACACTCCTTATATCACCAATCCTCCTTATGACACCAACTCCGGCAAATGATTTCAAATTTTCTCTCTTTTATCTCTCATTTTGCCTAGGAGCCCTTTCGGGTTTTCATCCTAGCTTCACACACATTTTTTTTCATTTATGAGCTCACCATCTCACCCGCTCTAATTAGCCACTTTTTTGCATAGACGCCCTTTTTGGGTTTTCAACCTATCCAGGCCCCCATTTTTGCCTGAGTCGCCCGCCCTTGAAATAATGATATTAAAGAAGAAAAAAATGCATTGGATAGTGTGTAGGCATAAAATGTTTCATGTATCTATTAGAAACGGCGGAAGTATATAAGTAGGCAAATGTTCTCGATCCATGTTCGATTTTTCTTACTAATGTATATGAAAATGTCTGGATAGTTGTAAATTGAAGCTCCGATTTCCAATTTAGTTGTTCAAATACTTTACTAGTAATTAACTAAATTTAATGTCCAGTTAAAATATTTATTAAGTCCTATAGAACACTTCTTAGAGATTCAAGAGAATAATAATCTAATAAATGTGAGTATTAGTCTAGGAGGGAAACTTGTTTTAGTGGATTTTGTTTATATATATATATATATATATATATATATATATATATATATATATATATATCCTCGTTCTATTGTAAATAAAATTTAGGGCCTTGGGATGGGAATTTAGGAGAATAGAGAGAGAGATAGAGAGAAAGAAAAAGAGGGACTATGTGATGAAGAGAGAGATAAAAAGAAATAAGTACCAAATATAGTAACGTTTCATTAATTATGAAACGGCCTAAAATGGTATGTGTTTCATTTATTAGTTTACACACACACACACACACACACACACACACACACATAGTGCGTCTTGAGTGTAACATGTTACACCATAACTTATTGTGTAACAACATCTCACATCTGTGTGAACTAATATGAGTGTTTCATATCATTATTACTCATTTTTATGTCATTATTGGCGTATTTCATATCATTTTGGAGCTGTCTCATGTCATTTTTAATAATTTGTTTCATGTCATTTATAAAACTCTTTCATGTCATTATTACTGACTGCTATGCCATTTGTCAGCAAACTTAAATCATTTTAGAGTTGTTTCATGTCATTTTTCCGTATTTCATTATTATTTGTCAATTCCATATGTACCATATCATTATTACTCATTTGTATGTATTTTACTTATTTTTTTCAGCAAACTTGTATCATTCTCCCATATTTCATTATTATTTATCAACTCCTTATGTACTATATCATTACTACTCATTTATGTGTCATTTTTACTCATATTTATGTCATTTTTCAGTAAACTTGTATCATACTCCTTATTTTATTCTTATTTGTCAACTCTTTATGTATCATATCATTATTACTCTTTTTTATATCATTTCTACTCATTTTTATGTCATTTTTCAGTAAACTTGTATATATTTCTACTCATTTTTATATCATTTACTCCTATTTCATTATTACTTGCCAAATCTTTATATACATTGTCATTATTACACAAACTGGTATCATTTATAAGAGTAACAATATCATTATTACTCACTTTTGTGTCATTTTTCAGCAAACTTGTATCATTTTGCCTATTTCCAATTTATTTGCAACTCTTTATAATTATTACACGTATTAATATAATTTATTAAATAAATGATATCTTTTTTTTTTACTTTTATATAATTTTTCACCAAGTTTATGCTAATATCATTTTTTTTTACTAAATATGTATCATTTCCAACCCCAAATACATCATTTTTATGAAACTTGTGTCATTTTTTATATTAATCTTTATCATTTTTAAGAAGCTACCTACATGTTCATCTTCTTCATACATCATCCTCAACAATCAACATTCTCTCTCATCCTTCTTCGACACCTTCTTTCCTCGTATCATTTCTCAACTCCCACACAAATCAATGGCGACACCAGATTTAAACATCTATCTCTTGACTCGAAACGGGAGCAGGTTTGTTATTCAAGTCTAAGTCTTGAAAAAGAAGAAGATCTAAACAATCTTATTTTTTTAAACATAAAGAAATAAAGAAGCTATTACAGTTACCGGAAATACTAGGCCTACTAAAGGCACCAAAATAGATAAAAATTCATAGTTGTCATACCATTTCAAAAGTCCACAACCTTTTCTCTATTTAGTTCTTTGATTCATGATTGGAAGTTTCTTCATTCCTCGAAATGTAGAAGAGAATCAACAAATTCAGCATTGTTCTCCGAGTCGCCATTAATTTTATGATGAGAGATTTGTGATCTCCCCACTTCGATACTCAAATTCTAGGATTTTGATGAAGAAATTACTCGATTTGTCTGCAATATCGAAATGAACAATTGAAATTCTTTTACAAAAAATGCAAATTCCAAGTCAGACTATAAGCTTTCTCGCTCTTTGAAAAGTGATTTTCTCTCTCCTTTGTGAGAGATGGTGTTCTTTAATCTTTAGTGATTATCAATTTTGGAAAATATATATATACTGGAATCAGAGCCATAGGTTTGTAGTTATTTTATTCCTTATAACAGTTTAGCATTTTGAATTTAGTACTTACTAAGCTTAATATTTGTCTTTGTTCTATTTTTACTCTGTTGTTTTCAAAGTTTTTAGAGGCAGTAAGTCCTGCAAGAGGTAGTCATACCATATATATGACTACACCTTTTTAGCGGCGGGCAGGAATTAGGGTTTGTTTCGAGTTTTAAAACTGGACCAAGTTTTGTTTCAAAATCATGAGTTCTATATGGAGCAGAGGATGTAATCCCCCATAATTTTATGGATTTTATAAATATATTTAAAGTATTTTTAGTATATAAATACTTAAATTCTTGAGTATTGACTATTTTTAAAGTCAATGATTATTTAATGTTTTAAATAGTCAAAGTATTTAAATTATTTTTAAGATGGACTTTGAGAGTCAGCAATAAATTTAAATAAGTTTGAGTAGTATAGTACAAATGAATTTAATATTGGGTTAGAGGAGCCCAAACATTTTGTAGCCTTTTCATGTCATCATCTCCCATTAGCCTTTGGACTTTAATGGAAACCTATAAATACACTACCTCCTCACAAATTTTGCCTCTCAGTAAACTTAGGAGACAAAGCCCTATACCCTAATTTTCTCTCTCTCACACGACCATCTCCTCTCTCTTTTTTCTCTCACCCGATTTTCTCTCTCTCTTTTCTCTCGGCTGCCGCCACCTCCGACCGCCGCCAGTCCTGACGCCCTGCACCGCAGCCTAGTCGGCGCCATCTCCTAGTGTCATGTTAGGTTATGTGTTTTATTTATTACGTATGTACTCAGCTTTGTTGATTACGTGCTTTTCTGTGTTTCGATCATGGTTGTGCCTTATTGATCTTGTAATGACCCCATTTGGCGAGCAGTCTTTCAGGATCAATATAGCACCGACCATTCGAGGTTTAAAGATGATGCATCCATTGGGATTTTGGGAAACAGTTTGTAGAGCCTGTGTTTTGGCCTCTTTTTAGAACTCTTTATACTTTTGGTTTAATTATGTTTCATTGGTTTACCTTTTATATTTGGTTTGACTTTGGTTTGATTTTGGAGTTGACTTTTATGGTTGACTTAGTTTGCCAACACTATGACATTAGATTATCTTTTAAGTTTAATTAATGATTTCAAGTACTTTATTTATTTCCGCTGCAAAATTCTGAGTAAGCCGATACGTTATCACACGGGCGATAATACCTTGGTGATTCTATATGTTTTATGGAAAAAAGGTATTTTATAAATTAGATAATGTCGGGGTGTTACAAAGTGATATCTTGGAGCTTAGGTTTTTATTGGCCCCTCATGGCAATCAATTTTTTTTCGGCGCCTATTTATTTGAAAAGCGTTTCCAAAGAAAACAAGCTCCTACTTATTCATTGTTCTTAAATCACTTTTGATGAATTTGAAACATTTTTTTTTAAGGTTCAAAAAAAAAATTTGGTTCGAAATTTTTTTTTATAGTAGAATTTTTTTTTTTTATATTTTCGGTTTTCTTTTTTTTACGGAAGTTTATTATTTGAATTTTTTAAATTTTCGATAGTTAATTTAATTCCGAAAATTTATCTAGTAAGTCCGAATTTTTTTTATTTTTTTATTTTATTTTCGGCATTATGTTTTTATTTTTCGAAAATTATTTTTGTGAATTTAGCTTTCATCTTATTTACTTTATTAATTTTTGAGAGATGGGTAGAATATGAAGGGCATATAGGATAGAAATATTATATGTCTGCATTTAAATGTTCTGTTTAGTCTGTTCAGTGTCTGCAAGTCTGTTTAGACTGCTCAATTATTTTTAGTCTGAGTGTCTGTCCAGTGCATACTCGTCTGAAGTGTTGTTTCATGCTTAATTGCCTAAATACATGTTCAGTGTTTTACTTCCCTGCTTAGCTGTTTGATGTTATTCATGGCTTTAAATTATTTATTTGCTTAGTATTTATCGTTGGGGATTACGCTAAGTGAGAGTATTGTTTATTATAGATGTCGTCAATTGGGTTTATAGCGCGTCAACTCATTTGAGCTACTCATCAAAGGAGAAGCGTTCAATACCCTTCCAAAAGGGTATCGAGTCACAAAGGACTGTGACTCTTCCAGGAAACCTGGTCGTAGAATCCCATGTGACAGAAGGTCATTGGGATTCGTCTTGTAGCTAGCGAGTTCCTAATGTCGTTGTTACTTTGCTGCCCTGCATGTGAAATCAGCCCTTTCCTCCCACTCCTTTCGTCAGAGTTCTGGCGATCATTATCCACCAGAAGAAGCGTTTTACTATAGTTATCTATCAACTCAGACTTCCAGATCGAGCAGTTTTATCCTTACTTAAGTTATTTCTATTTTTGTAGTTGCTGTGTAAGAGCGAGTAACGCTCAGTTTAGTTTCTTTGTGTTTATATGGTTGTATTAGTATTAGGCTGCACTTTCGCTTTTAATTAATGCACATTTTCCCCGTTGTAAAGAAAAAACTTCTTTGCAAATATGTTTTACACTTCTGTTCTTCGTTGTTGGCATTAACATGTGAATTCACAACCATGATTTACCAGTGTCAGAAGTAGCTCACCCGATAGTATATATGTACTTCCTCTGTTTTTTAAATATACCCAACATAATTTGCATAGTAACACAAATGTATAATGTTATTCTTCCTATTTAGTCCTTTTGAGAGAGGAGAAAAGTCTAAGTAGGAAGAACAAATAAAAATGGAAGGAGTAGTCAAATATGGTCCTATTTGATCTGTGTTAATGTATATTTTTATAATATCAACTTTTTATATTTTTTACTTATAAAAAATAATTATATTAAAGAAGAAAAAAATGTATTGGATAGTGTGTAGGCATAAAATGTTTCATGTATCTATTAGAAACGGCGGAAGTATATAAGTAGGTAAATGTTCTCGATCCATGTTCGATTTTTCTTACTAATGTATATGAAAATGTCTGGATAGTTGTAAATTGAAGCTCCGATTTCCAATTTAATTGTTCAAATACTTTACTAGTAATTAACTAAATTTAATGTCCAGTTAAAATATTTATTAAGTCCTACAGAACACTTCTTAGAGATTCAAGAGAATAATAATCTAATAAATGTGAGTATTAGTCTAGGAGGGAAACTTGTTTACATATATATATACATATATATATATACATATATACATATATATATACATATATACATATATATATATATATATATATTTCCTCGTTCTATTGTAAATGGCATTTTGGGCCTTGGGACGGGAATCTAGGAGAATAGAGAGATAGATAGAGAGAAAGAAAAAGAGGGGCTATGTGATGAAGAGAGAGATAAAAAGAAATAAGTACTAAATATAGTAACGTTTCATTAATTATGAAACGGCCTAAAATGGTAAGTGTTTCATTTATTAGTTTACATACACACACACACAAATAGTGCGTCTTGAGTGTAACATGTTATACCATAACTTATTGTGTAACAACATCTCACACCTGTGTGAACTAATATGAGTGTTTCATATCATTATTACTCACTTTTATGTCATTATTGGCGTATTTCATATCATTTTGGAGCTGTCTCATGTCATTTTTAATAATTTGTTTCATGTCATTAATAAAACTCTTTCATGTCATTATTACTGACTGCTATGACATTTGTCAGCAAACTTAAATCATTATAGAGTTGTTTCATGTCATTTATCCGTATTTCATTATTATTTGTCAATTCCATATGTACCAATCATTATTATTCATTTGTATGTATTTTACTCATTTTTATGTCTTTTTCAGCAAACTTGTATCATTCTCCCATATTTCATTATTATTTATCAACTCCTTATGTACTATATCATTACTACTCATTTATGTGTCATTTTTACTCATATTTATGTCATTTTTCAGTAAACTTGTATCATACTCCCTTATTTTATTCTTATTTGTCAACTCTTTATGTATCATATCATTATTACTCTTTTTTATATCATTTCTACTCATTTTTATGTCATTTTTCAGTAAACTTGTATACATTTCTACTCATTTTTATATCATTTTCTCCTATTTCATTATTACTTGCCAAATCTTTATATACATTGTCATTATTACACAAACTGGTATCATTTATAAGAGTAACAATATCAATATTACTCACTTTTGTGTCATTTTTCAGCAAACTTGTATCATTTTGCCTATTTGCAATTTATTTGCAACTCTTTATAATTATTACACATATTAATATAATTTATTAAATAAATGATATCTTTTTTTTTACTTTTATATAATTTTTCACCAAGTTTATGCTAATATCATTTTTTTTTACTAAATATGTATCTTTTATACTTTGTTATATATCATTTCCAACCCCAAATACATCATTTTTATGAAACTTGTTTCATTTTTTATATTAATCTTTATCATTTTTAAGAAGCTACCTACATGTTCATCCTCTTCATACATCATCCTCAACAATCAACATTCTCTCTCATCCTTCTTCGACACCTTCTTTCCTCGTATCATTTCTCAACTCCCACACAAATCAATGGCGACACCAGATTTAAACATCTATCTCTTGACTCGAAATGGGAGCAGGTTTGTTATTCAAGTCTAAGTCTTGAAAAAGAAGAAGATCTAAACAATCTTATTTTTTTGAACATAAAGAAATAAAGAAGCTTACAGTTACCGGAAATACTAGGCCTACTAAAGGCACCAAAATAGATGGAAATTCATAGTTGTCATACCATTTCAAAAGTCCACAACCTTTTCGAGAATCTCGAAGCTCGGAAAATCTAATCAAAGGCAAAGAAACCATAGATAGGTGAGAGAAAACTACTGCAACATCAACGCTGCAGTATCGTTGCGTCGCCGCTGTCCTCCGACAACCTTGCTGCAGCGAATTACTTGGCAATTCTTTTAGTTTTCTCTATTTAGTTCTTTGATTCATGATTGGAAGTTTCTTCATTCCTCGAAATGTAGAAGAGAATCAACAAATTCAGCATTGTTCTCCGAGTCGCCATTAATTTTATGATGAGAGATTTGTGATCTCTCCACTTCGATACTCAAATTCTAGGATTTTGATGAAGAAATTACTCGATTTGTCTGCAATATCGAAATGAACAATTGAAATTCTTTTCCAAAAAATACAAAATCCAAGTCAAACTATAAGCTTTCTCGCTCTTTCAAAAGTGATTTTCTCTCTCCTTTGTGAGAGATGGTGTTCTTAAATCTTTAGTGATTATCAATTTTAGAAAATATATATATACTGGTATCAGAGCCATAGGTTTGTAGTTATTTTATTCCTTATAAAAGTTTAGCATTTTGAATTTAGTACTTACTAGCCTTAATATTTGTCTTTGTTCTATTTTTACTCTGTTGTTTTCAAAGTTTTTAGAGGCAGTAAGTCCTGCAAGAGGTAGTCATACCATATATATGACTACACCTTTTTAGCGGCGGGCAGGAATTAGGGTTTGTTTCGAGTTTTAAAACTGGACCAAGTTTTGTTTCAAAATCATGAGTTCTATATGGAGCAGAGGATGTAATCCCCCATAATTTTATGGATTTTATAAATATATTTAAAGTATTTTTAGTATATAAATACTTAAATTCTTGAGTATTGACTATTTTAAAGTCAACGATTTTTTAATGTTTTAAATAGTCAAAGTATTTAAATTATTTTTAAGATGGACTTTGAGAGTCAGCAATAAATTTAAATAAGTTTGAGTAGTATAGTACAAATGAATTTAATATTGGGATAGAGGAGCCCATACTTTTTGTAGCCTTTTCATGTCATCATCTCCCATTAGCCTTTGGACTTTAATGGAAACCTATAAATACACTACCTCCTCACAAATTTTGCCTCTCACTAAACTTAGGAGACAAAGCCCTATACCCTAATTTTCTCTCTCTCATACGACCCTCTCCTCTCTCTTTTTTCTCTCACCCGATTTTTTCTCTCTCTCTTTTCTCTCGGCTGCCGCCACCTCCGACCGCCGGCAGTCCCGACGCCCTGCACCGCAGCCTAGTTGGCGCCATCTCCTCTTCGACCGCCCTTTGTTCCTCTCTTCTTTTGGTTTATTTCCTCTCTTTTATTATTATTATTATCTATGATGTTAATTGTTTTCATGTTTTAAGTATTGTTTTATTGAAGTATAGTTTAAAGTTTGTATCTTTAGCTATTTTAATATTAATTTTAGATTATATAATTAGTTTGGTGAAGTAAATAAAATTTTAGATTTAATATATATATTTAAATTAGGATTTTAAACATGTAAGCATGGATTTTTAGTGTTTTTAAGAGTGTAAACTATTGTACTATATTATAGATTATGAAAATAAAGTACTTTAATCTTTAGAACTATTTTAAAGTAAGTTTAAAAGAGTTTTAAAGAAGTTATACCTTGCTGGAATTTTAATTGGTGTACTTATAGTGGAAATTTTATTTGGTAGGAGGAGATTTCACCTTGAGAGAGTTCTAAGGTTGTGAAAGTGGTCTTCCGTATTGTTTACACAAGGTACGTACATGCCTATGTGTTTTTAGACTAGTATCATGTCCTAAGGTTAGGAATTGTATAGTATCACGTGTAGGGAACTTTTTATAGTTCATATGTGGCTTATATTTAAGTGGATTTGCATGTTTTGTACTCTTGTGTGAAGCATGCTGCCTATTATGAAATATTACATGTTTGTATGGATGATTCATGCAAGCATGTTGGTTGGGAACGTTTAATTTATTAATTCATATAAGGGATTAATAAATATATTGTTTATTAGATCATGACATGTATCATGTTGTTCCCTTGAATTTATTATACTATTTACTTTATAAGGACTCTAGGCCTTGGTTAGTAAAGTTGGATATTTATCTATTGACATGTTGGTTGGTTGTTGATTTAAGTCAACAAATAAAGGTTGGTTGGTTATTGATCTTAGTCAATAAATAAATGGGTTTAATTCTGGGTCTTTTGAGTTGTATGATCATAGTATTTAATCCTAAGATAAAATTGGAGTCTTGCGTATTCATGTTATTTGTGTTGGTTGTCTTATTGTTGTGAGTCCCAACATCCAATAAAATATTAATACTTAAAGTGAAAAGTGAATAGCAATAAGCATTAGATTTGTGTAGGTCTGAAGAATTGGACTAGTTTGAGTTGGAGTACATGGTGGTAGCCCATGACTTTCCTTGGGGCCGAATTGATCACCGTGTCCTATTTTTATTTCATTGGTACCTCGATATCGTTGGTCGTGGGAGCATAGAGTCGCACCCGTACTTTGTCTTCTAAATTGAAGACAAGGTTTGGTTGGACAACTCTATTCATTAACTATTTAAATTTATTAATAAAATAATCTTTTGGTTTTGTGGAATCAAGTTCAGTCTAGTGAGTGTGATATTTTATTATGTTACTCTCTCCGTCCCAGAATACTCTTGACACTTATCAGGGCACGTAGTTTTAGACGATAAATTGTTGTTTGGTTATCAATTGTTATTTTATTGAAAAAGAAGATGTGATAGGTGTTAGTAGGTAGTAAAAGTAGTATTATTTTATTTGGTGGAGAGAGAGTGTGGGCCAATGGTTAGAGTTGGTAGGTAGTAAGAGTGATATTATTTTATTTGGATGAGAGAGAGTGTGAGCCAAAGGTTAAAAAGTAGAAGGATTAAAATAATAGTGGGTCATATCCAAAAATAGAAGTGTAAAGAGTATTCTGGGACAGGTGAAAAAGGAAAGTGTAAATAGTATTATGGGACAGAGAGAGTATTATTTATCCATATTTAAATGCTTATTAGTGTCATGTTAGGTTATGTGTTTTATTTATTACGTATGTACTCAGCTTTGTTGATTACGTGCTTTTCTGTGTTTCGATCATGGCTGTGCCTTATTGATCCTGTAATGACCCCATTTGGCGGGCAGTCTTTCAGGATCAATATAGCACCGACCATTCGAGGTTTGAAGATGATGCATCCATTGGGATTTTGGGAGACAGTTTGTAGAGCCTGTGTTTTGGCCTCTTTTTAGAACTCTTTGTACTTTTGGTTTCATTATGTTTCATTGGTTTACCTTTTATATTTGGTTTGACTTTGGTTTGATTTTGGAGTTGACTTTTATGGTTGACTTAGTTTGCCAACACTATGACATTAGATTATCTTTTAAGTTTAATTAATGATTTCAAGTACTTTATTTATTTCCCCTGTAAAATTCTGAGTAAGCCGATACGTTATCACACGGGCGATAATACCTTGGTGATTCTATATGTTTTATGGGAAAAAGGTATTTTATAAATTAGAGAATGTCGGGGTGTTACAAAGTGGTATCTTGGAGCTTAGGTTTTTATTGGCCCCTCATGGCAATCAATTTTTTTTAGGCGCCTATTTATTTGAAAAGCGTTTCCAAAGAAAACATGCTCCTACTAATTCATTGTTCTTAAATCACTTTTGATGAATTTGAAACATTTTTTTCAAGGTTCAAAAAAAAATTTGGTTCGAAGAAATTTTTTTTTATAGTAGAATTTTTTTTTTTATATTTTCGGTTTTCTTTTTTTTACGGAAGTTATTTTTTTTAATTTTTTAAATTTTCGATAGTTAATTTAATTTCGAAAATTTATCTAGTAAGTCCTAATTTTTTTAATTTTTTTTTAATTTTCGGCATTATGTTTTTATTTTTCGAAAATTATTTTTGTGAATTTAGCTTTCATCTTATTTACTTTATTAATTTTGAGAGATGGGTAGAATAGGAAGGGCATATAGGATAGAAATATTATATGTCTGCATTTAAATGTTCTGTTTAGTATGTTCAGTGTCTGCAAGTCTGTTTAGACTGCTCAATTATATTTAGTCTGAGTGTCTGTCCAGTGCATACTGCCTCGAAGTGTTGTTTCATGCTTATTTGCCTAAATACATGTTCAGTGTTTTACTTCCCTGCTTAGCTGTTTGATGTTATTCATGGCTTTAAATTATTTATTTGCTTATTATTTATCATTGGGCATTACGCTAAGTGAAAGTATTGTTTATTATAGATGTTGTGTTCAACCGTAAATGGACCCTTAGCCATGACTGATAGTGAAGCTGACCGAGTGGGAAGCTACTCCAACCATATTGTGATTAGTGATGATGAGTCTGACAATAAGAGCTATACCAGTCTAGACCCTGATATGCGACGTATCTTGAAGGTAGGTATCCCTGATAGCGATGATGAAGTAATTCGAGAATTTGACCATGCTAGGGGGCAAACCCGAAAGGATATTTATGCCGCTACTTGGAGATCTTATTTAAATAGTGATAATGATACAAAGTTGGAGGAAGATGGACCTCAACCCAAAAGAATTAAAAGGCCGACTAGGGCTGAAGAGCCAAATTATCATTATGTTATTGAAGACATTGAAAATTTTGAAGATGAGACATTTACTCTAGAGAAATACAAGGAAGATAAGGATAGGAATGCTGATGTTACTCCATAGAGTTATTTATTGTGATTGATTTTGTTTGATCCTTATGTGAATAATTATACATAAGTGAATACATGATTGTTATGGTTTATAGTGATGAACTTAGCGCTATTATAATTCCATTGAATTTTATTTTGATGCGATCTTGTATGATCAAACCAATTTGATGCCTTCGTAGTGAATGGCAAGTAGTTGTGAATCGAAACCTAAAATAGACCTACGTTAAATTTCAGGTCACGAAGTAGAATGTCGAACAACGATGTCGCTTTAGCTTCTGCTATCCGCCTTTTGGCTGAGAGATCAACTCAAGAAAGCACAGAGCGTCCTGATCCTGCGGGGGACATGTTCGAAAAGTTAGCTAAGATTAAGCCGCCATTCTTTAAGGTGCAGACTGACCCTACATTCTTAGAAAGCTAGATTGGAGAGTTTGACAAGATATTTGGGGCTGTGAATTGCCTTGAGGCGATGAAAGTGGGTCATGCAGTGTTGTACTTGAAAGATGAAGCCGATTTATGGTGGAAGGAGAATGGGAATAGGATTAGTTCTGAGGAAGGTTTCAATTGGGATTCTTTTACTATTGCTTTGAGAGGAAAGTTTTACCCTGCCTTTATGAGGAAGAAAGAGGCTCAAGAGTTCATAAACTTTAGGATGGGGAGTATGACTATTTCTGAGTATTACAACAAGTTCATAGCGTACGTTGTCTAGATTTGCACCTGAGGTTGTAGCTATTGAAGAACTGAAAGCTCAGAGGTTTGAGCAAGGACTGACTGAAAAGATTCAATTGGGATTAGGTGGTGAGACCTTTACATCCCTAGATATTGTTTATGGGAGAGCTACCCATATTTATGGACTGCAATCAAGGCATGATAAGAAGAATCCTGTAATAGGTGAGAAAAGGAAGGATTTCAATGATAGTGGAAATGAAGGAAGTTTTAAGAGAAACAGGAATGGGAATGGAAATTTCCAAGGGAGAAGTGGCCAAGGTTTTAATGGTAAGGCCCAGTATGAGAGGAGTTACAATTGTAAGAGGTGTAACAAGAATCATCCTGGTAAAGACTGCAAAGGAGAGCTAATGACTTGTCATTATTGCCAGAAGAAGGGGCATAAAGAATTTGAGTGTTTCACCAAGCAGAAGAGAGAACAAAATGGTAATGGGAATGGTAGTCAAGGAAGGTCATGGTACAATCACGCGAGCAACCAAGGGTCGAAGCTTATGGGATCGCCGATTGGTAAAGGAAGCTAAGGAAAGCCTGTTAATGGGAACAACAACAACAACAACAACAACCAGAGTAAAGCTCCGGAGAAGCTGTTCATGATGAGTCACAATGAAGCTGAAAAGTTTATCGATGTAGTTTTTGGTACTTTTTCTATTAAATCCGTTATAGTTAAAACGTTATTTGATTCTGGAGCGACCTATTCATTTATTTATTTGTCCATCGTAAAGAGTTTTGGTGATCGAGTAAACTACGAAGTGATTGACTTACCCATAAGTATACCTACTGGAGAAGTTATAAGGTGTATTAAGATGTATAGAGACTTACCTTTAAAGATAGGAGAATGTGTCTTTCTTTCTAATCATATAGAATTCAATTTGGGAGATCTAGACGTCATTTTTGGAATGAACTGGTTAGGTTCCTATAAGGCCAAAATAGATTGCGAAGCTTAGAAGGTAGTATTGAAGAGTCCATTAGGAAAGTCAACTTCATATCGACGATTAACTTAAGAGTTTTGGGATTATTTCCGCAATGCAAGTGAAGAAGTTAATAAAGAATGGGTGTGAGTTGTTCTTTTGTAGTGTGCGAGATGTGATCAAAGAAGTTGAGTATATACCAATTTTGATTGAGGATATACCGATTGTGAATGAGTTTCTGGATGTGTTTCCAAATGAGATTGCTGGTATGCCACCTAAGAGAGCTATTGAGTTTACCATAGATGTAGTTCCTGGTACTACACCTATTTCGAATGCACCGTACATAATGACACCTCTTGAGATGAGCGAGTTGAAGATGCAATTGCAAGAATTATTGGAGAAGGGTTATATTAGGCCTAGTGCGTCACCTTGGGGAGCACCTGTGCTATTTGTGTAGAAGAAAGATGGAAGTATGAGGTTGTGCATTGATTATAGGGAGTTGAACAATGTGTCAATTAAGAATAAGTATCATTTGCCTAGGATAGATGACCTATTCGATCAGTTGAATGGAGCAAGTGTGTTCTCGAAGATCGATTTGTGTTCTGAGTATCACCAATTGAAGGTAGCCGATAAGGACATACCTAAGACTGCATTTAGGACGCGTTATGGTCACTATGAGTTTGCAATGATGCCGTTTGGATTGACCAATGCACTGGTTATATTCACAGACTTGATGAATAGGATATTCCATGAGTTTTTTGATAAGTTCGTCGTAGTGTTTATTGATGATATTTTGATCTATTCGAAGAGTGAAGAAGAGCATGATGAACATTTGAGGATAGTTTTGGAGACGCTTAGGAAGAACCAAATGTATGCAAAATTCTATCGCATTCTCTAAGTGTGAGTTCTGATTGGAGAAAGTAGCATTTTTGGGTCATTATGTATCCAAGGAAAGAGTTTTGTGGATCCTGCGAAGATACAAGCCGTTAGTGAGTGGCCTACACCGAAGAATGTGTCTGATATAAGAAGTTTTCTGGGATTAGCTGGCTATTATAGGAGATTTGTGAAAGGTTTCTCGAAGATAGCAAGGCCGATGACTAGTTTGATGATGAAAGAGTTGAAGTATGAGTGGAACGAGAAGTGTGAGGAAGCCTTTCAGACTTTAAAAGAGCGATAACCTCCGCACCTATTTTAACCCTGCCTGATGGAAATGACGAATTCGAAGTGTATAGTGATGCTTCGAAGAATGGATTAGGGTGTGTTCTGCAGCAAAATGGGAAGGTGTTCGAGTATGCATCGCGTTAATTAGTTGAAGTCGTATGAGTCGAATTATCCTACCCATGACCTAGAGCTCGCTGCTATTGTGTTTACATTGAAGATTTGGCGACATTATTTGTATGCAGCGACTTGTAAGATGTTTACTGATCACATTTTCACTCAGAAGGATCTCAATATGAGACAAAATATTGTTGAAATTGATTAAGGACTATGACCTAGATATTCAGTACCATGAGGGGAAAGCGAATGTAGTCGCCGATGCTTTGAGTAGGAAGTAGAGTCATAGCGTGAATGCATTGGTAGTTCTTGAGAAATTGTACCGTGATATGCAAAGGCTTAGCCTTGAAATTTTGAATCCTGGAGAGATTGAAGAAATATTGAGTGCTTTGTCTTTGGGATCGTCGATTTTCGACGAGATCAAAGAGAGTCAGGTTGGAGACGAGCACCTAGACAAGATTAAGGAGAAGATGAAGGAAGGAAAAGAAGTTGATTTAAAGGTTCATGATGATGGAAGCTTAAGCTTTAAAGGAAGGTGGTGTATACCACAAAAGTGTGAAGAGCTTAAGAGGAAGCTTATGGAGGAAGGACACAATACTCCATTTTCTGTGCACCCTGGTGGTGATAAGTTATATAAGGATCTTAAGGAGATTTATTGGTGCCCGAATATGATGCGAGAAGTCGCCGAGTTTGTGTCGAAGTGTCTGACATGTCAGAAAGTAAACATCGATCATAAGAGACCGATGGGGAAGGTCCAGTCATTAGAATTCCCTGGATGGAAGTGGGATTCGATATCAATGGACTTTGTGACTGCTTTCCCAAAGACAAAAAATGGCAATGATACTATTTGGATTATCGTGGACCGACTGACGAAATCTGATGTGTTCATTCCGATCAAGGAAACATGGAAAAAGAAACAACTTGCCAAGAACTATATTAAGCACGTGGTGAGACTGCATGAAGTCTCAAAGGACATTATTTCAGATCGTGATTCGAGATTCTTCTCGAAATTTTGCAAAAGGTCCAGTTGCATCTTGGAACGACGTTGAAGATGAGTATTGCTGTAATACCCCGAAATTTCGAAATTTAGTTTATTATTTATTACGCTTTAATATTAATTCCATTTAAATATATTTACTAATAACTTTGTTTTATTTAATAAGATGTTTATTAAAAATAATTTATTAAATGATTTATCAAAACGATTTAAAATTTAAATGCATTATATTTAAATATTTTTGTTGTTCATTTTAATTATATCTAAATAATTTAATTAGGGACCATTTTTATTGAAGTTCCACTTTGTTTAATCAAGTACCCTAAACTAAACCATGTTGAAGCCAAACAATGTAATACCAAGTCCAATGTCCAACACCTTGTCTAAAAGCCATAAGCCCAAACTACTTAGCAAAAATAAATGAAAAAGAAAACAAATCCAAAAAAAAAAGAAAACCAGAAAACCATCTTCTTCTTCCCACCATTCTCCCTCACCCATGAATCAAGCTCAACCACAAAAGTAAAGAAAAATCAGTAGTACCAACTCTATGTCAGAGGACTTTGAAAATCAAGCACAAATTCAATAGCTCTTGTCAGGAACTCAAACCACAAATCCCGAATTTTGGAAGTAAAATCATTCCATAGTCAAAAGTGAATCTCAAGCACCATACTTCACCATTAATGGAGCTTGACTCCCAAAGCTCAAAATTCTGATCAAACCATCTATAAATACTGAACTACGTTCACCCAATTGCTCAAGCAAACAAATTAAACTTCAAAGGTTTACTTCAATCTCTTTCTCTTCTTCCTTAATTTCTGGTTTTTGTTTTAAAAATTAAAATAAAATTGCAACCCACCATTAACATTTTCACTGTTTCTCTGAACCACCGCAACACCGCCACCAAACTCCTCCCTTTGCAGCACCTCCTCCCTGTCTGGAACCCACGCCCAACCGCTCACCTGAACCACAATCCCCGCCTGAGCTCCGCCATGCACCGCCATCAAAACCACCCTTGCCACCTCCCTCTTATTTCCCCCTGATTCGCCTCCTCTATTTTTGTCCTCCCTTCCTCATTTTTTTTCGGTTTGTGAAACTGATTCTTTTAATCAGTGAAACCTCTCCTTTTCCTTTTTTTTGTTTTATTAGTTTATTTTTTAAATAAAAAAAAAAACAAATGACTTTCCTAAATTGAATTGCTTTACTAAGTTGGTATATTTTAGATTAATTAATTTAGCCTTTTATAACTTGAAAATATTTCTTAATTTTCTAAAAAAGTAAGAAGTATAATAAAGTTAGTTTTCTATGTTTAAAATAATTGTTTTAAGTTAATGAAAATTAAGTTGAAGTAATCTTTGAGAACTTAAAATGATTTCATAAATAATTTGAAAAACATAAACTTTGATTTATAAACTCTCTTAAAATCATTAAGAATTTCTTTAAGTCATTTGAATTGTTTATTTTATATATAAGAAGGGGTTATTTAGGTAACTAACTTAGATCTCGTTAACGTCTATTGTAGACTCCGATTGCGTAGACGAGGATATCAAGAGTGCTAATCCGTTCGTGAACTTAACTTTTGGGCACGCGTCACGAGGTAATCTCCGATGTCCATTTAAACGTAGTGGCCGTTATGATAAAAACGAATTAATTATGTGACTATGTGAATTAGAATATGAATTATGATTATGGTTTATAATTATGGATTATGCACGAGGAATGAGTATGACAAATGAAGTAACTTGAATAACGGACGATATGACAACTTTAACGTTATTAACGTCATAACGGCACTAATAGTGACTTTATGTTATTATTATTATCACTATTATTTAAATAACGTTATTAATGTTACCATAATTATTATTAATATTATTACTATTATCGTTATTAAAATTCTTGTTATTGTTATCGTTATTATTAATATTGAAGTTATGAGTGAAAGTTAGAAATTATCAAGAACATATGATAATTGGATGATTATGAGTTAATCAATGTAACCAAGTGACGGTTATGATAATGAATACGAATGGGCTCTCTGATTAAGTTATGTATGAATTGAATTCTAGATTTGGAATAAGTGTATTCACTCTTGATTAAATGAACTAACGCATATATGTACATGTCATATGTGATGACTTGAATTAAAAACTATTAATCACTTAAAGTGAAATATCGGAGGGAAATGATGAACATGTTGCCCTGTATAGGAGGTTCAGCGGCCACCTACAGGTTCTCTAGTTACTATGCTGATTTTCTGTTACTTGTCTTCCTTCTATCTTGTTGTGGTCCAAGTAGAAATGGGTGTGCACACTAGGGACTCTGTTATTATGGCCTTTATGTTATCCGTAGGTGGTTACAGGGGATTGACCCCGCCCTACAATGTTGAAGTAAGAGGTTACAGGGGATTGACCCGGGCTTACTGGCATTCTCTTTCCTCTCCTTAAATAACTGGATTAATTGAATTAAGTATGTGATTATTCATTGTATATATGTATATATGCTATGCTTTCTAACCCTATTAACCTACTATTTAACAAAGTATTTTCAACTTTAGTATTTTACGGGATGGAGTTGGAATTACTCAGTTTTTCTGATTTTTGGGAGCTTGTCTCTCTTGTCTCTTTTCAATGTATTTGTGCAGGTGGGTGATCGACTGGGGAACAAAGGGAGATCATTTAGAGTTGTCATCAACTTAGCTTATGATTTAGCTTCCGCTGGAACTCTGAAACACTTAAGTAATTAGTAATATTTAATGAACGATATGCTTGGTTGGAAGGATTAATTTATTTGAATTTAGCATACTTTAATCTAGCCTTGCATTTATTTCCAAGCTAAGGAGATAAGTGCGGCGGTAGCACGCCCGTTGAGTCGATCCCTCGTGGATTTTCCCCCATCTCGAGTTTTATTAAATGAGAAGGGTTCGGATTGGCGGGGGTGTTACAAAGTGGTATGAGAGCGGAGTTTAGATTAACTAGGGAAAGATTAAAATTATCAATTGAGGAAAATGAATCAAATAGGGTTAAACTTAAAATTGGTTTAGGAAGTTAAAATAATAAAAATATTTAGGAAAAATGAATTAGATTAAAATGTTAATTAAGGGTTTAGTATGGGTACGAATGGGTTATGTGTACTTGTATGAAGCTACTCGTTAAAGGTACTTATTAATTATTTATGATATTTTATTAGATGGCCAAGACACGTTTGACTGCCAGGAAATGCACCAAAACCCCTTGTCAAGGACCTTACCTTCTAAGGATGAGGGTAGGAGAGTGTATTTTCAGCTTATATTTACAGGTTACGGTTAACAATAAAGTGCTACCACCTCAATGAAGGCCATGGGCATTCGGATTACCTCACGCCACCTAAATAGGCCGATGTTTTGATTCACACTCTTCCCAACGATGGTCCTTATGATGGAATCATGAACGAATACTCTGATGTTTTGAAAAATGGAAGGCCAAACTATGAACGATACACATTGAAAGGGAAGTGGTATCTCACGTTGAGTTACCTGGAGAAAAGAATGCTTGATGTCAGGGCCAAGTGGCTTAATGACTAATTACCCACTGATGACGAACCCAACGATAGTGGAGATGAAGAAGTAGGAAGCAACCCCGCCTCACCCGTTGTAAATCTCAATGGAGATGGAGACGGAGATGAAGGTAAAGACGAGGACCCGTCCGAGTACACTGACTAAAAACCCAAATCCCAACCCCTGACCCTTAGATTTCTAATTAAAGGTCGTAAAAGACCAATTAACTTGTTAACTTAGTTAAGGATGGTGCCACTAATGCTTATTTGACTATTTGAAAACTCTTATGCTACTAGGAACAAATTGTTATGGCACTTTTAAAGTAATGAATGATGAACTTTTGACATGTGAATTGAGTGTGAAATGAATGATGAACTTTTGATATGTGAATTGGGTATGAAATGAATGAATAGTGAGAACCATGATTATGTGAATTAGCCTTTATAGAAGAATCATTGTGAACCGTAGAAATACAATGTGAATAACGCAGGTAGCTTATGGAATACGTTTATACGGGATCTAGAGCAAGGCGAAAAGAAATCCAAATGGCCGAAACTCCTGAACAAGTTGCAACACGAATTAGGACTCTCGAGCAACTAGCTCAGAGGTTTGGCTTAGTCCTTCAAAACCAACTCTACAACAACCACCATGAAGACGATTCGCAAGCTGCAATGGCGAAAAAGATTTCCGCTTTGAAACCACCAACCTTCGTTGGGGGAGAAGACCCACTACTTTCTCAAAAACTGAATAAGAGATTTCGAAAATATTTTCACGGCCATGGGTACGCCTGAGGCCCAAAAAGTAGACCAAGCAATCTTTTATCTGCATGATGATGCTGATACTTGGTGGGAAAGTGTAGGACCTACTGTTAAAGCTCAAGAGAACATTAACTGGGAAGCGTTTAAGGTAGCGATTAAGGCTCGATTCTTCCCCGAGCACATCCGTAGGCAGAAGTACAATGAGTTTAGTATAGTAGGTTTAACCAGAGCTATAACATGAGTGTGCAAGAGTACGCTCAGAAATTCAATGAGTATGCCCGATTCTGCCCAACTGTAGTGACATCCAGACTCGGTTAGGAGGAAGTACCTCCGCCACATTCGCGGAAGCGTTTGCTAAAGCTTCGAACCTGGAGAGAATCTTACAGCGTGAGAGAGGGGTGCTAGGCAGACACAAAAGGAAGGAACCTACCGGCAACAGCAACAGCCAAGGGTACGACAAAAGGCCCAACAACAACAATGGTGGATGCTACAACAATCGCAACAATCGGAATTCTGGGCAACAGGCCCAACAAGGAAATAGGAACCAAAAGAACTTTGTTTGCAAGAAGTGTGGCAAGAGCCATCCAGGGTTCACTTGTCTGGTTTTTGTTTTGAAAATAGAAAATAAAATTGCAACCCACCATTAACATATTCACTGTTTCTTTGAACCACCGTCACCCACCACTCGAACCACCTGACCCCCGTCCCTGCCTGACTTCACTGTCAAACACCACCTGAACTACGGCAGCACCGCCAGCCAAACTCCTCCCTTCGCAGCACCTCCTTCGTGTCTGGAACCCACGCCCAACCGCTCACCTGAACCACACTCCCCGCCTGAGCTCCGCCATGCACCGCCATCAAAACCACCATTGCCACCTCCCTCTTATTTCCCCCTGATTCGCCTCCTCTATTTTTGTCCTCCCATCCTCATATTTTTTGGGTTTGTGAAACTGATTCTTTGAATCAGTCAAACCTCTCCTTTTCCCTTTTTTGTTTTATTAGTTTATTTTTTTAATAAAAAAACAAAACAAATGACTTTCCGAAATTGTCTTGCTTTTCTAAGTTGGTATATTTTAGATTAATTAATTTAGCCATTTATAACTTGAAAATATTTCTTAATTTTCTAAAAAAGTAAGAAGTATAATAAAGTTAGTTTTCTATGTTTAAAATAATTGTTTAAGTTAATGAAAATTATGTTGAAGTAATCTTTGAGAACTTAAAATGATTTCATAAATAATTTGAAAAACATAAACTTTGATTTATAAACTCTCTTAAAATCATTAAGAATTTCTTTAAGTCATTTGAATTGTTTATTTTATATATAAGAAGGGGTTATTTAGGTAAATAACTTAGATCTCGTTAACGTCTATTGTTGACTCCGATTGCGTAGACGAGGAATATCAAGAGTGCTAATCCGTTTGTGAACTTAACTTTTGGGCACGCGTCACGAGGTAATCTCCGATGTCCATCTAAACGGCGTGGCCGTTTGGATAAAACGAATTAATTATGTGACTATGTGAATTAGAATATGAATTATGATTATGGTTTATAATTATGGATTATGCACGAGGAATGAGTATGACAAATGAAGTAACTTGAATAACGGACGATATGACAACTTTAACGTTATTAACGTCATAACGGCACTAATAGTGACTTTATGTTATTATTATTATCACTATTGTTAAAATAATGTTATTAATGTTACCATCATTATTATTAATATTATCGTTATTAAAATTATTGTTAATACTATTATTATTATTGTTATCGTTATTAGTAATATTGAAGTTATGAGTGAAAGTTAGAAATTATCAAGAACATGTGATAATTGGATGATTATGAGTTAATCAATGTAACCAAGTGACGGTTATGATAATGAATACGAATGGACTCTCTGATTAAGTTATGTATGAATTGAATTCTGGATTTGGAATAAGTGTATTCACTCTTGATTAAATGAACTGACGCATATATGTACATGTGATATGTGATGACTTGAATTAAAAACTATTAATCACTTAAAGTGAAATATCGGAGGGAAATGATGAACATGTTGCCTTGTATGGGAGGTTCAGCGGCCACCTACAAGTTCTCTAGTTACTATGCTGATTTTCTGTTACTTGTCTTCCTTTCTATCTTGTTGTGATCCAAGTAGAAAGGGTGTGCACACTAGGGACTTTGTTATTATGGCCTTTATGTTATCCGTAGGTGGTTACAGGGGATTGACCCCGGCCTACAATGTTGAAGTAAGTGGTTACAGAGGATTGACTCGGGCTTACTGGCGTTCTCTTTCCTCTCCTTAAATAACTGGATTAATTGAATTAAGTATGTGATTATTCATTGTATATATATGTATATATGCTATGCTTTCTAACCCTATTAACCTACTATTTAACAAAGTACTTTCAACTTTAGTATTTTACGGGATGGAGTTGGAATTACTCTGTTTTTCTGATTTTTGGGAGCTTGTCTCTCTTGTTTCTTTTCAATGTATTTGTGCAGGTGGGTGATCGACTGGGGAACAAAGGGAGATCATTTAGAGTTGTCATCCACTTAGCTTATGATTGAGCTTCCGCTGGAACTCTAAAACACTTAAGTAATTAGTAATATTTAATGAACGATATACTTGGTTGAAAGGATGAATTTATTTGAATTTAACATACTTTAATCTAGCCTTGCATTTATTTCCAAGCTAAGGAGATAAGTGCGGCGGTAGCACTCCCGTTAAGTCGAACTATCGTGGATTTTCCAGCATCTCGAGTTTTATTAAATGAGAAGGGTTCGGGTTGGCGGGGGTGTTACAAAGTGGTATCAGAGCGGAGTTTAGATTAACTAGGGAAAGATTAAAATTATCAATTGAGGAATATGAATCAAATAGGGTTAAACTTAAAATTGGTTTAGGAAGTTAAAATAATAAAAATATTTAGAAAAAATGAATTAGGATTAAAATGTTAATTAAGGGTCTAGTATGGGTACGAATGGGTTATGTGTACATGTATGAAACTACTCGTTAAAGGTACTTATTAATTGTTTATGATATTTTATTAGATGACCAAGACACGTTTGACCGCCAGGAAATGCACCAGAACCCCTTGTCTAAGACCTTACCTTCTAAGGATGAGGGTAGGAGAGTGTATTTTCAGCTTATATTTACAAGTTACGGTTAACAATAAAGTGTTACCACCTCAATGAAGGCCGTGGGTATTCGGATTACCTCGCGCCACCAAAATAGGCCGATGTTTTGATTCACACTCTTCCCAACGATGGTCCTTATACGGGAATCAAGAACGAATACTCTGATGTTTTGGAAAATTGAAGGCCAAACTATGAACGATACACATTGAAAGGGAAGTGGTATCTCACGTTGAGTTACCTGGAGAAAAGAATGCTTGATGCCAGGGCCAAGTGGCTTAATGACTAATTACCCACTGATGACGAGGAACCCAACGATAGTGGAGATGAAGAAGTAGGAAGCAACCCCGCCTCACCCGTTGTAAATCTCAATGGAGATGGAGACGGAGATGAAGGTGAAGACGAGGACCCGTCCGAGTACACTGACTAAAATCCCAAATCCCAACCCCTGACCCTTAGATTTCTAATTAAAGGTCGTAAAAGACCAATTAACTTGTTAACTTAGTTAAGGATGGTGCGACTAATGCTTATTTGACTATTTGAAAACTCTTATGCTACTAGGAACAAATTGTTATGGCACTTTTAAAGTAATGAACAATGAACTTTTGACATGTGAATTGAGTGTGAAATGAATGATGATGAACTTTTGATATGTGAATTGGGTATGAAATGAATGAATGGTGAGAACCATGATTAGGTGAATTAGCCGTTATAGAGGAATCAATGTGAACCGTAGAAATACAATGTGAATAACGCAGGTAGCTTATGGAATACGTTTATACGCGATCTAGAGCAAGGCGAAAAGAAATCCAAATGGCCGAAACTCCTGAACAAGTTGCAACACGACTTAGGACTCTCGAGCAACTAGCTCAGAGCTTTGGCTTAGTCCTTCAAAACCAGCTCTACAACAACCACCATGGAGACGATTCGCAAGCCGCAATGGCGAAAAAAATTTCCGCTTTGAAACCACCAACCTTCGTTGGGAGAGAAGACCCACTACTTCTCGAAAACTGGATAAGAGATTTCGAAAAGATTTTCACGGCCATGGGTCGCATGAGGCCCAGAAAGTAGACCAAGCAACCTTTTATCTGCATGAAGATGCTGATACTTGGTGGGTAAGTGTAGGACCTACTGTTAAAGCTCAAGAGAACTTTAACTGGGAAGCGTTTAAGGTAGCGATTAAGGCTCGATTCTTCCCCGAGCACATCCATAGGCAGAAGTACAATGAGTTTAGTAGGTTTAACCAGAGCTATAACATGAGTGTGCAAGAGTACGCTCAGAAATTCTATGAGTATGCCCGATTCTGCCCAACTGTAGTGCCAGATGAAGGAACTAAGGCTCAAAAGTTCGAAGACGGACTTAGGTTTGACGTCCAGACTCGGTTAGGAGGAAGTACCTCTACCACATTCGCGGAAGCGTATGCTAAAGCTTTGAACCTGGAGAGAGTCTTACAGCGTAAGAGAGGGGTGCTAGGCAGACACAAAAGGAAGGAACCTACCGGCAACAACAACAGCCAAGGGTACGACAAAAGGCCACAACAACAATGGTGGACGCTACAACAATCGCAATAATCGGAATTCTGGACAACAGGCCCAACAAGGAAATAGGAACCAAAAGAACTTTGTTTGCAAGAAGTTTGCCAAGAGCCATCCAGGTTCACTTGTCAGTGTGAAAGGATCATGTGTTTAGAGTGTGGAGAAGTAGGTCACAAATTGTTCAACTGTCCCAAGAAGCAAGCTCAAAATGGACCAAATGGGAACAATGGTAACAATGGAGGTGGAAATGGAATTCAAAACTTCTATAACAATCGCCCCAGTGGAGGAAAAGCTGCACAGAACGGGAACCAAAACAGCCGCTCTTTTGGAGGTGGAAATGGAAACTATGGAAAGAATGGCAATGGAGGCTACACCAATGGAAGGATCAATGTCATGAGCCGAACTAAAGCCGAAACCGATGCCAATGTTGTGACGGGTACTTTTCTCGTAAACTCAAACCCTGCTTATGTACTTTTTGATTCTGGAGCGTCTCATTCTTTTATTTCTAGCACTTTTGGTAATAAGTATCCCCTCAAGTCTACCTAGTCTTGTCAAGCCAATATAGCCATGCCTACCAGTGAAACTATTTCTTGTAAATCTCTTTTCCAAAGTATCCCTGTATTCATAGCTGGTACTGAATTACCGGTCGATCTTATCCTTTCTGACCTAAAAGACTTTGACGTTATCTTGGGGATGAATTGGTTAGCTAAGTTTAAAGCCAAAATCGAGTGTCATAACCAAAAAATATCTCTTAGAGGACTAAAGGGAAATATGATATCTTATAAAGGCATAACCTTCCAGTCTGACGTCCAAATAATCTCGGCCTTGAACCTTCAAACCTATCTTAGAAAAGGCTACCCAGTCTACCTGCGCCAAGTAAGGGACGTAAGCGTGGAAAACGAGGAGTTGACTCAGATTCCGGTAGCAGAGGAGTTTCCGGATGTATTTCCCGAAGAGCTACCTGGGATGCCGCCAGTCAGAGAAGTGAGCTTTAAGATCGACTAAGCTCCGGGAACAGGATCTATCTCTAAGGCTCCGTATCGAATGACACCTGCAGAAATGCAAGAATTGAAGGTGCGGTTGGAGGAATTATTGGAAAAATGGTACACTCGACCTAGTGTTTTTCTTTGGGGAGCCCCGGTATTATTTGTTCGAAAGAAAGACGGATCTTTGAGGTTGTGTATCGATTATAGGGAGTTGAATAATGCCACGGTAAAGAATAAATATCCGCTCCCGAGAGTTGAGGATTTGTTCGATCAGCTCCAAGGTGCAACAGTGTTTTCCAGAATCGATGTGAGGTCGGGTTATCACCAATTACTAATTGTTGAAGAGGACATCCCGAAAACAGCCTTTTGTACGAGATATGGCCATTATGAGTTCACCGTCATGCCTTTTGGACCCACTAATGCGCCCGCAGCTTTTATGGACCTCATGAATAGGACTTTCCAGCCATACTTGGATAAGTTCGTGATAGTGTTCATCGATGATATATTGGTATACTCGAAGGATAAAGAAGATCATAAGGCTCAGTTGAGGAAAGTCTTGGAGATTCTTCGAGAAAAGCAATTGTACGCCAAGTTCTCGAAGTGTGAATTTTGCTTGGAAAAAGTTTTATTTTTGGGTCAGGTGATATCAAAAGAAGGCGTTTCCGTAGATCCATCGAAGATTCGAGAAGTGACCGATTGGCCTCAACCTAAGAACGTCACCGAAATAAGGAGTTTCTTGGGTTTAGCTGGATATTACTGGAGATTTGCGAAAGATTTTTTGAGAACGACCCAACCTCTCGCTAACCTGATGAAGAAAACAACAAAGTTTCATTGGGATGATAAGTGTGAGGAAGCATTTCAAGAGCTGAAGAAGAGGCTTACAACAACCCCGATATTGACATTGCCCTCTAGAGTAGAAGGATTTGAAGTTTATAGTGATGCCTCGAAGAAAGGTTTTGGGTGTGTCTTGATGCAACATGGTAAAGTAGTGGCCTATGCGTCGAGACAACTCAAACCGCATGAGCAAAATCACCCTACTAATGACTTGGAGTTAGGAGCAATCGTGTTTGCGCTGAAAATTTGGAGGCATTACTTGTATGGAGTGCAGTGTAAAGTCTATACAGATCACAAGAGTTTAAAGTATCTGTATACGCAATAGGAGTTGAATATGAGACAAAGACGTTGGCTTGAGCTTATAAACGACTATGATTTGAAGATAGTGTATCAAGAGGGAAAAGCGAACAAAGTAGCTAATGCGTTGAGTAGGAAGAGTGCTCTTTCGCTAAACGTGTTGATTTTGGCAGATGAAGTGTGTGAAGAGATCAAGAGATTGAGTTAGGGAAATAGTTGAGCCCAAATATGTGAAAGCTCAGTTGAATGCTCTTACTGTTGGACCGGACATATTCGAGGAGATTCGGGTGAAACAAGCTGCGGATAAGTGGTTAAGCAAGTTAAGAGAGATGAAAGAAAGTAGTCAAGCACCGGAGTTCGAGATCGACGACAATGGCGTTGCGAAGTTTAAACGGAGATTATGTGTGCCACAGGATGAGGAACTCAAGACGAGAATTCTAAGGGAAGCCCATAGCTCGCCGTATTCCATACATCCAGGAGGAGATAAGCTCTATAAGGATTTGAAGAAACATTTTTGGTGGCCTAGGATGAAGCAAGAAGTAGCCGATTTCGTGGAAAAATGTTTAACATGCTAGAAGGTGAAAATAAAGCATATGAAGCCTGGAGGGAAATTGCAACCGTTGGAAGTGCCAGGATGGAAATGGGAATCTATCTCTATGGATTTCATCATGGGGTTACCGAATACGAGGTCGGGAAAGAATGCAATATGGGTAATAGTGGACCGTTTGACAAAGACGGCAAGATTCGTGGCAATGAAGGATACTTGGTCGTTGAAACAGTTGGCGGATGCTTACCTTAATGAGGTGATTAGGCTACATGGTGTTCCGAAGGACATCGTTTCGGATAGGCACTCGAGATTCTTATCTAAGTTCTGGAAACAGCTTCAGACAGCCGTGGGTACACTATTGAAATTCAGCACAAACGTTCACCTAGCAACAGATGGTCAAATGGAGAGAGCCATTCAGACCTTGGAGGATATCTTAAGAGCATGCGTAATGGATTTTGGAGGATATTGGGATGATCATTTGATGTACATTGAGTTCTCGTATAACAACAGTTATCACTCGAGCATAGGAATGGCTCCTTATGAGGCGTTGTACGGACGAAAATGTAAGAGTCCTATATGTTGGAGCGATGTGACCAGAAATGATTGAAGAGACTACCAACAAGGTGAAGTTGATTCAAGTGCGTATGAAAGCAGCTCAGGATCGACAAAAATCGTATGCTGATCAAAGGAGACGAGATTTAGAATTTGAAGTTGGAGAAAAAGTGTTGCTGAAAGTTTCACCAACCAAGGGAGTAATGAGGTTCGGTAGAAAAGGAAAGTTGAGTACTCGTCATATCGGGCCCTACGAGATACTCGAAAGAATTGGGGAAGTGGCCTATAGATTAGCCTTGTCCGCAAAGTTAGCCAATGTTCATAATGTCTTTCATGTGTCTCAACTTCGTAAATATGTCCCCGATCCCTCCCATGTTATCCAACCTGGAAACCATTGAACTAGATGAGACCCTCACCTTTGAAGAACGTCCAGCTAGAATCCTTGATTCCAAAATGAAAAATACCCGGAACAAGGCTGTAAAGTTAGTTAAAGTTTTGTGGTCTAATCATCAAACCGAGGAACCAAGTTGGGAAACGGAAGATGACATGAGAAAGTGTTATCCCGAACTCTTTTCTGAGGTACGATTATCGAGTTTCGGGGACGAAACTCCTTAAGGGGGATCGAATGTAATACTAACAAAGCGTAAAACTACTATTTCGTTAATATTAAATATCTAACTTTAAAGTTCGAGGACGAACTTTGTTTTTGAGGAGGAGTAGATGTAAGACCTCGAAATTTCGAAATTTATTTTATTATTTATTACGCTTTAATATTAATTCCACTTAAATATATTTACAAATAACTTTGTTTTATTTAATAAGATGCTTATTAAAAATAATTTAATTCATTCTAGAATTATTTAATAAATGATTTATCAAAACCATTTAAAATTTAAATGCATTATATTTAAATATTTTAGTTGTTCATTATAATTATATCTAAATAATTTAATTAGGGACCATTTTTATTGAAGTTCCACTTTGATAAATCAAGTACCCTAAACTAAACCATGTTGAAGCCCAAACAATGTAATACCAAGCCCAATGTCCAATACCATGTCTAAAAGCCATAAGCCCAAACTACTTAGCAAAAATAAAGGAAAAAGAAAACAAATACGAAAAAAAAAGAAACTCGAAAACCATCTTCTTCTTCCCAGCATTCTCGCTCACCCATGAATCAAGCTCAACCACAAAAGTAAAGAAAAATCAGTAGCACCAACTCCAAGTCAGAGAACTTTGAAAATCAAGCACAAATTCAATAGCTCTTGTCAGGAATGCAATCCACAAATCCCGGATTTTGGGAGTAAAATCATCCCATAGTCAAAAGTGAATCTCAAACACCATACTTCACCATTAAAGGAGCTTGACTCCTAAAGCTAAAAATTCTGATCAAACCATCTATAAATACTGAACTACATTCACCCAATTGCTCAAGCAAACAAATTAAACTTCAAAGGTTTACTTCAATCTCTTTCTCTTCTTCCTTAATTTCTGATTTTGTTTTGAAAATTAAAAATAAAATTGCAACCCACCATTAGCATTTTCACTGTTTCTCTGAACCACCGTCACCTACCACTCAAACCACATGACTCCCGTCCGTGCCAGACTTCGCCGTCAAACGCCACCTGAACCACCGCAGCACCGCTAGCCAAAATCCTCCCTTTGCAACACCTCCTCCCTGTCTGTAACCCGCGCCCAGCCACTCACCTGAACCACAGTCCCCGCCTGAGCTCCACCGTGCATTTCCATCAAAACCACCTGCGCCACCTCCCACTTCTTTCCCCCTGATTCGCCTCCTCTGTTTTGTCCTCCCTTCCTCATTTTTTATCGGTTTGTTAAACTTATTCTTTGAATCAAGGAAACCTCTCCTTTTCCCTTTTATTTGTTTTATTAGTTTATTTTTTTTTAAAAAAAAAACAAATGACTTTGCTAAATTGACTTGCTTTACTAAGTTGGTATATTTTAGATTAATTATTTTAGCCTTTTATAACTTGAAAATATTTCTTATTTTTCTAAAACAAAGTAAGAAGTATAACAAAGTTAGTTTTCTATGTTTAAAATAATTGTTTAAGTTAATGAAAATTAAGTTGAAGTAATCTTTGAGTACTTAAAATGATTTCATAAATAATTTGAAAAACATAAACTTTGATTTAAAAACTCTCTTAAAATCATTAAGAATTTCTTTAAGTTATTTGAATTGTTTATTTTATATATAAAAAGGGGTTATTTAGGTAACTAACTTAGATCTCGTTAACGTCTATTGTAGACTCCGATTACGTAGACGAGTAAAATCAAGATTGCTAATCCGTTCGTGAACTTAACTTTTGGGCACGCGTCACGAGGTAATCTCTGATGTCCATCTAAACGTAGTTCTGTTAGGATAAAACGAATTAATTATGTTACTATGTCAATTACAATATGAATTACGATTATGGTTTATAATTATGGATTATGCACGAGGAATGAGTATGAGAAATGAAGTAACTTGAATGACGGACGATATGACAACTTTAACGTCATAACGGCACTAATAGTGACTTTATGTTATTATTATTATTATCATTATTATTTACATAATGTTATTAATGTTACCAATATTATTATTACTATTATCGTAATTAAAAAAGTTATTATTTCTATAATTATTATCATTATTATTATTGTTATAGTTATTATTAATATTGAAGTTATGAGTGAAAGTTGGAAATTATAAAGAACATTTGATAATTGGATGATTATGAGTTAATCAATGTAACCAAGTGACGGTTATGATAATGAATACGAATGGGCTCTCTGATTAAGTTATGTATGAATTGAATTCTGGATTTGGAATAAGTGTATTCACTCTTGATTAAATGAACTGACGCATATGTGTACATGTGATATGTGATGACTTGAATTAAAAACTATTAATCTCTTAAAGTGAAATATCGGAGGGAAATGATGAACAGGTTGCCCTGTGTGGGAGGTTCAGCGGCCACCTACAGGTTCTCTGGTTACTATGCTGATTTTCTGTTACTTGTCTTCCTTTTATCTTGTTGTGATCTAAGTTGAAGGGGCGTGCACACTAGGGACTCTGTTATTATGGCCATTATGTTATCCGTAGATGGTTACAGGGGATTGACCCCAGCCTACAATGTTGAAGTAAGTGGTTATATGGGATTGACCCTGGCTTACTAGCGTTCTCTTTCCTCTCCTTAAATAACTGGATTAATTGAATTAAGTATGTGATTATTCATTGTATATATATGTATATATGCTATGCTTTCTAACCCTATTAACCTACTATTTTACAAAGTATTTTCAACTTAAGTATTTTACGGGATAGAGTTGGAATTACTCAGTTTTTCTGATTTTTGGGAGCTTGTCTCTCTTGTTTCTTTTCAATGTATTTGTGCAGGTGGGTGATCGACAGGGGAACAAAGGGAACTCTGAAACACTTAAGTAATTAGTAATATTTAATGAACGATATACTTGGTTGTAAGGATTAATTTATTTGAATTTAGCATGCTTTAATCTAGCCTTGCATTTATTTCCAAGGCGATAAGTGTGGCGGTAGCACACCAGTTGAGTCGAACCCTCGTGGATTTTCCCCCATCTCGAGTTTTATTAAATGAAAAAAGGTTCGGATTGGCGAGGGTGTTACAATTACGTTTCATCCTACGACATATGATTAGACTGAAAGGACCAATCAGACTTTGGAAGACATGTTGAGAGCGTGCTCAATTGATTTTCGAGGAAGTTGGGAAGACCACTTGGATTTGATCGAATTTTCGTATAATAATAGTTACCATGCAAGCATCAAGATGGCACCATTTGAGGGGTTGTATGGAAGAAAGTGTAGAAGTCTCATTTGTTGGAATGATTTTAGTGAGAATGTAGTATTGGGGACTGAATTTATTGAGAAAACTGTCAAGAATGTGAAGTTAATTTAAGCTAGAATTCAAGCTGGTCAAGATAGGCAGAAAAGCTATGCTGTTTTGAAGAGAAGGGAAGACGAATTCGCTGTTGGTATTAAGGTGTTATTGAAGGTATCACCGACGAAAGGTGTGATGAGATTTGGTAAGAAGGGCAAATTAAGTGCCAAGTACGTTGGCCCATATGAGATTTTACAAAGAGTTGGAAAGGTAGACTATAAGTTGGATTTACCAATGGAATTTGAGAAGATGCATGATGTATTTCATATTTCTCAACTTAAGAGATATATCCCTGATGAGAATCATGTTTTGGAACCCGAAAGAATCCAGCTAGATAGTTGCCTCCCGTAGGAGGAAAGACCTGTGAAAATCTTGAATAGAAAGGTGCGTAGTACATGCAATAAGGATGTGAGTATCGTGAAAGTGCTTTGGTCTAACCATGAATCCGAAGAAGCAACGTGACAAGCCGAAGATGAAATAAAGAAGAAGTATCCTGAATTGTTCATTGAGGTGAGTTACGAGGGCGTAACTCGTTTCTTTATGAGGGGTTGAATGCGATAAAATTTTGTGCTTTTTGCCCTATTTTATGGTATTTTTATGCGTTTTTATGCTTATTTTGGCGATTTGCACATGTTGGTGCAAAATAAATTGGTTTTCCGCTTTGGAAAATGTGTCCATATAGTGACACAAGTGGCTTTAAAGTATGCACATGTTGTGACACAAGTATTTCCAAATGGAGGATTTGAGTAAAATTTTGAAACTGTGACAGTTTTCGTGCCAAGTTTCGGGACGAAACTTATTTTAAGAGGGGTAGACAGCAATCCCCCCACAATTTTATGAATTTTATAAATATGTTTAAAGTATTTTTATATGTATTTTTAGTATTTAAATAATTAAATCTTTGAGTATTGACTATTTTAAAGTCAATGATTATTTAATATTTTAAATAGTCAAAGTATTTAAATAATTTTTAAGATAGACTTTGAGAGTCAACAATAAATTTAAATAAGTTTGATTAGTGGTACAAATGAATTTAATATTGCGTTAGAGGAACCCAAACCTTTTGTATCCTTTCATGTCATCATCACTCATTAAACTAAACAAACAAGCACATTATCCTTTGGACTTTAATGGAAACCTATAAATACACTACTTTCTCACAAATTTTACCTCTCATTAAACTTAAGAGACAAAGCCCTAAACCCTAATTTTCTCTCTATCTCACACGGCCCTCTCCTTCTCTTTTTTCTCTCACCCGATTTTGTCTTTCTTTTTTCTCTCTGTTGTCGCCAGCCAGCCTCCCTGCCGCCACCTCTGGCCGCCGCCAGTCCAGACGCCTGGCATCGCAGCCCAGCCGGTGCCACCTCCTCTTCGGGTGCCCTTTGTTCCTCTCTTATTTTGATTTATTTCCTCTCTTTTGTTATTATTATTTATGATGTTAATTGTTTTCATGTTTTAAGTATTATTGTATTGAATTGTAGTTTAAAGTTTGTATGTTTAGCTATTTTAATATTAATTTCAGATTATGTAATTAGTTTGGTGAAATAAATAAATTTTAGATTTAATATATGTGTTTAAATTAGGATTTTAAAGCATGGATTTTTAGTGTTTTTAAGAGTGAAAACTATAGTACTATATTAAGATTTATATAAATGAAGTACTTTAATCTTAAGATCTATTTTAAAGTAAGTTTAAAAGAGTTTTAAGAAAGTTATACCTTGCTGGAATTTTTATTGGTATACTTATAGAGGAAATTTTATTATTTGGTAGGAGGAGATTTCACCTTGAGAGAGTTTTAAGGTTGTGAAAGTGGCCTCCCGTATTGTTTACACAAGGTCCGTACATGCCTATGTGTTTTTACACTAGTATCATTTCCTAAGGTTAGGAATGATATAGTATCACGTGTAGGTAACTTTTTATAGTTCATATGTGGCTTATATTTAAGTAGATTTGCATGTTTTGTACTATTGTGTGAAGCATGTTGCCTATTATGAAGTATTACATGTTTGTATGGATGATTCATGCAAGCATGTGGGTTGGGAACGTATAATTTATTATTTCATATGAGGGATTAATAAATGTATTGTTTATTGGATCATGAAATGTATCATGTTGTTCCCTTGAATTTATTATATTATTTACTTTATAAGGACAGTGGGCCTTGTTTAGTAAAGTTGGATATTTATCTATTGACAAGTTGGTTGGTTGTTGATTCAAGTCAACAAATAAAGGTTTCTTGGTTATTGATCTTAGTGAATAAATAAATAGGATTAATTCTGGGTCAATTGAGTTGTATGATCACAATATTTATTCCTAAGATAAAATTGGAGTCTTGTGTATTCATGTTATTTATGTTGGTTGTCTTATTGTTGTGAGTCCCAACATCCAATAAAATATCAACACTTAAATGAGAAGTGAATAGTAATAAGTTTTAGACTTGTGCACGTCCGAAATATTGGACTAGTATGAGTTGGAGTACGTGGTGGTAGCCCATGACTTTCCTTGGGGACAGATTGATCACCGGGTCCTATTTTCATTTAATTAGTACCACGATATCGTTGGTCGTGGGAGTACGGAGTCACGCCCGTACTTCATCTTTTAAATTGAAGACAAGGTTTAGTTGGACAACTCTATCCATTGACTATTCAAATTTATTAATAAAATAATATGTTGGTTTTGTGGAGTCAAGTTCAGTCTAGTGGGTTTAATATTTTATTATGTTATTATTTATCCATGTTTTAATGCTTATTAGTATCATGTTAGGTTATGTGTTTTATTTATTATTTATGTACTCAGCTTTGCTGATTACGTGCTTTTCTATGTGTCGATCATGGCTGAGCCTTATTGATCCTGTAGTGACCCTATTTGGCGAGGAGTCTTTCACGATCAATATAGCACCGACCATTCTAGGTTTGAAGACGATGCATCCATTGGGATTTTGGGAGACAGTTTGGAGAGCCTGGGTTTTGGCCTCTTTTTAATACTCTTTATATTAGGTCCTTGTGGCCCTTAGAGATGGACGATTCAAAGACTTTGATGATTCTTTATTAGGAACTATTGAATCAAGTTTATGCATGGCTCCAATCTCTTTCGATTGTTATCCAAATTTTAGTGTCTTTTTAAGTTATAAGAATATCTTATCCTTCTTACTTTTGCAGATTAAAACTCATAATTACAAAATGTTCGATGGCTCAATTCCAGTAGCATTGATCTATAAAGTCCATTACAAAGTTATGATGTCTGCTTTTAATGCTAGACATATACAACATTGTAAGAAAGGAGAAACTCTCCTCCTCCAGACAGACCTTGATAGATCAAACATTAGAATCCTTAGGCCAATACAATGGGATAATGTCAATCTTCTTAAAGATTGGTTCCTCGAAGGAGCTGCTGAACCTGAGCAGTAATCCCCAACTCTTCCAGAATCTAATACCCACTTACAACAAGTTATACAATACTCTGATGGTAGTGTAAAACTTAGCTTTAACAGGAGCTCTAGCTCAAGATGTTCATACCATTCCTCTGTAGAAAGGCTTGGACGGTCCTCTCGCCTTCCTTCTATGAACAACATGCATTATAAATGACAAATCAGTTGTCCTAGAACCAATAACACGTAAAGGCCAAGGTATTCTATCGCAGATTTACCTTCCCCATCCATCAAAAATGTAGAATATAGTACCCAAGTATCACACCCGATCTATGCTGAACGACAGTCTCTTCCAGACTCACCCTCAGCCTCAGCTGTAACTGAAAATATTGAAAAAGATTTAGATCAATAAAAAATTAGTTCATGAAGACTTTTGTTCCCCACATAACCTCTCGAAGAGAACATGGTTTTTTAAGCACTTTCTAGATAATCGAGAAAAGATCCAAGAAAGTTATTACAACTTTGTAATAGAACATAAAGCTCATATTTTATTTTTTGATTGCTTTGAACTACATAGTTATGATCATAGCATTTATGACCCTTTTAATTCCATAGAACCTATCAACACCAACAGATTGACACCCGTCTAGGAGACTCCAGATGGCACTGTTCAAACTGACCATCCTCCTTTACGACAAATTTCCTTCTCCATAGGTGAGAACAAGGTAGAGGCTTCTCCTCTCAAGAAACTTCACGAAGAAACCACCACAAACCTTAAAAATATTGTCCTACAAAACAATTTTACAAACATTAGCCTTAACACTGTAGGAAAGCAGCTTTTTAGAATTGAGAAACAAAGCCTCAAAGAAGAGACAAGCTTAGTCTATACTCCTATCGAAAAGATCCTCCGAAATCCAATTTTTAAACCATTATAGATTTCGCAAAAGGCTCAAAAAGAAGTCACGACTTCAAAAACTGAATTTCTTCAAGCTATAGAAGACTATATTAGAAGGGTGGAACCTTCTACCTCAAAAATAGTTGAAGGAGAAACAGTCCAGAATAATACCATCAGTGTCCTACATTTAAATGACAACACCGATACAGAGACTAGCCCTAACCAAGATAAAACACCTGAATTAGCTAGACTCTGCTGGCCAAATACTGGACGTCTTGATATCATTCGTAGAAGGTCTAGTGAATTCCAAGTTGGAAGTCAACCTAACACAATTGTTCAACCAAAATATAATGCCTCTTCCATCTATTAATGGAATATAGATGGCATGACTGAACACCAAATATTAGACCTCTTGCAACAAATGACAATGGTGTCAAATGCTTACAAAACCCAATCTGGTACGTCGGATAATTAGGTAGCAGAACTCTTGATTGCATGCTTCTCTGGCTCGCTCAAAGGATGGTGGGATTTCTATATCACTAAACAACAGCAATTGGATATCTTAAATGCGATCCAGAAACAGAAGATTGGTTTCCCATTCTCAACCAGAATGGAGAACCGATCCAAGATTCTGTATCGACTTTAATTTTTACCCTATCACTACATTTTATTGGAGATTACTCCCATCTAAGAAACTTAGTGATCTTCGATGGTATAAAAATACTTTCCTAACTAGGGTGATGCTTCAGGAAGATTCAAACCAATCCTTTTGGAAAGAAAAATTCCTAACAGCTCTTCCAACCATCGTAGGAGAAAAGGTTAGAAACAAAATCCGAGAAGATTTTGGAGAGCATATTATCCCTTAAAATAGGCTAACCTATAATGAGTTAGTAAGCCTAACCTCTAAACAAGGCCTTCAAATATCTCAAGATTTGAAGCTTCAAAAACACTTAAAGCGGGAGCTAAAAGAAACTAAAAAGGAGTTGGGTTCCTTATGCTAACAATTTGATAACTCCTCCCCTCAAATAAACACTTGTAAAGGGAGTTGTAGTAAACCGGCCCCTACGAAAAACCCTATAAAGCCCGAAGGTTCTATAAGAAAGTTGAGAAAGTATTTCATAAAAAAACTTTCGAACAACGAAAAATGGAAGACCCATAAAAAACACCAGCAGACCACCACAAAACCTGACTTTAAAAACTTAATTTGTTTTAAATGTGGAAAAAAGGGTCATGCGGCTAGAGATTGTAGAATGTATAACAAAATCCAAAACCTTGGCCTAGATGATGAGACTCTAGGAAGAATTTGAGCCCTTCTAATAGAGTCTTCTGATGAGGAAACTGAATCTTATAATTCTGCTGAGAGTCATTGTAACAGCTCGATTCCTGAGCTGCTAGCTTAACTCGTTTAGCAATCACAAATCTCAATTAACACAAAAATAATAATAATCACTTACAAATTAGATGATACTCATAGCGGAAACAACCTGAAATATACGATCCTGGACCTGTGGGTTAAGATTTTTCTCCTTTGATTCATTTTACAGTACTTGTGTTTTATCAATTATGCTTTTTCTTAAGATTTTACTCAAAACTTTTTTATTTGTTTTTCTCTACATTTGTTTTTTCTCCCTATTACATTTCCTCTGATCCCTCTTTTTTATGATAAGCAAGGTAAGAATTATATTGCAATTAAACAGAACCAATACAACCCAAGGGCAGGAGACAGACCACCTGACCTGGGCCATCACAGCAGGCATTACAAGCCAAACAGACCTACCTTACTAAGGGATTTGTGAACCAGCTAATATCACTATTACTTACATGCCTAGGCAAAAAGCTATTGACTCTATGGTATACATTCTGCTGTATATATTTTACAACTTTATCTATACAAGCAATTTGATTATTCCACAAAGAATTATTCCTTTCTATCCCGATATTATATACAATACACATCATAGAAGTATAAACCACACTCCTCCTGAATTTATTAAGCTTTTTCCTATAAGACCACTTAATCATGCCCTGAATATCACTTGGATATCTAGAGAGACACAGCCAAAGAAAAATTTGTTGAGAACATTTCTTGCTTGAACTAACACTCAAAGAAAAGATGTTTGTGGTTTTCTCTGCAAAGTACCACAAAGCATACATATATCATCGCAACTATGCCCATCTCGCATCAAACGAGCTTTTGTGTTCGGCTCTCTCTGGATCGCGCGAACCAGGTAATAAACCTGTGTTTTGGTTGACCAAGCCTACACCATATTGCTTTGCCCCAAGTAACTCCTCTTGCAGCAGCAACAAGGCTCTTATAAGATTGCTTGATTGAATAGTGAGTCATGTTACTTAACTAGGACTCAGTAATAAACATCTTCATCTGCTCTTTAACTTGACAAATGGCTCTCCAGTACCAACTGTCACTTATTTTGGGAGAATACTCCCACCAGTTTTGCTCCTTAATGTAGATAGAATGAATCCACCTAACCCACAAATTATATTTTTTTGTAGTTATCATCCAAACATGTTTCCCCATGGCAGCCACATTCCACATTTTCAAGTTAATAAGCCCTAGACCTCCTTCATTCTTATGCTTACAAATGTTTTTCCATGCAATTTTGACAGGGCAACCATATTCTGCATTGCCTTTCCATAGAAAATTTCTCAAATGTTGTTGATTTTGCTGAAAATTTCTTTAGGAAGGATCATAATTTGAGCCCAATATGACTGCAGAGTCATCAAAATAGAATTAACCAAAGCGAGACGCCCAACAAAAGACATGTTTCTAGAACTCCAGATTTTCACTCTTGCACACATTTTGTCCACAATCTGCTCACATTCTGTAAGTGTGATCTTTTTAGAGCAAATGGGGATACCTAGATTACGAAAAGGAAAACTACCCTTTGTAAACCCAGTCATATCTAGATCCCTTTGAATATCTACTTCTGACATGCCAGAGCAATACACAGAAGTTTTAGCTGGACTTGCTTGCAACCTAGTTGTGTTGGAGAAGAATTTAAACCCTCTCATCATCAAATATATAGATTTGAAATCACCCTTACAACACAAAATTATATCATCAGCAAAACTCAAATGATTTAATTTTGCACCTCTACATTTAGGGTGAAATTTAAAGCCATCTTTATCCCCTACTAACTTCAAGATCCTGGAAAGATATTCAGCACAAAGCACAAAAAGGAGGGGAGATATGGGATGACCCTGTCTCAATCCTCTCTTCCCCTCAAAAAAACCATGAAGTGAACCATTAATCGAGAGGGAAAATTAGGAGATCTAACACACACCATAATGAGTTTGATGAAATGGCTTGGAAACATCAAACCAATGAGCATCTCTTCCACAAAATCCCACTCCACCGTGTCATATGCTTTCGTAAATCCAACTTGATAATGCATCCTACTTGTATTATTTTTCCTTCCATACCCTTTTGCTAAATCTTGACAAACCATGATGTTATGGGCTATGAACCTACTATAGGAAAAACCTCCTTGGTTCTGAGCAATGACATCAAGCAAAACATCCCTATGTCTAGCACATAGAACTTTGGAAATGCATTTGTAAACTACATTACAGCAAGAGATAGGTCTAAAATCTTTGACACTTGCAGGACAAGACCCTTTGGGAATAAGGGTAATGCTTGTGGCATTTATCTCTTTAAGAGATTTCCAGTGCTAAAAAAAGTCAAACACTGCAGAGCAAAATTCCTCTCCAATGCTATCCCAAGCACCTTTAAAAAAAGCACTACCAAACCCATCTGGCCCTAGAGTTGTCTTACTGTCAATATACCACATAGCAGCTTTAACTTTAGCTCTAGTAAAGCTAGCACTTAACATCTACTTCATCTCTTCAGTCACCACTAAACCTTGGTTTACAATGACTTACTTTATAGGGGTTCTAGAACTTGTCTTGGAACCTAACAACCATTCATAATATTCTAAGAACACCACTGGCACCTGGGAGGTTCATATGTCCAGTTTCCAAGCATATCCTGAATAGAGAAAATTGTGTTATAAATTTGCCTCTTCCTGATAGAACTATGGAACAAAGTAGTGTTGTCATCTCGATCCCTCTTTCAACCAGTCCATCTTAGCTTTATGAGCAAAGAAACTCAAGTAAGTTTTGTGAATGGACAAATAAGCATCCTGAGTTTCTTTCTCCATATTTGACAAGTCCATATCTCGCTCCAATGCAGGTGTAACTCATTTTGAAGCTTCTGCAGATTCTAAAAAGCCTTGGCATCTTGAGCAGCAATATCACCAAAACCTTCAGTATTCAGCTTTTTCAGCTCACCTTTCACCCCTTTCATTTTCTGCACAAATTTGATACATTGGAGTGCCTTGAATGTGAATACTCTAGGCTTGTGAGATGACTTGATTATAATGTAGAGCAGAATTTAAAGGGTTTTTTAGCCACTGCCATATCCAGGACAATGGTCAAAATACCTTCATTTCTAAAACACACTTTTGTATTAGGATAAACTGCACTCCAACTCTCATTGACCATGACCCTATCTTACTTGGAATAAACCCTACAACCTCCTTGTTGTTTATTATTCCAAGTGAAAAAGTTTCCACAAGACTTAACATCAGATATATCACAATGTTGAATACGAGTCTTGAAAATCCTGGACTTCCTTTACCCCCGACAGGACTCCCAACTCTTTCATCATTGCTCAAAACACAATTAAAATCCTCCATTAGAATGTAGGGAACCTTAATGTTCACAGCCAAATCACATAAGTCTTTCGATAACACCAACCTTTCCTTCTGAGTATTATGAGCATAAATGAAGGAACATTCAAATTCCTTACCATGCTTAGGAATAATCTTACATTGAAGCAAATGACTATAGTATTTATAAGGGCTAACTTGAAATTCTGAGGGATTCCAAGCTAGAATGATTCTGCCACCAGGATGAGACATACTATTGGAAGTGAAGGACACCCATTAAAAAAATTCAGGTACAAGGCTCCCATATTTTTGGCCTTGACCGTTGTTTCAAGGAGACAAATAAGGCTGCATTTATTTTGCTTTAGAAAAAGATTTACATCTGTTTGCTTATCAGCCTTATTGATCCCCCTGACATTCCAGAAGAGAATCCTATCCATGAGTGTCAGGAGGTCTCCCACCTCCTTTCCCTACATCAGACCCTTGAACAACCTCAATCACATCATTGACCTTTATAACTTCTTGTTACGTATCAACCATTTCTATTGAATCTTCAGCTTGCCCCAACACCTGGAAAGAGTTAACCACAACCACTGACTTTGGAATAACCTTCCTAACCTGAACACCTTTTACTGCTGGTGTGAAACCTCTTTAAGAAGACATTCTCTAATAATTTTGTTTTTATATCCTCCTGTTTGGTTTCCATTACACACCGCCTTAGCTCGTTTTCATGTTCCTTTTGTTTTCTCTCATCTATCTGTTAGAAAAAGTTTAGCTTATATTAATACAAACTTGCAGTTAGTTAACTTGACTTTATTTGTTGTTGTCCCACATTAGTGGTGAATGAAATTGTACCCCAATATATATAGAGAAGTGTTCTATAATGTATTAAACTTGACTGTTATTTTTGGGGTCCACTTAGTTTAATATTTTGTCTGTTTCAATTCTCTTGGTTTTTACTTTTGTAACCTTTTTATTAATTGCCATTATTTGTTGTGTTAATCCTTATGACTGTTGGAGATTTTCTCATTTCATTTGCCTCATTTTGCTCCTATAAATAGCCCATCTTCACTTCAGAAAAATATATACAACACAATACTTTCTCCCTCTGCTCACCAGAATATCTATTCCATAACATTCCTTCTGTTCGAGTTCAGTTCCCACTCCAACAACCGGAGTGCGCCGGTTCGTGGAGGAGACGTTAACCCTGGAGTCGGTGCCTGCTATCCAATCGCACTTGTTATTGTGGTCTATCGACTTAGGACAGTGATCATATCACGGCGTCTCGATTTTCAGATAAGTTATTACGGTTTTATTCTACTAGCTAGTTCCAAACACTATCTCCCTCATTACACTCCTTTACTTTTCATGTTTCACATTTCACTAACAGTTCCTTCTAATGGTTGATATCGGCGGATCCTAGTATACCTAATATTTTGGATTAAAGCTTTGGTATTTGGTTGTTGTACTATTAAAAGTACCATAACCATGACTAGTAGTAGCTCATAATTAAAAGAAAAAATGGCACTCACAACTTTTAATCGGTTCAAGCCTTCAAAGTCGGGCTGTTGATCTTTGCCAAACACAAGCATAATCTCTGCTCTTGCACGCTCTTGCCAGATATGATGCTTGCTTAATAGAACTAGTGCCCAAACCAGCAAACCCGAGGTAGTCTCTTGACCAGCAAAGTAGAAAAGTTTACATTCTTTAACCACGTCTTCTTTCGTTAAGCCTCTTCCATGCTCTTTGATTTCGTTCATATTGGATTCTAGTAATATATCCAATAAGTCATCCCTAGCGCTTGCCCCAATTTCTAGTTTCTTTTTCCTTGACTCAATCATTTGTGTTAATATTGTATTAACCTCTTTGCAGATATGTTTTACTCTTCTGTTCTTCGTTGTTGGCATAAACCTGTGAATTCACAACCATGATTTACTAGTGTTAGAAGTAGGTCACCCTATATTATATATGTACTTCTTCCGTTTCTAAATACATGCAACATAATTTGCATAGTAATCAGTTTTCACTATTTATCTAGCAACATTATCCCATATTTGTCACTCTGTCAGACTGTCACAAATTACATTGTTATACTCCCTCTATGCCTATTTGTTCTTCTTATTTATTAGAATCTTTTTTAGAGAGGAAAAAATCAAAGTAACAAAAACAAATAGGAATGGAGGGAGTAGTCAAATATAGTCTTATTTGATTTGTGTTAATGCATACTTTCAAAATATCAACTTTTTATAATTTTTACTTATAAAAAAATTAAAGATATTAAAGAGCAAAGTAGTGCATTAGATAGTGTGTAGGCGTAAAATGTTGCATGTATTTATTAGACATGGAAGAAGTATATAACTAGGAAGTATATGAAAATGTCTGGATACTTTTAAATTAAAGCTCTGATTATTAATTTAGTTATTAAAATGTCGTACTCCCTGTGTCTCAGAAAAATCGGAACCACTTGTTGGGATACGTGGTTTATGGGGATAAGTTGTAGTGTGGTTAACAATTATAATTCTATTCGAAATGTAAATGTGATAGGAGTTGTTAGGGTATTTCTTATTAGTGGAGAGAGAAAGTAGGGTAATTTTTCATTGATAATTGTAGAGTGTGGGCCAGAAGAGTGTAAGAGAAAGTATATACTATTAGTGGACTATGTCAAAAATAGAATTGTTTAAACTAATTTGGGACAAACATAAAAGGAAAGTGTTCAAAATATTTTGGGACGGAAAGAGTATTAATTAACAAAATTTAATTGCAATTAAAATTTTATAAAAACCCCTGTGGAACTCTTCTTGGAGATTCAAGAGAATAATAATCTAATAAATGTGAGTATTATGTACAGGTCGCAAAACTTGTTTTAGTGGCTTTAAAAGGGAGCTATATGATGAAAACAAAGATAGAGAGGTATCAAATAGAATAACGTTACATTTATTTTTAAAGGACCTAAAATGATAAGTGTTTCATTTATTTTAGAATGGATGAAATATATATATATACCTGCGTTTTTTTATAATAATAAACCTCCAAATATATATATAAAACTTGGTACATTAATAAGTAACAAGAATATAATAAAACTAATTAAAAGGCACCTTGTGCCTTGTCGTTGTTATCTTCTGACTGACTTTCTCACAATTTCAATCTCATTCTAGGAAATACCACATGGAAATATAAAATTCCCTAAACGTTAGTAATGAGAAATATACCTCCATCCTGGAATATAATTTGTTTCTTGAGAATTCGTCAATATGTTGGCATGCTCTTTAAGTAATTCAAATATCCTTCTTCCTTGTTCATAACTACTACCAAAGGCTGCCCTGGAAATTACATCAGCAGTCAATTTCTCCAAGAAGGGCCATACATCTAGCTCAATTGACCCTTGACCTGATATTTCACCTTCCCAAGCCCTTATCATCTCCCAACAACTTAGATGTATGACTTCAAACATATTCTGCATCCAAATAGATTGAACCAGAAAAGTTCAAAGTTAGAATATGAAAGAATGTACGCGTATAAGTTTCTCCCTCAGTGTTGCCTAGTTGATAATATTTATGAACAATTTTTATTACTGAATATTTAATCAGAAATGTTTTAGATCACAAATGTTGTGTATTGAAATCAAGATTTTACATCTTAACATAGATGATCGATACCTTGGCTTAATGGTTTAGATATACTTCCTCTGTTTTTTTAGATGCAATATTTGCCTTTTTTATGAGTGTATTAAAATAATCAAATGTTGCCTCTAAAAAACAGAGGTATTATATCATTTGTGAATATATTCATTTACAACATGTATGACTTCAATAGTCAAAACCTTAGATTTGCTTTTCCCCTCAAAAAAAAAAAAAAAAAAAACCTTAGATTTGCTTCCTTTTTGAAGTATAACCTTCGATTACAATATTTATTGTCATATGCTCTGTTATGATTTAGTTGCAACTTGGGGCAGACAATAATTTAGGTGAGGAAAGAGATAGAGAAAAAAAGAAGGATGACCCATGTGATGAGGAGAGAGATAGAGAGACAAAATATACAAAAAAAAGATAGTGTTCCATGTAAAATTGAAACAACCCAAAACGGTAAGTGTTGCGTGTAAATCTAAAAATATTATGAATAAAATACACCCATAATTGTTATCATGTATTATCGATATAGAGATATAAATTTTTTTAAAATTTGACCACTTTTCACATTAATTCTTTGTTTTCTTTGAAAATAACCTCCCCTTATCCCAATCTAAGCACCACCACAATATGCTATACTCATCTCCTATGCTCTATAATTATTGGCAAGTTAATCACAATCATCACAACCCTTTGCTCTCTCACGTAGAGCTCCCTATGTTCTAAAACACTAATTCTTCTTTAATCACCTTGAGGACAAAGCCCCACATAAAATTGGTCATGGCACTTATCCGGATTCCAAGAATGGAAAACTTTGGTTTCTCCCATAATTTTTCCAAGACGAGAATGAGGTATCGGGAGTTGGGGAGATGGTTAGCAATGGATGGAGCATTGATGGTTAATGAAGGTTGATGCTCGGTCATTGCTTCCATAAGAGTTGAAAGCTTGAGGGACTTGTGTTGAAGATTGTAGCTCTTGAAGCGAAGAATGCAGCAGCGACGGGTAGCGACTCGGACATATTATGCGTTATATTACTTCTCTTATAGCCGCTGGGTGCGGCTCTCCACGAGTGATGCTTTTCATGCTTGTTTAGAATTCCTTTCGTTTCCTAATGCGATTAGGATTCTAGTTTATTCTATAGCATAAATATGTCAAGTGGTTTATTGTTTTATTATGATTCACCTGATTCAGTTCATAGAGAGGGGAGAGTAATTAATCTAGAGAGACTTCTAATGATAGATAAGAGAGTCTAGAGAGATTGAATTATCTTCGTGTAATCATCATCTCACATATTCAAAGTCCTAGTGTAATTCGTTGTTTTGTCCCTTATTTATGGTTTCCACATTAAATTTTGCTTGTTCTTTATTATTTTGATTTTTTTCCCCGTTTGTTATACTTCGAGTTGCTCGATTTATTACCGACTGTGATATTTTTTCCTTGCAAGTAGTAGCAGAGCTAGGTTGAATCGTTGTGAGGCTAGATCATGTTGAATAGCTATAATAGAAGACGGGAGGGTGGGGATTGATAAATTCGATGTGTAAGAATTTTGGTTTCTGGAAGATACAGATGGAGGATTATCTGTACCAGAAAGATATGTACCAACCTCTGTCAAAAAAGACGTACACGACAATGAAATATGAAGATTGGGGCTATGTTGGATCTAAAAGCACTAGGTGTGGTTCGATTGATATTGGCAAAGAGTGTTGCTTATAATGTCAAGGACGTCAAAATAATGGCGGAGTTGATTAAGACTCGTTCAAACATGTACGAGAAACATTTTGCTATGAATAAGGTATATTTGATGTGTCATTTGTTTGAACTTGAGATTATTGATGGTTAATCTAATGCTGAATTTATTAATGAATTTAGTAAAATCATTAGTCAATTGGCGTATGTGAAACATACCTTTGATGATGAGGTAAAAAAACTTTGATTTTGTTGTCCTCTTTACCTGCAGAGTTGGAGACGGTGATTGCTACTGTTAGTAATTTCGAAGGAAAAGAAGCACTAAAGTTTAATGAAGTTAAGGACTTGGTATTGAGTGATAGTACTCGACGTAAGGATTCAGGGGAATCACCTGGTGGAGCACACAGTGTTGAAGATAGAGGGAGGAGACAACATGGGAGATTAAAGCGGGAAAGTCAAGGGGCAAGAGTAATAGAAGAGTCAGTAAGGCAGAAGTGGAGTGCTGGGATGTAGCGAGAAAGTTCACTATACGAGACAATGCCAAAATTCCAAAGACACTGATAAGGGGAAGAAAAAGAAGCAAGAGGAGCAAGATTAGGGTGAAGAGAGTGATGCTTTGACGAACTCTGTAACGAAGTATATTTCTGATGCTTTGGTCGTAAGCAGTGTAAAGAGCTCAATTGGTTAATGAATCTTGGATTCGGGTTCTTCAATTTGTTTCATTTTTTCACCCTATAAGGAGTAATTTCAGAATTTGAGGTCTGAGAAGCTCGAAAAGGTGTACTTTGTAGATGATATACCATTAGAGGTTAAAGGCAAGGGAGATGTGAACGTGAAGCTTAAAAGTGGGGACATGCATGTTTCAAATGGAAAGAAAAATTTAATATCAATTAGCCAACTTGACATGTCCGGCTTCTGTAAAATTGTTTGTTATGGTAGTAGCTTGAGGCGTAAAGTAATGGAGTGATGTACAACACAAGGTGTTGGAAAAGTGTCCTTCAGCATTGTGTATGCTTTTCTCTATAAGTAATAGTATAAAGGATTAATTATAGAATAATTAATTCAATTATATTAGTGATCAAAATGTTTAGCTGGAAACCGCTTTTAAGCTGTAAATCTGTTACAAGTCGCTTTAAGCAAGCTCAATTATAATAGAACCTATAGGGTCACACACAAAATATCATATGAACATTTTCTAAAATAAAGATTGAAGTTAGAAGGACAAAAATACCCTTAATGAGGCAAAGAGAGAGGCGCATGGGACGTGTGGTTAAGAGGGAGAGAAAGACTTTTGACTGGTGTCAAAATTGGTGGGTGAGAGGTTACTGATATCTCTCCTTATACGCAGGATATCAGTAACTCAACTCACAACACACATTATGTCATATTGTTTCACGATATTTTCTCCCTTCTCTTCTTCTCATATACAGTGAGTTTCGCAAAGTGTAAAGGATTTCTCTTCTTCAATTCACTGCTCGTAGATCTAAGTTATATGGTCAGGTATGGATACCAATAGAGCGAGTGCGCATTGGAGTCCTTCATACCATGATTGAATCCGGCAAAAGAGAAGGCACGCTACAAAGGTATAATATTATACGTATTAGGTTCATATTACTTATACACATGAGATCCTTATTATATTTTTAGTTTTAATCTGTTTGTGTGATTGTTTACAAAACCCAACACAAGGAACACGACAAAGGTAGATAAGGAAGGGATGCGGAAAACTTCACAATGAGCGTCGTTTGGTCAAAAGTATGTATATAGTAAGCCTGTGAAGAAGAACGGTGGTAGTAAAGTCGACGTCTCTTTGTCTAGAGTGAACCATGGAACAAACAAGGTGAAGAAGGTACACATGAGTGTGGTGCGTGAGAAATCTATCCTACAGAAGGATGTTTTGTTCGGGTTGGAGCACCGCCAGAATGCTCGGAGAACCACGAAGAGTCCTTATAGTTCATGTTGTGGTCATGAAGACTTGAGGTCGATAGAGTGAGACTCGATTTTGCTTCCTATGTGAGTTCGAAGTGTTCTAAACTAGGTGACATGTGGTGATGATGAACTATTTATTATAGGGTGTTTATATCTCTAGCAACCCATCTCCAAGTGGGAGATTATTAGGGGTTGTTTGACCTGGTTAGCAAGGCATGGAGCATTGATGGTTGATGATGGGTCATTGCTTGGATGAAGAGCTGAAATCTTGAGGAACTTATATTCAAGATTGTAGCTTGTGAAGTGAAGAATGCAGCAGCAGCAGGAGGAGGTTGCGGCTCCCCTGTCGCTGCTAGTAGGTCGGAGAAATTATGTGTTATATTGCTTCTCTTCAAGCTAATGGATGCTGCTTTCCACCCACTGTATGCGGTTGTTCACGAGTGATGCTTGTTGAGCTTCTTCAGGACTCATTTGTTTCCTACTCCGATTAGGATTCTATTTTAATCCTTTGTACAAATATGGCAACCTGTTTCTTGTTTTAATATGATTCACATGATTTAATTCATAGAGAGGAGAGAGGAATTATTCTAGAGAGATTTAATTATCAACCTATTATCATCATCACACATAATATTCAAAGGCCTAGTTTAGTTCGTGATTTTCTCTGTGACTTAGGATTTCCACGTTAAATCTTGTGTATTTTCTATTGTTTAAAGTTCTTTATTCCTGTTTGTTATGCTTCGATTGCTCGATTTGTTAGGACGTGCGATACTTATTTCTAACATGAGGGAGGTGAAAGAATTGAGGGGGTATGTCGCTCTAAGTTATGAGAAAAGAGAGAATGTGGGCGTTGGATGCTATTAACTAAATGATCAATTAAGGGTATATTAAGGACATTTAATGCTAAAATTAGTAGTTATTTTATGCTTATGTGTTAAAGCTAATGAAACATTTTAATGGGGGTTTTGTATAATTTTAGGGTGTTTGAGGGATAAAGGGTCTACTTAAGGTTCTATAATGGGAGAAGTCAAAGAAACAAAAGTGTCTAGAATTGTCACCAAACTAATTTAAGTAGTTCACTGATAATGTGTTAGTTTACATTAGCATGTAATGGAGAAATTGGTTTTACTAGCTGAGAGTAATGGCAGATCCAGGATTGAAAATTTGGTGGCGTACGAGATCAACCGACTCAATAGCATATCAAAAGTTTAAATAACCCTACAATTATAAAAAAAATCCTCGAAAATTTATCTAACATTTAATTAATTATTTGTAATTTCTAATTTTTGTGTGCTAAATCGTCGATTTGATGCTCCAAAAGCTCTTTAAGGAAATTCATTATTTTCGAATTGACAAGTTTAGTTAGATTATAGTTATCATCAATAGTCGAGTGTGTTAAACAAATCTATTATAGTCTCTAGTCAGACTCAAAGTAATACATTTTAATTAATTTTGTTACGAGACAATACCTTTTTGGTTTTAGTCTAGAAAATAGTATTTCTTTTATTTTACTCTTAATCTCTATTATATAAATGAAGGAGGGTGAGGCATGGTGTCCCCATATTAAATGACTATATTACCCTTACTTTTTTAATTCATCAATTTTGTTTAAATTTTTAAATTAATAATGGGTAATCAATCAATCCCAATATTTTCCAGTTTTAAAAACTATAATTATATCTACTTAAAATTTTAGGTTTAAAATAAAAAGGAAAGACTAAAAAAGTTTACAAAAAAAATAAAGATAACAAATTCATTTAAGAATATCAAAATTTTCCATCAAAAGGAACAATTGCCAAAATAAAAAATCAGTAATATACTTCTACAACATTATAGTTATGTAATGAAATGATTATTTTAATGGGTTTATATAATTTCAATTTATGTAACTCAATTACATAGATGATAATAATGTCAGATCAACAACTGATCTAAACTTATTTTTGCTGAAAATAACTTCTAAGCTATCATCTTAAACTATTATAATGAGTTGTCGCTTCATGTATTAGGTGCATGTAAAACTATCTACACTACATTAGGAAATATCACAATGAAAAAATTGTCGTCGCACGCATAGCGTGCTTAGAAAGCAGTATAACTAAGACTCAAAGAGGGGAGGTTAAATATCTGATTGTTACACACTCACACATATACACCTTGTAGCTTTCTCTTATAGTTTTGTTTCTTTCTCTCCAAAAGTACTACCTTGGTTCCTTTTTAATAGTTACACTTACACTTTTCACGCATGTCGATGCACTACTTTGAGCCTTTATATCTCTAATTTTTGTAAAATATATATAAAAAATCGATATTCTAAAAGTACATATCGAGACGAGTCAAACAAGACCCCACATGACTATATTTTCTCTTAACCATAAATCACAAATGACAGTCAAAGGAAAATTTGTGAATAGTGTCAAAAGTAAAAGTGTAACTATTAAAAAAGAAACGTATTCCGTTTCAGATGGCAAGTTTAAGCTATGATATGTATGATGCTTGTAATAAGTTTGTGTTTTGTGAGATTAGGAAGGTGGATAGGATCACAATTCAAGATAGCCATAACCTAGCGATAGCTGCTAGGAATGGACATCTTATTTAATGTTGTTTTTTTGGTGTGTTGTTTGATCTTGTTGTCAAAAAAAAAATATATATATATATATATATATATATATATATATATATATATATATATATATATATTAAAAAGGAACGGAGGTAGTACATTTTACACCATAATGAAGTTAAAAAAAATTAGAAGGATTTATATGACGTCTTTTCTGATAATCTGAATAGAAGAGCTCAAAATCAAGGTCCAGATTCAAGGCATCTCAATAAAAAGACATTTTTTTCTAAAGATTCAAAAGGAAAACATGCACAGAATAAGGTAATACCTTCAAATTTTGGACGTGAAATGCTGGGTTGATTATTTTAATATTTTTCTATGCTTGGCCCACCTTTGGCCTTCATGGCCAATAAGTCGGACCAAAAGAGACTTAATCAGTGGGTGATTTGGCTTTTTAAAATGTTCGTAATTGTAGAGGATTTCTTTAATCAACTCTGGAACCGTTGTGATTACACATGGTGTTGAACTGATCCATGCTAAACAAATCTTACCTACAACTCCAAAGTCCACAAGTTAGTGATGCGTCAATTATATAAAATTACAAGTTTTAGGAAAATAACTAGTTTTTAGGCTCGGGTTACATATCGGGTAATAAATTTATTCATTTATTAGTATTTTACTTTTAAATTATAACACCGAACATTATTTGGTTTAGTGGTTCATACTTCAGTATACAAACTTGAAGTCTTGAGATCAAATCTTATACTATGCATAATCTATACTAATATATTATAAGGCGTTCCTAAATAAGGAACGATGCCATGTGGCGTTTTCCCTTAGAGTGTTTAACTCCATGTAAACCACATACAATAAAAAAAAAGGTTTAGTGGTTAATACTTCAGTATACTAACTTAAAGTCATGAGATTAAATCTTAAACTATGTATAACCTATACTAATATATTAAAAGGCTTTCGTAAACAACGAACGATGTCACGTGACGCTTTCCCTTAGAGTGTTTAACTCCATGTAATCCACATACAATAAAAAAAATTGAAAATGCGTTGTATATGATCCGATCTCGTGATCACAAGCATATATATACTAAAGTATTAACCACTAAACCAATTGATACTTGATGTTATCATTTTAAAGTTAAATATTAGTAAATGAAATATATAATTACTCGGGGCGTTGCCCGGGCCCAAAAACTAGTTTTTTTTTTTTAATTGTATGTGAAGTGATGAAGTAAACATTTCTTTGTTTAGTAACATCTTTTAATATATTAGTCTAGATTAAATAAAGTAAAGGGAAAATAAAATTGTTTCGTACATTTTGTATAAGATTTTTTTATATATAAAGAGTTATGTAATAAAGTGATGTGAGAAAAAGATTAGATTTAATTTTGTGTTATATTAAGAATCTAAGATAATACCATGGTGAAATGCAATAAAAATGTAATATGACATTAGCCACTTATTAGGTTTCTAGCTCAATTCATAGCGGAAGCACTTCAAATAAATACTATATAAAACCCCTTCTCATAAAATCTCTTTTAAATTTTCCATATATCACAAAAAGAATTTTCACTTCCTCAAACGTACCTTCTGTTTAAAGTAAAAAGGACATTTTCAAATTTTCCCATATGGGATATTAAATTTTTCCCCTTTCAAACACAAATTTAATAAAATAAGTTTGGAAAATTAGATTTTAATAATCTAACATTTAAGCTGTCTTTTTAAAACAGTTCCACTAAGTTATTTTTGAATAATCCAACCTTTTAATAGTGTCTTCTTATAATGGTTTCAGGTGACTTGTAACCTGAACTTCAGGTAATTTTTTTCCCTCCTACTAATATATCTCTCCTCCTCTTCACCTCTATATCTAGATTGACCTCCCACCCTTCCACAGGGCCCCCACCCTTAAGAGCCACCATCCCTCTTCTAAACGGGCCCCACCACCCCAGCCACCATCCTCCCCACCCCGAAATCAGTCACCACTCCAGCAAACCCACACTCAGTGCACCATGCACCCTCTCCCTCTCAGTACCACAACCCACCACACATCTACGCCTCCGCTCGACACCCACGCACCACCACCGCCAACAGCCTGCGCCTCCCACCACCGGATTTCATGCGTCTACGCACCAGCCCCCCTTCATTCTTCCTCCTCCATTTCGACCACGCCATACCCCCCGCTACTGCTGTCGGACCGCTATGCCCAGGCCATCTGCGCACCCATTAGCACCCTCCAGGGATCCCACCTCCGCTCCACACTCCCATAAATTCTGGCGCAAGCAGCAGCCCACCCCCCTTCTCGATTCTTCATATTCTTTCTTTTGTTCCCTGATTCTTCTTCTGCCTCCCCTCATTTTCTTAACTAACTTTCCACAAATTTGGTTGAACAGTTCTTAAAAAGAACTAAAAATCTTTGGGCTAAATTTTTTGGGGTTTTCAACTTAATGTTACTAGCTACAAGATTATTATTGATGTTTTGGGTTGTGGTGAACTGCAGTAGTGGGTACTGGAATGGGAGGAAGGGGGAGGCATCGTGGAATGGGAGGATGAAGAAAAAGGGGTTGTGGAAGGGTAGCGGTGGCCAGTGTGCGAGAAGAGAGAATATGGGTGGTGGAGGGGGAGGAGAGATGAAGGTCGCGGTGGAATGGGAGGGATAAGGTAGGTCGTGGTAGCTGGCAGGGTAGAAGACTGGTGGTGGACTTTCTAAATTAAAAGTAAAGTAAAAAAAAAAAAGGTCTAACAAATTGAGGGGGTGACATGTGTCATACTTGACCTGTTATTCAGGTGGTGGGACGCGGTCGTACGCGCTACCAAAGATAAAAGTTTATTTTCCTTCTTTCCAATACAAATAAATGTAAGTGGCAAGTAGGGTCGAATCCACATAGACTTGGGGACTAACTCGTGCTTATAATAGATCAAATGGGGGTTTTGGGATTAAAGAATTGAATAACTAAATATGAAGAACTAAAGAACAATCAAAAAGTAATGTAATCAAGAAGAGAAGAATCTTGAGTTCGGTTAATGGCCACTTCGATTCATATTATTGATCATTGGTTTCTCAAATGTGTAGCTTTACTCTTAATTACTCAAAGTTGGAAATCAAATTCCTTTCCCTCAAAAGTACCGTTAAACAATCAAAACCCGATGATCATAAAACTTGAACTAAAGATTAATCTAATCTAATCAGAGATTAAATTCAAATCAATAGAACATCAACGAACAAGGAAACAATGAGCCAATTAACAAGTTGCTAGCACAACATATTCAAATTAGAAATTGTGATTTCCCTAGTGATTAATCAAGAATAATCAGATTCATTAATCAAACCCTAGATTGCTACTCATGAAAGTAGAACAGATGATTTGGCATCAATTCTAAATCCTAGCAAAAGATAAATCGAATGTATAAACTAGTAGTACTCCTAGCAATACATACCACAATCATAGATTAAAATCAAGAAATCACAATTATAATTAAGAAAAAGTTAACAAAGAGAAACCTCACAATAACAGACCGAAGCTTGATTAACCGTTCTCAAGACTAGATTTAGGCTATGATCGACATAGCATTCATCGAAGAAATCTTCAAACTAATCATTCGAAACTCCAAAAGGGAAGATAGGGATTAGGGTTGTTCTTCTCTATCCTCTCTAATTCAGTTCAGAAATTACAAGACAATCAACCAAACCACGTTTTTTCTTAATTAATAAAACCTAAGGATAGCTGAAAACTGCCGAAGAGTCGTAGCCGCGTCGAAGTGTGCGAGTCGGGCCTTCGCTCCTGCCCAAAAATCCAGCCTTCGCTAGAAGTGCGCGACTCGCGCGATGCTGGTGTGTGGCTCGGGCCTTTGCTACTGCCAAGCTTCAGCCTTCGCTCGAAGCGCGCGAATCGGGCACTCGATACTGTCCACAGATGCTTCCGCTCGATACTGTCCAGCAGCTGCTTCGGCTCGATATGCGCGAGTCGTGCACTTGTTGTGCGCGAGTCGGGCATCCTATGTAGCGCATGATACTCTATTACTCGATGAGCGCGGGCCGTGCGTGTGTGGTGCCCAGCTCGGGCACTCGCTACTGCCCAGCATCCAACCTTCTCCACAAACGCTCGAGGTGGGCTCTTCAACGTCCATGGGGGGCACACAATGCCGTAGAGCTACAAAGAGATGAACTTGGATGACAACCATCAAAATCTAGACTTCAAGGAACTTTGTGAGCTTAATCCACCTGTAAATGATCAAAAGCATATGGAACCACAAAATATCCTTAAATCTCCTCTAATACTGCAAATTCATCATAACTCCCTATTCTCCACACTAAGGTATAGATGAGTAAAACTCTCCTTCTTAAACCTTAAACCTTAGTAAAATGGACTTCTCAACACTCTATAATTGCATATAACTTGGTCACATCAAATACCCCCACACTTGAACTTTACTCGACCTCGAGTAAACTCAAAATAAAGGTCAATGAGGCACCCCTTCCAAGCCATTGCTCACCTTTCACTACTCCCCTTATCTCTCCATCCTAGTGTATGATAAAAGTTTGCTATTTCCCCCGATTCGTTTAAAGCCAAGCCTAAGGGTAAGAGTCACCCCCACACTTGAACTAAAAGCTCTCTTGAAATAATGTAAATAGCACTCTCATACTATGCTCAACACCAAGATAATAAAAACACATGACTTTGAACCCCGAAAGATCTCAAAGGATTCAAAGGCATTCCAATCTGCACAACACCACAACCATCCTCATGTTATGAAATGACAAAAGCAAATTCGAATCCTGACAAATCTCAAAGGACTCGAACTTGGACCATCTAAACACAATCACAACCACCAAACTCCTTATTCCTCCAATGATGAGCGAGCTCTAACCTATTCGCCTCTAACTCCGAACATCAAGATGAAAAACCTACCCGAGACACTCCTTATATCACCAATCCTCCTTATGACACCAACTCCGGCAAATGATTTCAAATTTTCTCTCTTTTATCTCTCATTTTGCCTAGGAGCCCTTTCGGGTTTTCATCCTAGCTTCACACACATTTTTTTTCATTTATGAGCTCACCATCTCACCCGCTCTAATTAGCCACTTTTTTGCATAGACTGCCCTTTCGGGTTTTCAACCTATCCAGGCCCCCATTTTTGCCTGAGTCGCCCGCCCTTGAAATAATGATATTAAAGAAGAAAAAAATGCATTGGATAGTGTGTAGGCATAAAATGTTTCATGTATCTATTAGAAACGGCGGAAGTATGTAAGTAGGCAAATGTTCTCGATCCATGTTCGATTTTTCTTACTAATGTATATGAAAATGTCTGGATAGTTGTAAATTGAAGCTCCGATTTCCAATTTAGTTGTTCAAATACTTTACTAGTAATTAACTAAATTTCATGTCCAGTTAAAATATTTATTAAGTCCTATAGAACACTTCTTAGAGATTCAAGAGAATAATAATCTAATAAATGTGAGTATTAGTCTAGGAGGGAAACTTGTTTTAGTGGATTTTGTTTATATATATATATATATATATATATATATATATATATATATATATATATATATATATATATATATATATATATCCTCGTTCTATTGTAAATAAAATTTAGGGCCTTGGGATGGGAATTTAGGAGAATAGAGAGAGAGATAGAGAGAAAGAAAAAGAGGGACTATGTGATGAAGAGAGAGATAAAAAGAAATAAGTACCAAATATAGTAACGTTTCATTAATTATGAAACGGCCTAAAATGGTATGTGTTTCATTTATTAGTATACATACACACACACACACACACACACACACACACACACACACACACACACATAGTGCGTCTTGAGTGTAACATGTTACACCATAACTTATTGTGTAACAACATCTCACATCTGTGTGAACTAATATGAGTGTTTCATATCATTATTACTCATTTTTATGTCATTATTGGCGTATTTCATATCATTTTGGAGCTGTCTCATGTCATTTTTAATAATTTGTTTCATGTCATTTATAAAACTCTTTCATGTCATTATTACTGACTGCTATGCCATTTGTCAGCAAACTTAAATCATTTTAGAGTTGTTTCATGTCATTTTTCCATATTTCATTATTATTTGTCAATTCCATATGTACCATATCATTATTACTCATTTGTATGTATTTTACTTATTTTTTTCAGCAAACTTGTATCATTCTCCCATATTTCATTATTATTTATCAACTCCTTATGTACTATATCATTACTACTCATTTATGTGTCATTTTTACTCATATTTATGTCATTTTTCAGTAAACTTGTATCATACTCCTTTATTTTATTCTTATTTGTCAACTCTTTATGTATCATATCATTATTACTCTTTTTTATATCATTTCTACTCATTTTTATGTCATTTTTCAGTAAACTTGTATACATTTCTACTCATTTTTATATCATTTACTCCTATTTCATTATTACTTGCCAAATCTTTATATACATTGTCATTATTACACAAACTGGTATCATTTATAAGAGTAACAATATCATTATTACTCACTTTTGTGTCATTTTTCAGCAAACTTGTATCATTTTGCCTATTTCCAATTTATTTGCAACTCTTTATAATTATTACACGTATTAATATAATTTATTAAATAAATGATATCTTTTTTTTTTACTTTTATATAATTTTTCACCAAGTTTATGCTAATATCATTTTTTTTTACTAAATATGTATCTTTTATACTTTGTTATATATCATTTCCAACCCCAAATACATCATTTTTATGAAACTTGTGTCATTTTTTATATTAATCTTTATCATTTTTAAGAAGCTACCTACATGTTCATCTTCTTCATACATCATCCTCAACAATCAACATTCTCTCTCATCCTTCTTCGACACCTTCTTTCCTCGTATCATTTCTCAACTCCCACACAAATCAATGGCGACACCAGATTTAAACATCTATCTCTTGACTCGAAATGGGAGCAGGTTTGTTATTCAAGTCTAAGTCTTGAAAAAGAAGAAGATCTAAACAATCTTATTTTTTTAAACATAAAGAAATAAAGAAGCTATTACAGTTACCGGAAATACTAGGCCTACTAAAGGCACCAAAATAGATAAAAATTCATAGTTGTCATACCATTTCAAAAGTCCACAACCTTTTCTCTATTTAGTTCTTTGATTCATGATTGGAAGTTTCTTCATTCCTCGAAATGTAGAAGAGAATCAACAAATTCAGCATTGTTCTCCGAGTCGCCATTAATTTTATGATGAGAGATTTGTGATCTCTTCACTTCGATACTCAAATTCTAGGATTTTGATGAAGAAATTACTCGATTTGTCTGCAATATCGAAATGAACAATTGAAATTCTTTTACAAAAAATGCAAATTCCAAGTCAGACTATAAGCTTTCTCGCTCTTTGAAAAGTGATTTTCTCTCTCCTTTGTGAGAGATGGTGTTCTTTAATCTTTAGTGATTATCAATTTTGGAAAATATATATATACTGGAATCAGAGCCATAGGTTTGTAGTTATTTTATTCCTTATAACAGTTTAGCATTTTGAATTTAGTACTTACTAAGCTTAATATTTGTCTTTGTTCTATTTTTACTCTGTTGTTTTCAAAGTTTTTAGAGGCAGTAAGTCCTGCAAGAGGTAGTCATACCATATATATGACTACACCTTTTTAGCGGCGGGCAGGAATTAGGGTTTGTTTCGAGTTTTAAAACTGGACCAAGTTTTGTTTCAAAATCATGAGTTCTATATGGAGCAGAGGATGTAATCCCCCATAATTTTATGGATTTTATAAATATATTTAAAGTATTTTTAGTATATAAATACTTAAATTCTTGAGTATTTACTATTTTTAAAGTCAATGATTATTTAATGTTTTAAATAGTCAAAGTATTTAAATTATTTTTAAGATGGACTTTGAGAGTCAGCAATAAATTTAAATAAGTTTGAGTAGTATAGTACAAATGAATTTAATATTGGGTTAGAGGAGCCCAAACATTTTGTAGCCTTTTCATGTCATCATCTCCCATTAGCCTTTGGACTTTAATGGAAACCTATAAATACACTACCTCCTCACAAATTTTGCCTCTCAGTAAACTTAGGAGACAAAGCCCTATACCCTAATTTTCTCTCTCTCACACGGCCATCTCCTCTCTCTTTTTTCTCTCACCCGATTTTCTCTCTCTCTTTTCTCTCGGCTGCCGCCACCTCCGACCGCCGCCAGTCCTGACGCCCTGCACCGCAACCTAGTCGGCGCCATCTCCTAGTGTCATGTTAGGTTATGTGTTTTATTTATTACGTATGTACTCAGCTTTGTTGATTACGTGCTTTTCTGTGTTTCGATCATGGATGTGCCTTAATGGTCTTGTAATGACCCCATTTGGCGAGCAGTCTTTCAGGATCAATATGGCACCGACCATTCGAGGTTTAAAGATGATGCATCCATTGGGATTTTGGGAAACAGTTTGTAGAGCCTGTGTTTTGGCCTCTTTTTAGAACTCTTTATACTTTTGGTTTAATTATGTTTCATTGGTTTACCTTTTATATTTGGTTTGACTTTGGTTTGATTTTGGAGTTGACTTTTATGGTTGACCTAGTTTGCCAACACTATGACATTAGATTATCTTTTAAGTTTAATTAATGATTTCAAGTACTTTATTTATTTCCGCTGCAAAATTCTGAGTAAGCCGATACGTTATCACACGAGCGATAATACCTTGGTGATTCTATATGTTTTATGGAAAAAAGGTATTTTATAAATTAGATAATGTCGGGGTGTTACAAAGTGATATCTTGGAGCTTAGGTTTTTATTGGCCCCTCATGGCAATCAATTTTTTTTAGGCGCCTATTTATTTGAAAAGCGTTTCCAAAGAAAACAAGCTCCTACTTATTCATTGTTCTTAAATCACTTTTGATGAATTTGAAACATTTTTTTTTAAGGTTAAAAAAAAAAAATTTGGTTCGAAATTTTTTTTTATAGTAGAATTTTTTTTTTATATTTTCGGTTTTCTTTTTTTTACGGAAGTTTATTATTTGAATTTTTTAAATTTTCGATAGTTAATTTAATTCCGAAAATTTATCTAGTAAGTCCGAATTTTTTTTATTTTTTTATTTTATTTTCGGCATTATGTTTTTATTTTTCGAAAATTATTTTTGTGAATTTAGCTTTCATCTTATTTACTTTATTAATTTTTGAGAGATGGGTAGAATATGAAGGGCATATAGGATAGAAATATTATATGTCTGCATTTAAATGTTCTCGTTTAGTACGTTCGGTGTCCGCAAGTCTGTTTAGACCGCTCAATTATTTTTAGTCCGAGTGTCCGTCCGAGTGCATACTGCGTCGAAGTGTTGTTTCATGCTTAATTGCCTAAATACATGTTCAGTGTTTTACTTCCCTGCTTAGCTGTTTGATGTTATTCATGGCTTTAAATTATTTATTTGCTTAGTATTTATCGTTGGGGATTACGCTAAGTGAGAGTATTGTTTATTATAGATGTCGTCAATTGGGTTTATAGCGCGTCAACTCATTTTAGCTACTCATCAAAGGAGAAGCGTTCAATACCCTTCCAAAAGGGTATCGAGTCACAAAGGACTGTGACTCTTCTAGGAAACCTGGTCGTAGAATCCCATGTGACAGAAGGTCATTGGGATTCGTCTTGTAGCTAGCGAGTTCCTAATGTCGTTGTTACTTTGCTGCCCCGCATGTGAAATCAGCCCTTTCCTCCCACTCCTTTCGTCAGAGTTCTGGCTATCATTATCCACCAGAAGAAGCGTTTTACTATAGTTATCTATCAACTCAGACTTCCAGATCGAGCAGTTTTATCCTTACTTAAGTTATTTCTATTTTTGTAGTTGCTGTGTAAGAGCGAGTAACGCCGCCTTAGTTTCTTTGTGTTTATATGGTTGTATTAGTATTAGGCTGCACTTTCGCTTTTAATTAATGCACATTTTCCCCGTTGTAAAGAAAAAACTTCTTTGCAAATATGTTTTACACTTCTGTTCTTCGTTGTTGGCATTAACATGTGAATTCACAACCATGATTTACCAGTGTCAGAAGTAGCTCACCCGATAGTATATATGTACTTCCTCTGTTTTTTAAATATACCCAACATAATTTGCATAGTAACACAAATGTATAAGGTTATTCTTCCTATTTAGTCCTTTTGAGAGAGGAGAAAAGTCTAAGTAGGAAGAACAAATAAAAATGGAAGGAGTAGTCAAATATGGTCCTATTTGATCTGTGTTAATGTATATTTTTATAATATCAACTTTTTATATTTTTTACTTATAAAAAATAATTATATTAAAGAAGAAAAAAATGCATTGGATAGTGTGTAGGCATAAAATGTTTCATGTATCTATTAGAAACGGCGGAAGTATATAAGTATGTAAATGTTCTCGATCCATGTTCGATTTTTCTTACTAATGTATATGAAAATGTCTGGATAGTTGTAAATTGAAGCTCCGATTTCCAATTTAATTGTTCAAATACTTTACTAGTAATTAACTAAATTTAATGTCCAGTTAAAATATTTATTAAGTCCTATAGAACACTTCTTAGAGATTCAAGAGAATAATAATCTAATAAATGTGAGTATTAGTCTAGGAGGGAAACTTGTTTACATATATATATACATATATACATATATACATATATATATATATATATATATATATATTTCCTCGTTCTATTGTAAATGGCATTTAGGGCCTTGGGACGGGAATCTAGGAGAATAGAGAGATAGATAGAGAGAAAGAAAAAGAGGGGCTATGTGATGAAGAGAGAGATAAAAAGAAATAAGTACTAAATATAGTAACGTTTCATTAATTATGAAACGGCCTAAAATGGTAAGTGTTTCATTTATTAGTTTACATACACACACACACACACATAGTGCGTCTTGAGTGTAACATGTTATACCATAACTTATTGTGTAACAACATCTCACACCTGTGTGAACTAATATGAGTGTTTCATATCATTATTACTCACTTTTATGTCATTATTGGCGTATTTCATATCATTTTGGAGCTGTCTCATGTCATTTTTAATAATTTGTTTCATGTCATTAATAAAACTCTTTCATGTCATTATTACTGACTGCTATGACATTTGTCAGCAAACTTAAATCATTATAGAGTTGTTTCATGTCATTTATCCGTATTTCATTATTATTTGTCAATTCCATATGTACCAATCATTATTACTCATTTGTATGTATTTTACTCATTTTTATGTCTTTTTCAGCAAACTTGTATCATTCTCCCATATTTCATTATTATTTATCAACTCCTTATGTACTATATCATTACTACTCATTTATGTGTCATTTTTACTCATATTTATGTCATTTTTCAGTAACCTTGTATCATACTCCCTTATTTTATTCTTATTTGTCAACTCTTTATGTATCATATCATTATTACTCTTTTTTATATCATTTCTACTCATTTTTATGTCATTTTTCAGTAAACTTGTATACATTTCTACTCATTTTTATATCATTTTCTCCTATTTCATTATTACTTGCCAAATCTTTATATACATTGTCATTATTACACAAACCGGTATCATTTATAAGAGTAACAATATCAATATTACTCACTTTTGTGTCATTTTTCAAAGCAAACTTGTATCATTTTGCCTATTTGCAATTTATTTGCAACTCTTTATAATTATTACACATATTAATATAATTTATTAAATAAATGATATCTTTTTTTTTACTTTTATATAATTTTTCACCAAGTTTATGCTAATATCATTTTTTTTTACTAAATATGTATCTTTTATACTTTGTTATATATCATTTCCAACCCCAAATACATCATTTTTATGAAACTTGTTTCATTTTTTATATTAATCTTTATCATTTTTAAGAAGCTACCTACATGTTCATCCTCTTCATACATCATCCTCAACAATCAACATTCTCTCTCATCCTTCTTCGACACCTTCTTTCCTCGTATCATTTCTCAACTCCCACACAAATCAATGGCGACACCAGATTTAAACATCTATCTCTTGACTCGAAATGGGAGCAGGTTTGTTATTCAAGTCTAAGTCTTGAAAAAGAAGAAGATCTAAACAATCTTATTTTTTTGAACATAAAGAAATAAAGAAGCTTACAGTTACCGGAAATACTAGGCCTACTAAAGGCACCAAAATAGATGGAAATTCATAGTTGTCAAACCATTTCAAAAGTCCACAACCTTTTCGAGAATCTCGAAGCTCGGAAAATCTAATCAAAGGCAAAGAAACCATAGATAGGTGAGAGAAAACTACTGCAACATCAACGCTGCAGTATCGTTGCGTGGCCGCTGTCCTCCGACAGCCTTGCTGCAGCGAATTACTTGGCAATTCTTTTAGTTTTCTCTATTTAGTTCTTTGATTCATGATTGGAAGTTTCTTCATTCCTCGAAATGTAGAAGAGAATCAACAAATTCAGCATTGTTCTCCGAGTCGCCATTAATTTTATGATGAGAGATTTGTGATCTCTCCACTTCGATACTCAAATTCTAGGATTTTGATGAAGAAATTACTCGATTTGTCTGCAATATCGAAATGAACAATTGAAATTCTTTTCCAAAAAATGCAAAATCCAAGTCAAACTATAAGCTTTCTCGCTCTTTCAAAAGTGATTTTCTCTCTCCTTTGTGAGAGATGGTGTTCTTCAATCTTTAGTGATTATCAATTTTAGAAAATATATATATACTGGTATCAGAGCCATAGGTTTGTAGTTATTTTATTCCTTATAAAAGTTTAGCATTTTGAATTTAGTACTTACTAGCCTTAATATTTGTCTTTGTTCTATTTTAACTCTGTTGTTTTCAAAGTTTTTAGAGGCAGTAAGTCCTGCAAGAGGTAGTCATACCATATATATGACTACACCTTTTTAGCGGCGGGCAGGAATTAGGGTTTGTTCCGAGTTTTAAAACTGGACCAAGTTTTGTTTCAAAATCATGAGTTCTATATGGAGCAGAGGATGTAATCCCCCATAATTTTATGGATTTTATAAATATATTTAAAGTATTTTTAGTATATAAATACTTAAATTCTTGAGTATTGACTATTTTAAAGTCAACGATTTTTTAATGTTTTAAATAGCCAAAGTATTTAAATTATTTTTAAGATGGACTTTGAGAGTCAGCAATAAATTTAAATAAGTTTGAGTAGTATAGTACAAATGAATTTAATATTGGGATAGAGGAGCCCATACTTTTTGTAGCCTTTTCATGTCATCATCTCCCATTAGCCTTTGGACTTTAATGGAAACCTATAAATACACTACCTCCTCACAAATTTTGCCTCTCACTAAACTTAGGAGACAAAGCCCTATACCCTAATTTTCTCTCTCTCATACGACCCTCTCCTCTCTCTTTTTTCTCTCACCCGATTTTCTCTCTCTCTTTTCTCTCGGCTGCCGCCACCTCCGACCGCCGGCAGTCCCGACGCCCTGCACCGCAGCCTAGTTGGCACCATCTCCTCTTCGACCGCCCTTTGTTCCTCTCTTCTTTTGGTTTATTTCCTCTCTTTTATTATTATTATTATCTATGATGTTAATTGTTTTCATGTTTTAAGTATTGTTTTATTGAAGTATAGTTTAAAGTTTGTATCTTTAGCTATTTTAATATTAATTTTAGATTATATAATTAGTTTGGTGAAGTAAATAAAATTTTAGATTTAATATATATATTTAAATTAGGATTTTAAACATGTAAGCATGGATTTTTAGTGTTTTTAAGAGTGTAAACTATTGTACTATATTATAGATTATGAAAATAAAGTACTTTAATCTTTAGAACTATTTTAAAGTAAGTTTAAAAGAGTTTTAAAGAAGTTATACCTTGCTGGAATTTTAATTGGTGTACATATAGTGGAAATTTTATTTGGTAGGAGGAGATTTCACCTTGAGAGAGTTCTAAGGTTGTGAAAGTGGTCTTCCGTATTGTTTACACAAGGTACGTACATGCCTATGTGTTTTTAGACTAGTATCATGTCCTAAGGTTAGGAATTGTATAGTATCACGTGTAGGGAACTTTTTATAGTTCATATGTGGCTTATATTTAAGTGGATTTGCATGTTTTGTACTCTTGTGTGAAGCATGCTGCCTATTATGAAATATTACATGTTTGTATGGATGATTCATGCAAGCATGTTGGTTGGGAACGTTTAATTTATTAATTCATATAAGGGATTAATAAATATATTGTTTATTGGATCATGACATGTATCATGTTGTTCCCTTGAATTTATTATACTATTTACTTTATAAGGACTCTAGGCCTTGGTTAGTAAAGTTGGATATTTATCTATTGACATGTTGGTTGGTTGTTGATTTAAGTCAACAAATAAAGGTTGGTTGGTTATTGATCTTAGTCAATAAATAAATGGGTTTAATTCTGGGTCTTTTGAGTTGTATGATCATAGTATTTAATCCTAAGATAAAATTGGAGTCTTGCGTATTCATGTTATTTGTGTTGGTTGTCTTATTGTTGTGAGTCCCAACATCCAATAAAATATTAATACTTAAAGTGAAAAGTGAATAGCAATAAGCATTAGATTTGTGTAGGTCTGAAGAATTGGACTAGTATGAGTTGGAGTACATGGTGGTAGCCCATGACTTTCCTTGGGGCCGAATTGATCACCGTGTCCTATTTTTATTTCATTGGTACCTCGATATCGTTGGTCGTGGGAGCATAGAGTCGCACCCGTACTTTGTCTTCTAAATTGAAGACAAGGTTTGGTTGGACAACTCTATTCATTAACTATTTAAATTTATTAATAAAATAATCTTTTGGTTTTGTGGAATCAAGTTCAGTCTAGTGAGTGTGATATTTTATTATGTTACTCTCTCCGTCCCAGAATACTCTTGACACTTATCAGGGCACGTAGTTTTAGACGATAAATTGTTGTTTGGTTATCAATTGTTATTTTATTGAAAAAGAAGATGTGATAGGTGTTAGTAGGTAGTAAAAGTAGTATTATTTTATTTGGTGGGGAGAGAGTGTGGGCCAATGGTTAGAGTTGGTAGGTAGTAAGAGTGATATTATTTTATTTGGATGAAAGAGAGTGTGAGCCAAAGGTTAAAAAGTAGAAGGATTAAAATAATAGTGGGTCATATCCAAAAATAGAAGTGTAAAGAGTATTCTGGGACAGGTGAAAAAGGAAAGTGTAAATAGTATTATGGGACAGAGAGAGTATTATTTATCCATATTTAAATGCTTATTAGTGTCATGTTAGGTTATGTGTTTTATTTATTACGTATGTACTCAGCTTTGTTGATTACGTGCTTTTCTGTGTTTCGATCATGGCTGTGCCTTATTGATCCTGTAATGACCCCATTTGGCGGGCAGTCTTTCAGGATCAATATAGCACCGACCATTCGAGGTTTGAAGATGATGCATCCATTGGGATTTTGGGAGACAGTTTGTAGAGCCTGTGTTTTGGCCTCTTTTTAGAACTCTTTGTACTTTTGGTTTCATTATGTTTCATTGGTTTACCTTTTATATTTGGTTTGACTTTGGTTTGATTTTGGAGTTGGCTTTTATGGTTGACTTAGTTTGCCAACACTATGACATTAGATTATCTTTTAAGTTTAATTAATGATTTCAAATACTTTATTTATTTCCGCTGTAAAATTCTGAGTAAGCCGATACGTTATCACACGGGCGATAATACCTTGGTGATTCTATATGTTTTATGGGAAAAACGTATTTTATACATTAGAGAATGTCGGGGTGTTACAAAGTGGTATCTTGGAGCTTAGGTTTTTATTGGCCCCTCATGGCAATCAATTTTTTTTAGGCGCCTATTTATTTGAAAAGCGTTTCCAAAGAAAACAAGCTCCTACTAATTCATTGTTCTTAAATCACTTTTGATGAATTTGAAACATTTTTTTCAAGGTTCAAAAAAAAATTTGGTTCGAAGAAATTTTTTTTTATAGTAGAATTTTTTTTTTATATTTTCGGTTTTCTTTTTTTTACGGAAGTTATTTTTTTTAATTTTTTAAATTTTCGATAGTTAATTTAATTTCGAAAATTTATCTAGTAAGTCCTAATTTTTTTAATTTTTTTTTTAATTTTCGGCATTATGTTTTTATTTTTCGAAAATTATTTTTTGTGAATTTAGCTTTCATCTTATTTACTTTATTAATTTTGAGAGATGGGTAGAATAGGAAGGGCATATAGGATAGAAATATTATATGTCTGCATTTAAATATTCTGTTTAGTATGTTCAGTGTCTGCAAGTCTGTTTAGACTGCTCAATTATATTTAGTCTGAGTGTCTGTCCAGTGCATACTCGTCTGAAGTGTTGTTTCATGCTTATTTGCCTAAATACATGTTCAGTGTTTTACTTCCCTGCTTAGCTGTTTGATGTTATTCATGGCTTTAAATTATTTATTTGCTTATTATTTATCGTTGGGCATTACGCTAAGTGAAAGTATTGTTTATTATAGATGTCGTGTTCAACCGTAAATGGACCCTTAGCCATGACTGATAGTGAAGCTAACCGAGTGGGAAGCTACTCCAACCATATTGTAATTAGTGACGATGAGTCTGACTTGGAGTCTGACAATAAGAGCTATACCAGTCTAGACCCTGATATGCGACGTATCTTGAAGGTAGGTATCCCTGATAGCGATGATGAAGTAATTCGAGAATTTGACCATGCTAGGGGGCAAACCCGAAAGGATATTTATGCCGCTACTTGGAGATCTTATCTAAATAGTGATAATGATACAAAGTTGGAGGAAGATGGACCTCAACCCAAAAGAATCAAAAGGCCGACTAGGGCTGAAGAGCCAAATTATCATTATGTTATTGAAGACATTGAAAATTTTGAAGATGAGACATTTGCTCTAGAGAAATACAAGGAAGATAAGGATAGGAATGATGATGTTACTCCATAGAGTTATTTATTGTGATTGATTTTGTTTGATCCTTATGTGAATAATTATACATAAGTGAATACATGATTGTTATGGTTTATAGTGATGAACTTAGCGCTATTATAATTCCATTGAATTTTATTTTGATGCGATCTTGTATGATCAAACCAATTTGATGCCTTCGTAGTGAATGGCAAGTAGTTGTGAATCGAAACCTTAAATAGACCTACGTTAAATTTCAGGTCACGAAGTAGAATGTCGAACAACGATGTCGCTTTAGCTTCTGCTATCCGCCTTTTGGCTGAGAGATCAACTCAAGAAAGCACAGAGCGTCCTGATCCTGCGGGGGACATGTTCGAAAAGTTAGCTAAGATTAAGCCGCCATTCTTTAAGGTGCGGACCGACCCTACATTCTTAGAAAGCTAGATTGGAGAGTTTGACAAGATATTTGGGGCTGTGAATTGCCTTGAGGCGATGAAAGTGGGTCATGCAGTGTTGTACTTGAAAGATGAAGCCGATTTATGGTGGAAGGAGAATGGGAATAGGATTAGTTCTGAGGAAGGTTTCAATTGGGATTCTTTTACTATTGCTTTGAGAGGAAAGTTTTACCCTACCTTTATGAGGAAGAAAGAGGCTCAAGAGTTCATAAACTTTAGGATGGGGAGTATGACTATTTCTGAGTATTACAACAAGTTCATAGCGTACGTTGTCTAGATTTGCACATGAGGTTGTAGCTATTGAAGAACTGAAAGCTCAGAGGTTTGAGCAAGGACTGACTGAAAAGATTCAATAGGGATTAGGTGGTGAGACCTTTACATCCCTAGATATTGTTTATGGGAGAGCTACCCATATTTATGGACTGCAATCAAGGCATGATAAGAAGAATCCTGTAATAGGTGAGAAAAGGAAGGATTTCAATGATAGTGGAAATCAAGGAAGTTTTAAGAGAAACAGGAATGGGAATGGAAATTTCCAAGGGAGAAGTGGCCAAGGTTTTAATGGTAAGGCCCAGTATGAGAGGAGTTACAATTGCAAGAGGTGTAACAAGAATCATCCTGGTAAAGACTGCAAAGGAGAGCTAATGACTTGTCATTATTGCCAGAAGAAGGGGCATAAAGAATTTGAGTGTTTCACCAAGCAGAAGAGAGAACAAAACTAAAATGACGTTAGCGGAAATAATGTCGGGACGGTTATGCTACTGTAAAACAATAAATAAAGATAATTCCTCAAACTCAAAGTTTCATAGCTTCAAAAGAAAATTTATATCCGAGTAAACATCATAATTCTAAAATAAAAGAAATATCCCAAATTGTATCATATTATCAATCCAAAACTATAAGACGTGCAAGTCTTCCAATAAAACTTAAATAAAGCTAAATGTCCTTGAAAGCTATCCAAAAGTAGGACTGTCTATGGTCCCCACAAATCTCATCTACCAAAAACAATATCAGAAGCTTCTTCTCACTACAAACCCTCACTCTGCTAGCCCAAGCAGTCACAAGTCTAGCATTCATTTCCATCTGCAAGGATTTATTAAATAATTCCACAGTCAGTGGGGAGTAACTAGTAGTTCTCCTAGAACAATAGCAATCAAAGCACAATTCAGAAGTAGATTATTAAGAAAGGAAAATCATGCAATCATTACATCAATAGCATGCACATAGAAATCATAAAGCTCGTAGGTAAAACAAGTGATTATCAACAATAAGTAAACAAGATATAAAGAGTGAATAAATTCTGGAATACAAAAATATTAATCAAGAATACAACAAGTTATTGAGTCAGAAACCGAACGCCAGTGATTCGCAAATCACTTCCTAAGGTTTGTCAGATCGCAATCTCCAGGTCAGTCTATGGGCTTACGTTCCCCACTGCATGTGTCTAAGAATGGCCAAACTCCCGATGCGGGGGTAGAACACGCAGAAACTCCCCGACCTCTCGGACGACAACAATTAACCCAGGTGTACCCCTAGTTCGCAAACCAGGTGGTTGGCATGTTCTTCACCGGGGACTACATCTATCCCACCGGATATTCTTATCTCAAAATACAATCATGCATACAATCCAAGTATCATTCATCAAAATATTCATCAAAAAGGGATGCCACCCGGCCTTATATCCACAGTTCATCAAAACAGTTCTTCATAATTCCTCAAAATAAATCACTTACAAATTTTCAACAAATATCTCTCACAATAACACTTGAACATCTGCAAACATCATCAATGATAATATACTAGTTTTTACAGCAACCACAATTCAATCAAAAATACATCACCAATTAACTCTAAATCATATTCATTAAAAGAGTAGTAACAATTAATCATTTTCTTTCATAAATCAACATAAACATGTGGTTACCCAATGATACATTTTGTATACTACTGAAAATCAGCAACCCAGAATATATTAAATTATGAACTATTTCTGATTTACAAGCCCTCAAATAATTTAAAAGGGTATCCTCAATTTCACAACAAAAACACCATAATAATTATTAAACTAATAAGTTCGAGCAGTAAAATCACATAAAAATTATCATATAACTCTAATGGCTCTAATGACATGGTACAATTTTTATTTATAATTTTCGGACTCCAAAAGTATTTTTAACAGTTAATATACAGATTACTCAATAAAGCCAATATAATAATTAAAAATATAAACAGACGCCCAAAAATTACCAAAAAATTATATAACATGCCGAAACTCACGGAAATACATAATATTCAAAGAAATGTATTTTTCTGCCTTTAGAAATAATTTTCATGAATTATATACTGACAGAAAAGAAATTACAAAAACAGATATATCAATTAAATAAAACAGTAAACAGTAGGAAAAAATTATTCTAAGGCATGGAATATATACTACGCATGTAACATGATCTAAGAAAAATAATTTCATCAATTTTAACAGTCGTTGCATAATTATTATGCAATTTAGCCAAAAACGCACAAAACACCAATTAAATCAAATAAATACTAAAAATCATGCGAAAATTATTTTTCTCTACACAGTATTCACATAGCATGTATCAAGTATATTCATGTCAAATTTCGTCAAAATTTTCATTCAAAAAGTATTTTAAATAATTCCTAGCGTAGTAATCTAATACCGAATAATACCCTAATCACTATGGTTCTAAGATAACAACTAGTTACCTGGATCGTCGGAGGCGAGCTGAAAACTTCTGTAAAATCCCAAAATAGGCGTGTGCTCCTCTCCTTCTTCAATTCCCAAACACCAAGTATAAGAAAAAGGCAACAAGAACAATTCACGAACAATTAACAAGAAGTATAAAATGAAAAAAAAATTGAGAGATTGAGAAAGATGATGATGGCCGAAAATGGCAGCAAGAAGTTTTGATTTTTTTAATCAGAAATTGAAGTGATGAAGGTTGTTTAAAGAGGTTTAATTAGGAAGAATGATTAGGGGGTTATGGGAGTTACAAAGCAACAAAGAGTCACAAGGGAAAAATAAAAAGAAAAGAAAGAAGAGGAGACTCCCTTCTCCTTCACTTGGCCGGCTGTCCAAGCCCACAAACCAAACCAAAAAAAATCGGCCCAAATCAACAATGATCCATGCTTCAAAAGCTCGCCACGCGATAAAACGATAACCTGCTAAACCGCGCCTAAACTTTGAAAATACTTAATAATGAAAATAATTCTAATAAATTATAATATAAATATAAATAGAATAAACACATTAGCACGCCATAAAAATAAAATTAATAATTCGGCTCCCAAAATTATAAAATAAATATAATTAATTTAGAGAAAATAATAGTTTTAGAGAAATTTCTTGCGAAAAACTAGGAGCAAAATTATGGGTTGTTACAATCTCCCCTCCTTAAATAAAGTTTCGTCCTCGAAACTTCAAAAACACACAAACAAGACAAGAACACAAATAGTACCTGAAACGAATAGTTCCGGGTATTTCAGTCGCATCGACTCTTCAGTTTCCCAAGTAGCTTCTTCGTACTTTTGACTTCTCCAAAGTACTTTAACCAAGGGAATCACCTTCCTTCTAAGAGCACGGTTCTGACGGTCCAATATACGAACAGGTCGCTCTTCAAAAGTCAGATTCGGCTCAACTGACACCGATTCAACAGGGATCACATGCGAAGGATCACTACAATGCCTGCGCAACTGCGACACATGAAACACATCATGAACCTTCGACAGCTCTGGCGGCAAAGCGAAACGATACGCGACCTCCCTGATCCTTTCAAGAATCTCATAGGGACCTACGTACTTCGGACTCAACTTGCCCTTTTGACCAAACCGCATCACTCCCTTCATAGGAGAAACCTTCAAAAGCACCTTATCTTCCACCTCAAAAGAAACAGGTTTTCGACGCAAATCAGCATACGACTTCTGCCTATCTTAAACAGCCTTCATCTTCGCTTGAATTACTTTCACCTACTCAACTGTATCCTGAATCAACTCCGGGCCCAAAATCTATGAGTCACTGATGTCGCTCCAACAAGTAGGACTATGACACTTCCTTCCATAGAGAGCCTCATACGGAGCCATTTGGATACTAGATTGATAATTGTTGTTATAAGAAAACTCCACCAAGCTAAGAGACTTGACCCAAGACTTTTGAAATTCCAAGGCACAAGCACGAAGCATATCTTCCAAGGTCTGAATAGTCCACTCAGTCTGACCATCGGTAGCTGCATGAAATGCAGTACTCAGCTTCAACTTCGAACCAAAAGCCTCTTGCAGAGCAATCCAGAAATGGGATAGGAAACGCGGATCACGATCAGAGACAATGTCTTTGGGAACCCCATGAAGACGAATGATCTCATTAGCATAAGCTTCAGCTAACTCTTCCATAGACCATGTGTTCTTCATCGCAATAAAACGAGCCACTTTAGTCAACCGATCCACAATCACCCACACGGCATTCAATCCACCAGCAGCTCTAGGCAAACCCATCACGAAATCCATCGAAATCGAGTCGAACTTCCAAGCAGGAATAGGCAAAGGTTGCAACAAACCACCAGGCCTCTGATGCTCAATTTTCACCTTCTGACAAACCAAACACCTAGCTACGAACTCAACAATCTCTCTCTTCATACCAGGCCACCAAAAATTAGCCTTCAGATCCTTATAAAGCTTGTCACCCCCATGATGAACGGAATAAGGAGTACTATGAGCTTCCTCGAGAATCTTTCTCTTAAGCTCACCATCATTGGGCACACACCAATGCCCCATAAACCTCAAGCTATCATCAGCACAGATCTTAAAATTCTCTGCACGACCTTGCATCTTTGCTTCACGGATCTTCTCCAGCTTCGGATCACCTTTTTGCTTGCTTCTTAACTCCTGGAACAACTTAGGCTCAACACTCATGGAACCCAACAACGCAGACACATACCCCTGAGGAACAACCTCGATATCCAGCTTGCGAAACTCCTCACACAATTCACGAGGCACACCACAGCAGCGTTTAATGAATTCTTACTCTTACGACTCAGAGCATCCGCAACTTTATTCGCCTTACCCTCTTGGTAATCCAGGGTCAAATCATAATCCTTGATCAATTCAAGCCACCTTCTCTGCCTCATGTTAAGATCACGCTGAGTGAAGATATACTTCAGGTTCTTGTGGTCAGTATACACCTTACACGGAACACCATACAGATAGTGTCGCCATATCTTTAGTGCAAACACCACAGCCGCTAACTCCAGATCATGGGTCGGGTAATTTCTCTCATGCACCTTCAACTGCCTCGAACCATAGGCTATCACTTTCCCTTGCTGCATCAAAACACAACCCAGACCATTCTTCGATGCATCACTGAACACAACATACCCAACGCTCTCAGATGGCAAGGTAAGAACAGGAGCAGAGGTAAGAACAGGAACAGGAGCAAGGTAATAATAGTTTTAGAGAAATTTCTTGCGAAAAAACTAGGAGCAAAATTATGGGTTGTTACAGTAGCTACATCACACGGCTAGCTTCCCCAAATCATAATCATAATTCTAAGTTATAGAACTAAACTAACTAAACTTAACTATAAAACTTAATTAAACAAATAAGAAACTCATTTGGCTACTAATGATATTAAAACACTCCTAAAAACAACAGCAGCAGCAGTGTACCAACAACAACACAATCGTAACACAACAACAACCATAGCAACAATAACTACAACATATAAGAAAAGAAGAAAATACCCTGGTGCTTTGCAACCACCAACACACGACCACCACCAGAGGTGGCAGCACCACGAAGCAAAGAATAAAGACCGGAGCGGCGACACAACGACAAAGCAGAACTCGAGCGAGAGGAGAACGACAAGCGAGCAAAGCGGCGACGGCAACCAACGGCAACGGTGACAAAGACAACCAAAATAGGGAAGAGAGAGAATAGTGGTGAGGAGCACCACCAGCAAGAACGCACCGAAACAACAGCAGCAACAATGACACAACAACGACAATAACACCGCGACGGTTAGTGGTGGTAGCGCTTGATAGCAGCGCCGGCAGACGGTGGCGAAGAGTTAGGCTCAGCCGAAAGCAGAGGAAGGAGGGAAAAGAGAGAGTTGTGAGGAGGAGAAAGGGTGACCGAAGCTTGAGAGAGAAATCACGGGTCACGAGAAACGGGGTTGGGGTTTTTGGGTTTCTTTGGGGTTTCTCTTTTCGGTGATGATGAGGATGAGGGAGTGTAAGAAAGAGCCACGACATATTGGGAAAAATAAAGAATTGAATTGGGTTTTGTTGACAAACCGCCAAGGGCCGAAAGAAATGGGCCGACTTAATTTCCTATTTGTCCAAACACCACTCAACTAACTTCAGATATCTAAAACCCAAAATAATAATAACTTCAAAATTTAATAGACACATTACAACACGACAAATAAAAATTCGTACTCCAAACTCAAATAAAATAAGAATTTCTGAAACATAATTGACTTAATATATATAATCAACATTTAATAAACGCTCTTAAAAATAAGGCTATTACATACTACCACCCTTATTTAAAGTTTCGTCCTCGAAACTTGCAAACGATAACTTAAAGAAAACCAAAATCTCAAGCTTATAAGATATTAGGCATCCAAACCTCGATTCTACCATCAGCTTTTCTATCTCCACTTCAACTCAATATTAGAATCGAGGAGTAAAGAAAACAAAAGGGGCAAAATTTTCGGCATAGGTTTCCAGTCATCTCATTTGTAGAGATCCCGTTTGAAATTCATTTAATTAAACAAATCATACAATTTTCTCAAAACACATAACATCATAGACAATACAAGATAATACATCTTCACATAAACGAAATCATATAGCACACGCAAAAGCACAAATAATCACATACTCAACCTTCTATTTTCCTAATTCCCAATCATCAGATTCTCAAACCACTAATAACCCAAATTGATTTCAAACTATCCCAAGAATGTTTTACCCTCGCTAGGTAGCCAACTCGGCATACGGTCGCAAGGTTGCTCTGATACCATTTGTTACAGCCCGATTCCCGAGCTGCTAGCTTAACTCGCTTAGCAATCAAAAATCTCAATTAACACCAAAATAATAATAATCACTTACAAATTAGATGATACTCGTAGCGGAAACAACCTGAAATATACGATCCTGGACCTGTGGGTTATGGGCCCACAAAACAATATCCTTTAAATACACCAATAACTCGACTAAAATCCCAAAAAAAAATTATATACAATGAAATATCAGTAACTATTCCTGAATCAACTATCTAAAATACAAACTCAATCCTTAATCCACAAGACATCTTTATTTTACTTCACTTCCAATTCCGAGCTTACAACACCAAACCTACAAATTCAGGGAAGAAATACAAAACAAACAAAATTCCAAAATGAGTGGAAAACTCGTAACCTTTACTTCAGCCTGTTATAAACATTTTATTTATCAAATCATTTCCTTTTCGTTACAACGCTGGCATAGCTCATTCTCTTAAATAAATCAGTGGCAAGTACGGGATTCGGACAAACGTTGCCTCCAAGGTTCGTTATGGAGCCCAGCAATACTACCCCGAAGGTTCATTATGGAGCGTAGCCGACCATACCAGGTCAAAAGAGTAACCATCCTCCACCCATACCTTGCCCACTTTCTATTTTCAGTTCATAAACTAAGCCAGCAAAACAATTGCATATTCATACAATCAATGACATTTCATCATCACATTTATATCTATGGCCATAGTACGAACTTAATTATCAAAAACAGAACAAAGAGATCCACACATAGAAGGGCATGAGTAAATGATTTCACTGAACATAAAAGTTACCTGAACGCATTCCAAATTTCCAACAATACAACCTCCTTCATTTTGATTTCCAAACGATACTCAAATTCATAATCATTCTCCAACAATTTACCTCACAACAATAACAATAATTAATAAACTCCCCACTACATGAGAAACTAATCTAAATAACCTTTCTTAATACAAGCTACTATACTAACCCAACTAACATACTTTCAATGCCATCCAACTAGATTATCTCATAAATCATTCAATAACAGTAGCTACATCACACGACTAGCTTCCCCAAATCATAATCATAATTCTAAGTTATAGAACTAAACTAACTAAACTTAACTATCAAACTTAATTAAACAAATAAGAAACTCATTTGGCTACTAAAGATATTAAAACACTCCTAAAAACAACAGCAGCAGCAGTGTTACCAACAACAACACAATCGTAACACAACAACAACCATAGCAACAATAACTACAACATATAAGAAAAGAAGAAAATACCCTGGTGCTTTGCAACCACCAACACACGACCACCACCAGAATTGGCAGCACCACGAAGCAGCAACAGCACCGCAGCAGCGACACAACGACAACAACAACTCGAGCAGAGGAGAACGACAACAGAGCAGCAGCGACGGCAACCAACGGCAGCGGTGACAACACAACCAAAATAGGGAAGAAAGAGAATAGTAGTGAGGAGCACCACCAGCAAGAACGCACTGAAACAACAGCAGCAACAATGACACAACAACGACAATAACACCGCGACGACTAGCGGTGGTAGCGTTGATAGCAGCGCCGGCAGACGGTGGCGAAGAGCTAGGCTTAGCCGAAAGCAGAGGAAGGAGGGAAGAGAGAGAGTTGTGAGGAGGAGAGAGGGTGACCGAAGCTTGAGAGAGAAATCACGGGTCAGAGAAACGGGGTTTGGATTTTTGGGTTTCTTTGGGGTTTCTCTTTTCGGTGATGATGAGGATGAGGGAGTGTAAGAAAGTGCCACGACATATTGGGAAAAATAAAGAATTGAATTGGGTTTTGTTGACAAACCGCCAAGGGCCGAAAGAAATGGGCCAACTTAATTTCCTATTTGTCCAAACACCACTCAACTAACTTCAGATATCTAAAACCCAAAATAATAATAACTTCAAAATTTAATAGACACATTACAACACGACAAATAAAATTCGTACTCCAAAACTCAAATAAAATAAGAATTTCTGAAACATAATTAACTTAATAAATATAATCAACATTTAATAAACGCTCTTAAAAATAAGGCTATTACAGTCATGGCTCTCATGTAGATGAAATAGATTCCTCATCGATCTTCAGCAGAATATGAGCCATATATCCTAAATGTTCTCACCAAGGAACAAAGCCTCATCCTAGATGTAATCCAGGATATTAACAATCCCAATCTACAAAAAAAGTACCTTGACCGCCTTTGTGAATCCCTTGAGGAAAATCCTAAAGAAAAATACCTTAACCCCCTTCCTCAAGCACTGAACCTTACAACCTCACTTCTACTTTAGAAAAGAGAAGTTCTAGAAAGAAACCTAAAAGGACCATACAGGATCTTCAGGCTGAATTAAAAACCATTAAAGTCGACATAAAAGATTTTAAAACAAAACAACAGCATACTCTGCCATAAATCAACTTCTAACTTCTCATATGGCCACAGACTTCCCTAGCGAGAGTGATCCTGACTCTGTTCCAGATGAAGAAAATAGCTAGAAAGTCCTAGATGATTTCCTTTTTGTTTTGATGGAAATCAGTTCTAGAAAATACTATATAAAGGTCAGACTTGAGTCCTCTAGTGATTTTAAAATTAATACTATAGCCTTGTTCGATACCATGAGCAGATTTAAATTGCATTAAATCTAGTCTCGTCCCAAAATGCTTTCATCAAAAAAACTTCATAAAGACTTAGCTCTGCTAATAACACCAAAATGCAAATAAAAGGGAAAATAGATGCAAGCATATTAAATCAAGGCCTTTCACTTAAAAACCATTTTGTCCTTGTTACCAATATTAACCATTCAGTTATCTTGGAACACCTTTCATAAATATAATAACCCCTTACAATGTCAGTTATGATGGGATAATTCCCTTTCTTTGAGTAACCTAAGACCAGAAATCTCAACATTATAAAGGCAAGCTCCATTTATAATAGTGAGATCAATTCTCTTATCAATCGAAAACAATGTGATGTTCATGATCTAAAGCAAAAAATCCATTTACAAAAGATGGAAGGCTAGTTACAAAGTAATCTTCTAAAAACTCAGTAACTAACTTCTAAAATCTCCTTGAACGAGAAGTTTGCTTTGATCTTCCAAATGCCTTATGGAATAGAAATCAACACATGGTAGATTTACCTTATGAGCCTGATTACGATGAAAAGAATATCCCTACCAAAGCCCAGCCAACTCAGATGAATGCCAACTTAGAACGTCATTATCAAGAAGAGATTAGATTCCTCGAAAGCAAAGGCATAATTTCCAAATCTTGCTCCCCTTGGAGATGTGCACCCTTTTACATTAACAAAGCTTCTAAAATTGAACGAGGCACACCCAGATTAGTTATATATTACCAACCTCTTAACGATGCCCTAAACTGGATTCGTCATCCAATACGCAATAAAAAAGATCTGGTGCAAAAATTACACCATGCTTATATCGTTTCAAAATTTGATATGAAATATGGATTTTTGGGAAATACAGATCAAGCCACAACACCGTTATAAAACCGCATTTACTGTTCCTTTTGGTCAGTATGAATGGAACGTAATGCCTTTTGGTCTCAAAATAATACTCCTTCTGAATATGAGAGGATAATGAACGATATTTTCAACCCTTATTCAGATTTTGCATAGTTTACATTGATGATGTGCTAGTCGACTCAAGCACAATTGATCAGCATTTCAAAGACCTAAAGTTTTTTTCTATCTTATTAAGAAAAATGGCCTCGTCGTTTCAGCAAAGAAGATTTATTTATTTCAAGCAAGAATTAGATTTCTCGGCCATTTTGTATCTTGTGGAACTATTACCCCTATTGATAAATCTCTTCTATTCTAGCAAATTTCCTTATAAAATCTTAGACAAAACTCAACTACAGAGATTTCTTGGTACTTTAAATTATGTTTTAGATTTTTCTCCAAATGTTTGTAGAATTGCAAACCTCTCCATGATAGACTAAAGAAAAATCCACCCCCTTGGTCTTATATCCATACCCAAGCTGTTCAAACAATAAAAACCCGAGTTTTAGAATTCCCATGCCTTACTTTACCAAACCCTAACCTGCCTAAAATTGTTGAAACATATGCCAGTAACAAGGGTTACATAGGTATCTTAAAACAAGTTGACAATGGTGAAGAATACATCATCAAGTTCACCTCAGGGCACTCGGATGATACCTAGAAAAAATACTCTATTGTAAAACAGAAAATATTGTTCTTTGTATTACCGAATTCCAGTCTGATTTGTTAAATAAAAAATTCTTATTACAAATTGATTGTAAAGCTGCAAAGGCTGCTTTAAAAAATGATGTCCAAAACATTGTTGTAAAATATATTTTTGTCAGATGGCAGTCTATCTTAATCAATTTTTATTTTAAGATTGAGCATATAAATGGAGAGAATGATTCAATCCCTGACTTCTTAACCCGTGAATTTCTTACAAAAATGCCCGAAAAGACAAAAGATAAGGAGAAGTCTCGACCTCCTCCTGAAAAAAGCAATATGCACCACACAAAAACCCATCAAAACCTGGTACGAAGCAGTTCACACTATGGATAGTGAAACCTCCTCCATCGACAGAACACAGGAAGTTCAAGAATGGCTCCTTTCCATTTCTGAGCATCCTTCATCTATCCTAAAACAACCCCACTCCTCCAAGCCTTCCAGGACTCTATACAAAACCATGGAAGCTCAAGCAAAGCGGCTATAGAAGGTAAAACTTTCACAGGAAAAAAATACTACTGTCATTTCAAAACCAGAAGAAGGAAAATGTTCTGAACAAACCCCTCCTCAAAAACAATTTCTAAAACCATGTAGCTCTTAGGTTGTGGTAGCACAACCTAAGAAAAATGAGACTTTCAGATATTTTGTTTAAAATGCTTCTCAAAATATTGTAACAATTGAACATGGGTATCATGATGAAGATCCCTATGTTTCAATACAAAAAATCTTTGGAAAAAACTGGTTCTATAACTATCACAACAAAATATTACCAGACAATCCTTGAAGTCACTGGCTCCGCTGAATTCAAACACTTCTTTTACAAAAATGAACAAGCAGAGCCCTCATATTCGACCATTAAAATCCTAAAGGTTCTCAGTCTTCACGAGTGGAGTCAAAACCTCTCAAAACACAAAGTCTTCCCCATAAGTTTCAATAACACTTTCTCATATTGTAAAACCTTTAATTATTAGGATTACTAACAAGCATGGTTCTCCACTTTCCTAATATAAAATTATAGATTATCCCATTCATGGTTAATCTACTTCAATACATAAACCATACAACCAGAATAATTGCCATCTTGGATTACACAATGGCCGAAATTCTATGGCTCATCTACTAAAATCCTTCACCCTGAAGTTGCAAAAAGCTATAATACTTTTCGAACCCAATACAAACCCTCAAATATTGAAAGGCGTTTTCCTACCTTCTGTTTATTTTCTATGAAGTTCTACCTCCCTTGCAATAATCCATCTTTAGAAATCTTAACACACCATGAGTTAGTCTAAATTTCGTAAATAATATAATTTTAGGCCACCTAAAGCATCACAATTCGCGAATATAGGTTTATTAGGAAATCGATAGAATAACTTCTATGGTCATTAGAGTTCATCAAATCAATTCATCAAGCCAAACAATTTCAACAACTCAACTCCATTTCCTCAATGATAAACATTGACCAAGTCTTACACATTAATTAATAAAGATGTAATACCCCGATTTTTAAGAGCGTTTTAATTAGCGTTAATTATAATTACTAAGTTAATGATATTTTGAATATTCTTATTTTATTTGAGTTGGAGTATAAGTGAGATGTTGTAATGTGCTTATTAATTTAATTTTATAAAGATATTATTGTTTAAAATTATTTTGGGTTTTAAATAACCAAATGAATGGAGCTGTATTTGGCCGGTTACGAATTTAAAAGTCGGTTTCCATTTCTTAACTTGGTCGGTTAAGTTGGGAAACAAAAACCCAAGTTCTTCCTCTCTCTTGTTATTTTGCTCTCACCCAAAGAAAAACCCCAACCTCATTTCTTCTCTCTCCTCCCCGTGAGAAACCCCAAAGCCCCTCACCCTTCTCTCTCTCACTCCATCATCTTCCTCCCTCCTCTCGCCGGCGTTGCCGAAGCTCACCGGAGCTCCCTTCCTTCCCCTGCTCGCGCCGGTGTTGTCGTGGTGTGGTTCTGGTCTCTCTCTCTCTCCTCCGTTCGTTGCTGCGTGTTGTGTTGCTGCTGCTTGTTCGTCCTTTCTGCTCGGTCCTCTAACAACGAACATTGCCGGCCTTATGTCGCTGTGCGTTCTGCTTCTTTCTCGCCGGTGTACCCGTGCTCGCCGGAGCACAGCTCCCCTTCCCTGCCGCCTCTGTTTCGTCCCAGCTCCAAGTGAGCAGAGGTAATATACCCCTTTTTCCAATTCAACTTTTCTACTATATGAAATTGGATAACTTTAAAGCTTATAATTGATAATTTCTGAAATTTAAGGTTAATAAAATTACTTGATGATATGGTTGATTGTTTGATGTGTTCCATTCCCTGTTGTTTGGATATGGGGATTTAAGTATTGGATTCAAATGCATCAGTTCCTGGTTGAATTAACCTTAAATGATGAACACTTATTCTTTTGATGTTGTTGGGTTCCTTGAAATTATGAACGAAGAATAGTAATTTTGATTATGAATTGTGAAGGTTTAATGTGGTATGTGATGTTGAATGTGGTTTGGAGGTTCAAATTGAATAATGTTGTGCTTGATTACTGTTGGGGTTGCTGTTGATTATGTTGAGGGTGCAGTGAGTACCAATTAAGATTTTAGTCATTATGAAGCTTAATGTCAGATATGAATTAAAGATAATAGTAATGTTATCTATAGAGTTAAATTATAAATTTATGATATGTTTTTCATTCATTGATGCGTCAAAGTATTGGATGAGTGAATCTCACATTAACGTTGTTAATAGAATTCTTTTAACTTAATAAAGCGGGATGAATAGTTAGTTTTCACTTAAAGTCATTATGAAGGTTTCCGGAAGTGTGTTGATTAGCTATTGTCAGCCTCACTATGTTTAGAATTGAGATAATATATTGACAATCTTGGTATTATATGACATTTAAAGCACAATTATTAACTATATCAGGTTCATTATTATACGTTAGTAAGTGGGAAAGCTAAGAAAAGTGTATCACTGGACTATTGTGATGACTATTTAGAGTTGAATTATGTTAATGACGATAGACAGTTATGTGAACTATATCGCTAATATATTTATTATATGGATATGAAGGAGTATGAAATAAGTATGCCTTCTATTTCTTAAGTGATTGAAAAGTGTGAAAATATTACCTTTGTTCTTATGATAGACGAGTTATGAGATGTTTACTATGATATATGTTTATGTATTCCGAATATGCCAAAGTATACCTTTAAATTCCGAAATAATATGAAAGCATGAATGGTTCATAAACGATGTAAAATACGAAAGGACTACTATGCTTCTGCTATGTATCTGTTATGCTTCAGATATGCTTCTGTTATGTATTTTGAAAGGTACTTTAAGTTATGAGATATGCTTCTGAATACCTGATTATGCAAAAGTATATGTTATTAACATGATTATGAATATGTCATGCATATGATTACTTTCCATGATTATGATTACGATGATGTAATGTAATCATGGTTATGTTATGATTAAGATACATTCCATGATTATGATTATGATTACGATGATGTAATGTAATTATGGTTACGTTATGATGATGATTAAGTATCACGATTACGATTACGATTATGTAATGTGATTATGATTCATAAAAGCAATGAAACATGATAAAGTTTAGTGAGAGATGGTTCTTGGCAGTATTTTACGGGTACCGCAAGTGTCACATATGATGTGACCACCCGACTGTTTACTAGTACCGCAAGTGTCTCCTATGATGTGACCACCCGACTGTTTACGGGTACCGCAAGTGTCACCTATGATGTGACCACCCGACTGTATACAGGTACCGCAAGTATCACCTATGATCTGACCACCCGACTGTATATGGGTACCGCAAGTATCACCTATGATGTGACCACCCGACTGTATACGGGTACCGCACGTGTCACCTATGATGTGACCACCCGACTGTTTACGGGTACCGCAAGTATCACCTATGATGTGGCCACCCGACTGTTTACGGGTACCGCAAGTGTCACCTATGATGTGGCCACCCGACTGATTAATGATACTAGCCAAGTTACCAAAATGAATAAGTAAAATGAAAAGATAATGATGAATCTCATGATATGACATGAACCGATATGATATGTTATACAATGATTTATGTTGCTCTTCTCTTTACTAAATGCATGCTCTTTCTTGTTTTACAAAGCTCGGATGTTAGTCAAGTTACTAATATGAATTAAGTAAGGTGGAAAGTTATGATGAAACTTATGATATGATACGAAATATTGGCTATGTAGATGATGCTATTAAATGATTTAATGCTATGAAGTATGATGACTTTGATGTTACGGAAGTATGATTATGATTGCGATTATGTTTTATGATTTCACACATTATGTTATCGATGATTGGATTAGGAAATATGGAATGTTTTATGAATATGATAATTAGTGATGTTTATGAACGAATGCCATGAAATAACTATGTTATTAAGATGGTACGATCATTACTAGTTAAGTAAATGAAAGATGATGATGATTTATGATATCCTGCATGACTTAAAGTATATGTTTATGAATGTTTATTGTCTAATGATATGAAAGTATGTTTTCCGCTTTGATATGAAAGAACTATGATGATGCTACGACTCTGCTATGATATCTGTGAGAACTTATAAGTCATGAAAGATTATGAATAAAGTGAATGTTGTTATGTTATGGTAAAGTTGTGATGAATGATGTGAACGTATTAATTACGCAAGAGTCGTAGATACCAAAGCATGTTTTAAGAATATTTTATGGGTTAGTACTCAGCGTTGTGCTGATATGTATGTCAATGTTTTGTTTTGTCACTACTGTGGCCTGTCACTTGGTGGGTGGCAGTGTTACAATAGTTACAGGTTGAAGTTCTGGAGCATCCTTTCCAAGATAGAAGCAGTTACGTGCTAAGAGTTATGCTATGATTGTTTTATATGTCTTTTGAGGCGAGGACGTTCCACTTTGTATTAAACATTAATTAATGGTCTAATTTTATTTCTAGTTCTGGATGAGCAATAGTGCTCCTGAGTCTCTTGAGCTGCTGCTCCGCAAAAGCGTTGAGTTTTGGATTTGGTATATTTTATTGTAACAGGTTTTTCAAACGTTTTCCCATTATGGGTTGTCCAATTTACAGAGGAAACTCTGTCGGAATTTCCAGAAAATATTAGTCTATTATTATCGTGTTTCTTTAAAGAGTGTCAAATCAAAGTAATGTCCACGTAAGTTAATGTTAAATGTCGCCTTGTATTTTCCCCTAGTGGAAAGTACGACGGTAACGCGCCGCCTAAGCTAAGTCTTCCGCTGCTAATCCTGACTAACTTAATTAATAAAGATGTATGAAAGTCGGGGCGTTACAGTATATCAATGGTTCCTTGAAATAAACCAAGATCAAGGAGGCATGATACTCCAAAGAAAGTTTAAAACTAGATGGTGGTCAAACTTCAATGCACCACAGTCTATCCTCGAACCAGCCATTAAAGAAAAGTTATAAAAAAAATTGTAACACAAGTATCATGACATCAGGGCCAAAATAATCTCAGTTCCTAGCTCGAAAATCACAAGCAAATTCCTTGCTCGCATCAGCAAAGACCCTCGAAGACTACCCACGGATCCACCTCCGTGACGATGAATAAGATGCTGGTTTTTAGACTTAAAAAAAAAGGTTTCCACTATCTACAAGCAGGGTACACGCAGCAACGAACAAATTAAAGAATAGCAATAAAACTTTCCAACAGTCTAGAACAGCAACAGACAAACTCCAAGGGTTAAAGCTGTAAAACTATTCTTCAATAGTTCAAAGCTTCAACAAGACAACATTCTGAAAGTTTAAAGCATAAGACAAAATGTTCATGCACAATAAAATAATGTGACAGATTTGTTCCTCCCTACCTATAAATTGAGGCATCTTCTTCAGTTCAAGGGAGAGCAAAATACACGAAGACATTAGCAATTATGAAAATATCTTCTATATATATATCTCTCTCTCTCTACTCACAAAAATTGTAGCTCTCGTTTAGTATAAGTTTCACTTCAAGCCAATTTGTAAGTATTTTCTGTAAAATCATGGTTAGTTAAACCGACTTACTTTACTTTGTTTATGCATATATATATATATATACATATATATACATATATACATATATACATATATAGATACATATATATATATATATATATATATATATATATATATATACATATATAGATACACATATATATATATATATACATATATATATACATATATATATATATATATATATATATATATATATTTATTTATGAGTTCTCTAATAAAAACTGTTAAACTAAATTTGACTGTTAAACTTACTTAGCTTATGAGTTCTCTAATAAAAACTGTTAAACTACGTGTTGAATGGATAAATTATGCTTTACAAATTAAAATTGATAACTTAAAAGAACAATTAAGAATTTCTCATATTCACGCAGCTAGAGTAGAAGATTTAGAGTTAAGAAATATTTTAATTGATATACTACAAGAAGAACACATCAAGATAGATAAAATTGTACAAATACAATTAGAAATTGAAAAATTAATAGATTTCTTAAAACAGATAGAACTCAGCCAATCATTAATAGAACTTGAACAATTGATAAATTCAATATGACTATTAAAACACAAATAAACAACGTTAAAGATCATATAAAAACGAGAGATAACATATTAAATGTTCAAAATAGAATTATACAAGATAAAATAGATGATTTTGAAGAATACTTATATGAAGCTTACAGAAGAAAAGATAATGAAATAAAAGATGCCTTGAGAAAATATTTAATTAAGTTACAAGACAAGAAAAATAGAAACTTAATAGCTAAACAAGAACTTAGAGATTTACAAAATTCATTATACATATGAGTACTAAATCACAAGTAAACAGAGCAATGACAAATGCTAATTGGCAATACTTTATATCACTTATGCAATCGGATATTAAAAGTTTAGAATTAAGTAATCAAAAGCAAATAGCTATCATTAATAAACTACAAATATTAGAACGAGCAACGTTAAATGATAATTATGACTATGAAATAGAGTTAAAACCTTTTGATGAACAATTAGAATTACTAGAAATACAAATTAAAGAACAGGAAGATGTGGTTAAGAAAATCATCGAAGATTATAAAAATTATAAGCTAAATAGAAAACCAGCTTTATGCTTATGAGTGAACTAGAAACAGACGAACACTTAGGTACTAATTTAAAAATAATTAATACAAATATTTTATTAATTATAAAATTGCTAAAAGAAAGTAAAAATAAATCAGACAAACCAGAGTCAAGTAATACTAAGTTACCAATAGAATTAGAGGAACAAGGTTACGAAATATTAGGAAAAAAGATCACTAAAGAATATTCACAGTTATTTCCTGAATTACTTTTAAGAAAGAAAATCGAAGTAGAATATGAACGAGTATTTAAACAAGAAAAATAATGAATAAAAACGAGAAAATCATTGAAGAAGAAATTATCAGATATCCAGACGGTCCATTTAAAATACACAAGACTAATCAAAATAGACAATTTGCATAAATTAGTGATGGTACATTTTATTTAATTAAAGATCGAAAACAAATGATACTAGAAAATGAATTTGACAGAGAAAGAAGATTAGCGCTAGAAAATAATTTAGTACAACTGACAAACATAGAATGTAGCTATCAGGATAACAAAACAATCAACGATATTTATAAAAAATTAGAGAAACTAGAAAGAAAATACGATGAACGAATGAGAAAAATGGAAGAATCTATTAAAATAATGGAAAAATTCACATGAATAATCCCAACTTTCACAAGTCAACTCAAAATAATCCCAACTTTGAATTATTTCTGAATAATCCCAACTTTAGGGGGTACATTCTCAAAATAATCCGAAATATTAATTTTCACTATATTATAGACCTAAATTGGATTAGTGTAGGCAAGAAAAATATATAATTTGGTTTATTTTGAGAAGGTTCCTTTAAAAGTTGGGATTATTCTGGAATAATCCAAAGTTGGGATTATTTTGAGAAGATGGATGAAAGTTGGGATTATTCATGTGAATTTTTCCTAAAATAATACATCTTAATACCAAACAAATTTTAGACAAAGTCTATAGAGTAGAAAATAATTTTAATAACGAAATACAAAATCTTAAAATAGATTATAATAATAAATTTGATAAAATTGAAGAACAACTTATAAATAATATCAAAGATAATAATGAAATACCGAAATCCCTCGAATCGATAACGAGACCCTAAATAATACCGTTATAGAAGCCTTAACTACGGAAATTGAAAGACTTAACGTAAACAATATAGATGTGTTACAAGATAATGATGAAACTTGTTCTGAACAATCCAGTCAAGAATTTAGATATTCAAATTATTTAGAAGCCGACTTTAACTCAGATAACGATGAAGAAATTAATGTACTCACAAAAGTCTACAACGATGGCAATTATGATCATATGGAAACTGATAGAAGTTATAAACCCACCTTCAAAAAGAAAAATTATTATGATTATAAGTATAAGAATAACGACTATATATGGAAATATCGAAGAAAAATAGAAAACGACTACATACCAAGAGATAATCAAGCTGGAGAAACTTTAAACTTAGATTGTTCCTTAAACGCTGAAATAGACATACAAAATTGGGTATCTAGGATAACTGCTAAATTAATCGAAGCTAAAATACAAGTTAGTGCGGCAGCAAATTATATTGAAGCTACAATAACAGGAATAGCTAAAAACTTTTTAAATAATATAGGCATACTAGAATTAACAGAACTAAGAAGTACCAAGATAGAAGGAACTTAGATGACAGATCCAATGCAAATGTTGAAAAAATATGAGCGAATAATTCGAAGAGAATTTGGTAATCCAAATACAGATTTAAAATATGCTATAGCCAAAAAAGAATATTGCAAATCCCAATTATATAATATGCAAATATGTTCTATGTGTCCAGAAGATTTAAATAAATATACTTGTGCATTTCAAATGAATTATTATGAATTAGGAACCGAAACCCCTGAACAATTAGCAGTCTTTCGAAAATTATATTTTGAAAAATTACCAGCACCTATAAATACTATGGTACAACAAGCTTTTTACACAGAACCTAAAACAGGAACTTTAGGAGAACAAATAGCTTATTTACAAGCATGGTATAAAAATTATTGTATGGAAGTTAATAACCAAAAAGAATTTAGAAAACAAGCTAAATTCAATGACTGTTGTAAAAGATATGAAATACCTAAATTTGGATGTCACAAATTAAACAAAACATATAAAGCAAAAAGACCTAAAATAATGCGTAGACGATATAAAAGATTCAAACCATATGGAAAATATAAAAATAAGAAAAGATCAAATAAAAATTATTTTATTAAAAGAAAAATTTATAAATATGCAAAAATCCCCAAACGATGTAAATGTTACAATTGTGGACAAATAGGTCATATAGCAAGAGACTGCAAAAAACGAGACAAATAGAAATAATACTAAAAAGATTAAAAATATAAATTTCATTGAACTCCATATAGCGAGAATATGAATTAGGCAAAACCAATATACCACCAGATGAAGAAATATATGTGCTTGAATATGAAACAGATAATGATGAAATCAATGGAATAGAAAGCCATGAAGAAAGTAATGAAGAAACAGATAATATTGAAACCGATAGTGATGAGTAAGGAACAACAACAAGTTGATTATGATGAAGATATTACGGAACAACATAGAAATCAAAGAGCTATTTTTGATTTACAAAAATATAATGAATTAAAATATGAAGGATTTACTTTGTCACCCGATAAAATAGTAGATAAGAAAAAATTTGACTTCACACATTTAACAAAGTATTTTAAAAGGAAAAAGCAAGAATATTTAGTCATAGCTGATAGGGAACATGTTATAGATATAACCCAAGTACAAGGAAATACTAGAGTTCCTTTAATAACACAAGAAGTGTTAAATGAAGAAATAACAAAGATTAACAATACATTAAAAAATAAACCAATTATATATATATATATATATATATATATATATATATATATATATATATATATATATATATATGTATATATATATATATATGTATATATATATATGTAGATATATGTATATATGTATATATATGTATGTATATATGTATGTATATGTATGTATATATATATATAGTATATATATATATATATATATGTATATATATGTATATATATATGTATGTATATGTATGTATGTATGTATATATATATATATGTATATATATGTATATATATATATATATATATATATATATGATGTATGCTATCTTAATTATGCTTTCCCCGATTAAGTAAAATCATGTTTAGAAACCAAGAGACAATTGGTAGCAGGAGCCCGTTTAGCCATTGAAAATGAGAAGGCGTTGAGGGCGTGATGCATAAAACCTATGTGGTGAGGTTGAAAAACATGAATTTATTTAATTATGCTTAAGTGCTTAAGGGTTGTCAAAGCGGATTAGCAGTACTTATATGAAAGCTGATAGAATTGTTATTAACCGATTAAGGTTTATTATGAGCAAAAGGGATTGAGTCTTAAAAGGAAGTTCATAAAGAAACAGATTAATTACCTATTCACGTGTTTATTTGCTTAAATATTTGCCTGATTATTTACTTAGCTTATGAATTCTCTAATAAAAACTGTTAAACTACGTGTTGAATGGATAAATTATGCTTTACAATTTAAAATTGATAACTTAAAAGAACAACTAAGAATTTCTCATATTCACGCAGCTAGAGTAGAAGATCTTGACTTAGGTAATATTTTAATTGATATATTACAAGAAGAACACAACAGGATAGATAAACTTGTACAAGTACAACTAGAAATTAAAAAATTATTAGATTTCTTAAAACAAATAGAACTAAGCCAATCATTAATAGAACTTGAACAACCGATAAATTTAATATGACTAAATCACAAATCGAAACGTCCTAGAAGATATTGAAATGCGACAAAATATGTCAAATTTCCAACTACGGATTCAACAAGATAAAATAGATGAATTTGAAAATTATTTATAAGAAGCCAATAGAAGAAAAGATACTGAACTAAGAGATGCCTGAAAAAAATATCTAACTAGTCTACAAAATAAGAAGAACCAAAAGTTAATCGCTAAACAAAAACTTAAAGACTTACAAAATTCATTATACGTATGAGTACTAAATCACAAGTAAACAGAGCAATGAGAAAAGCTAATTGGCAATACTTTATATCACTTATGCAAGCGTATATTAAAAGTTTAGAATTAAGTAATCAAAAGCAAATAGCTATCATTAATAAACTACAAATATTAGAACGAGCAACATTAAATGATAATTATGACTATGAAAAAGAGTTAAAACCTTTTGATGATCAATTAGAATTACTAGAAATACAAATTAAGGAACAGGAAGATGTGGTTAAGAAAATCATAGAAGATTATAAAAATTATAAGCTAAATAGAAAACCAGCTTTATGCTTATGAGTGAACTAGAAAAGGACGAACACTTAGGTACTAATCTAAGAATAATTAATGCGAATATTTTATTAGTTATAAAATTACTGAACGAAAGTAAAAATAAACCAAACAAACCAGAGTCAAGTAATACTAAGTTACCAATAGAATTAGAAGAACAAGGGTATGAAATATTAGGAAAGAAGATCACTAAAGAATATTCACGGTTATTTCCTGAATTACTTTTAAGAAAGAAAATAGAAGTAGAATATGAACGAGTAATTAAACAAGAATAATGAATAATGAATAAAAACGAAAAAATCATTGCAGAAGAAATTATTAGATATCCAGATGGTCCATTTAAAATACACAAGACTAATCAAAATAGACAATTTGCAGAAATTAGTGATGGTACATTTTATTTAATAAAAGATCGAAAACAAATGATATTAGAAAATGATTTTGATAGAGAAAGAAGATTAGCGCTAGAGAATAATTTAGTACAACTGACAAACATAGAATATAGCTATCAGGATAACAAAACAATCAACGATATTTATAAAAAATTAGAGAAAATAGAAAGAAAATACGATGAACGAATGAGAAAAATGGAAGAATCTATTAAAATAATACATCTTAATACCAAACAAATTTTAGACAAAGTCTATAGAGTAGAAAATAATTTTAATAACGAAATACAAAATCTTAAAACATATTATAATAATAAATTTGATAAAATCGAAGAACAACTTATAAATAATATCAAAGATAATAATGAAATACCAGAAATCCATGAATCGATAACGAGACCCTAAATAATACAGTTATAGAAGCCTTAACTATGGAAATTGAACGACTTGAAGTAAACAATATAAATGTATTAGAAGACAGTGATGAAACTTGTTCGAACAATCCAGTCAAGAATTTAGATATTCAAATTATTTAGAAGCGAGACTTTAACTCGGATAAAGATGAAGAAATTAATGTACTCACAAAAGTCTACAACGATGGCAATTATGATCATATGGAAACCGATAGAAGTTATAAACCTACTTTTAAAAAGAAAAAATATGATTATAAGTATAAAAATAACGACTATATATGGAAATATCGAAGTAAAATAGAATACGATCATATACCAAGAGATAATCAATAAGGAGAAACTTTAAATCTAGATTGTTCTATAAATACTGAAATAGACATACAAAATTGGATAGCTAGAATAACTACAAAATTAATCGAAGCAAAAATACACGTTAGTGCGGCAAAGAAATTATATTGAAGCTACAATAACAGGAATAGCTAAAAACTTTTTAAATAATATAGGCATACTAGAATTAACAGAACTAAGAAGTACCAAGATAGAAGGAACTGAAATGACAGATCCAATCCAAATGTTGAAAAAATATGAGAGAATAATTCGAAGAGAATTTAGCAATCCAAATGCAGACTTAAAATATGCTATAGCCAAAAAGGAGTATTGTAAGTCCCAATTATATAATATGCAAATATGTTCTATGTGTCCAGAAGATTTAAATAGATATAATTGTGCATTCCAAATGAATTATTATGAATTAGGAACCGAAACCCCTGAACAATTAGCAGTATTTCAAAAACTATATTTTTAAAAATTACCAATACCTATAAATACTATGGTACAACAAGCCTTTTACACAGAACCTAAAACATGAACTTTAGGAGAACAAATAGCATATTTACAAGCATGGTATAAAAATTATTGTATGGAAGTTAATAACCAAAAGGAATTTAAACGACAAGCTAAATTTAGTGACTGTTGTGAAAAATATAAAATACCTAAATTTGGATGTCACAAATTAAATAAAAGATATAAAGCAAAACGACCTAAATTGATGCGAAGACGATACAAAAGATTCAAACCATATGGAAAATATAAAAATAAGAAAAGATCAAATAAAAATTACTTTATTAAAAGAAAAATTTATAAATATGCTAAAAACCCCAAAAGATGTAAATGTTACAATTGTGGACAGATAGGTCATATAGCAAGAGAATGCAAAAAAAGACCAATAGAAATAATACTAAAAATATTAAAAATATAAATTTCATTGAACTCCATATAGCATAATATGAATTAGGTAAAACCAATATACCATCAGATGAAGAAATATATGTGCTCGAATATGAAACAGATAATGATGAAATCAATGGAATAGTAAGTCATGAAGAAAGTAATGAAGAAAAAGATAATATTGAAACTGATAGTGATGAGTAAGGAACTACAACAAGTTGATTATGATGAAGATATTACGGAACAACATAGAAATCAAAGAGCTATTTTTTATTTACAAAAATATAATTCATTAAAATATGAAGGATTTACTTTGTCACCTGATAAAATAGTAGATAAGAAAAAATTTGACTTCACAAATTTAACACGGTATTTTAAAAAGAAAAAGGAAGAATATTTAGTTATAGCAGATAGAGAACATGTTATAGATATAACCCAAGTACAAGGAAATACTAGAGTTCCTTTAATAACACAAGAAGTGTTAAATGAAGAAATGACAAAAATTAACAATACATTAAAAAATAAACCAATTACATTTAGATTTGTAGAACTACCAGCCATCGAAATAATAATAAAAGCATGTTTTAAAGAAGGAATAGATACTCCCTTAGAGTTAGAATTAGGCGATGACAGAATAAAAGAACCAAAGAGAACAAGCTATTATAGCACAACTTAAAGGAAATCTTATTTATCAGAAAGTAAGATTCATAATTAAACCGAAAAGGCATTAGTATTATATTGGATGCTAAGTGGAATAAACATGGCCAATGGATCAAAAGTTATGACAGCACAATGTAAGAATGCTTATATTTTAACAGACCAACATCAAGTCTATACTAAAAATAAATTGAGACCAATTACTATAGATACCCCTTTTACAGATCTTATTTTACCAATCGAAAAAGGATTAAAATTATATTCAAAACCAAACTATGAAGATCTAGAAAACGATTAAGTATTTCTCGATCCAAACGACATTTAACTGATAATCTACCTATTCAATTAAAATCATATGAACATTATATAATTATACAAATAGGAACAAAAAACTTAACAGCACAAATAGACATCAACGTTGAAAATAATTATATTCCATTAGAAAAACTGTCTCTTAATATTAATGAGAATTTTAATAGATTAATTACTTTAACAACAAAAATTGCACTACAAGATATAAACATTGAATATGTTATAACTTTGAACAACAAAATAATATTAGGAAAAGATTTCATAGAGAAGGTTAAGCCATGGAAAATAAACCAAGGCTATTTTGAATTTACATATAATCAAACCCAATATAAAACTAAAACAATGAATGAATAACACTATACTCAGTTTAATTGAACTAGTAAAATTACAAAAACAGTTAGAAATAGCACAAGAAGAAAAGGTTTATCTAAGCCAAAGACTAAACTACATTAGATTTGCAGGGTGTCATCGCTATAGTATACAATTATATTCTAAAAAGTTACAAGAGAAAACTAGACATATAGAAATATTAGAACAGCGATTACATAAAATGACAAATGACTTAGTAATTCTTAATCACCATGAGTAATTTAATCTATATACTTATAAAAATAATTTTTGACGGATATAAAAGTAGATATTATACACCAATGGTAGATACAGGAGCACAAACAACAATAATGAAAGAAAATTGTTTACCAGAATGGAAAACCCTACGCTCACCTTTTCGAATAAATGGATTTAATAACAATGGCAGTAGAATTACACTTTATCAAACAAACGTAAAAATACAAATTTGGGATAAAATCTTACTTATACCTAAGGTATATTGCTTTGAATTAATAGGAAAAGATATTATATTAGGAACAAATTTCTTAAACCGATATAAACCATTTAGTATAGATAAAGAATTTCTTACCCTATTCACCCCTTGTAGACATAAGTTAAAAGCCAAGGTAGTTACTAATAAAGAACGATTACCAAATGAGTGGGAAAAATGTGCAATAGGTACAGAAGCAAAAATAGTCCAAAAAATGCATACTAAAAAAGAAAGTAACACTCTTGACATAATAGAAATAGGAATATTACATTTAGATAAACTTACTCCTTTGAAAAACCAATTAGAAGAACTATGTAGTGACAATCCATTAGAAAATTGGCATAAGCATAAAATGGAAATAAAAATGACATTAAAAGACCCGAATAGCATAATATCACAAAAACCCTTTAATAATACCCAAAGAGATGAAAAGGAATTTAAAATGCATATAACGGAACTATTAGCTGGCCAATTAATTAGACCAAGTAACTCAAAACATAGTAGCAGTGCATTTATAGTTAATAATCACTCTGAACAAAAAAGAGGAAAAACCCGAATGGTTATAGATTATCGAATCCTAAATGAAAAAACAATTACATATAATTACCCCATACCAAATAAGATACTTAAAATGAGGCAAATACAAGGTTACAATTTTTTTTCAAAGTTTGACTGTAAAAGTGGTTTTCACCAATTAAAATTAACTGAAGAATCTAAACAATTAACAGCATTCAAAGTCCCTAATGGATTTTATGAATGGAATGTATTACCTTTTGGATATAAAAATGCCCCAGGAAGATTCCAAGCATTTATGGATAAATATTTAAATCAATTATCAAATTGTGTAGTCTACATTGATGACATACTAATCTATTCGAAAACTCAAGAAGAACATTATAAGTTATTAGAACAGTTTATAGAAATAATTAAAACTAGTGGTATAGTTTTAAGCAAAAAGAAAATGGAATTATTTAAAACTCAGATTGAATTCTTAGGATTTGAAATAGATAAAGCTGGAATAAAAATGCAAGACCATATAGCTCAAAAAATTATAGAGTTTCAACAAGAAATTAATACTAAAAAGGAATTACAAAAGTTCTTAGGAATAGTTAATCGAGGTTAGAGAATTTATCCCTAAACTATCACAATATACTTGAACCATTAACTAAAAAACTAAAGAAAGACTACGATTTTAGATTGAATGATACTTGACACAAAGACTTTAGAAAAAATTAAAGAATTAGTCAGAAAGTTACCAAAACTAAGTTTTCCCGATGAAGACAAAGAATTTACATGGATAGTAGAAACAGATGCTAGTGAAACTAATAACGGTTACGGAGCAGTATTAAAGTATAGATATAAAAATGATAAAAATGAATATGTTTGTCGATATCACTCAGGAACATTCAAAGCAAATGAAATCAATTGGGATATAAATAAAAAAGAGTTAAAAGCAGTAAAATATGGAATTAAAAAATTTGAATGTTACATAGTTTATAGTAAATTTATAATCAGAACGGATAATAGAACTGTTAAAAGTTGGCTAACCCAAAAATTGCAGGATTCAATTACGAGGAAGGAGATAAACAGGATTGTAGCGAGATATTAACCAGTATCGCTTAATATCGAATTACTAAAAACTAGCGAAAACTGTTTTGCGAGACTATCTCTCAAGACATAGTTCAACAACCGATTATAGAAAATCGGGAGCTCAAGATACAACTCAAAAAGATAATGGAAGAATTTGCTTCTATGAAAAGAGAAGCCACTTCCAAAGAATCCTAATATGGAGCAAGCGAGATATTGGCACTAGCCAAAAATATAAAAGCCAAGTTATCACAAGAAAAGTTAACTCCCCTTTCAAACGAAGTATGTCCCTACAAACCTATAACCCCAATCAAGCTAATAACTCTACTCCAGTTATCAATGAAATAAACTTTCCAAGCTTAATACCAAATACCACTTCTTTTAAGGAAAAATTAACCTTAGGTACCAAACAAACAATGATCCCTCAAGTTCGCCAATATATAGATTATTTCATACTTATTGCCAATAGGCTAAATACCTTCCCAGAGATAACCACAAAAGACCGCCATGGAGAGATCGAAGGTGGATATGTTACTAACCCTTTAAAAAGGGTAAACGAGTTAATATCGTTGCCTGGTTGCAATGCAAATTTAATCAAAGCAGCTTATGATTATGGCCTTCTTAATTCAGTATATACACTGAATGGAGAAGAGCTATCATCTATTCCTGATCTATATAAAGCAGCTAAAAGTTACTTGCATATTACAAAATCTCCCATGATTTTTGTAAGATGCTATACCTCCCCAGGCGAAGTTACTTTCTCCGAGATAAAACCATGTATTAGGGTTGTTAAAATGGGTTGTACAACAAATTTTATCTTTCCCGAAGAAATTAAGGCACAGCCAGAATTAAATCGCAATGAGATACCAGACCTCCTCAGAGAAAAGAGGGCAGTCAAGATAAAAGCAATTTATGAAGCCTTGCTTAGCATGGTCAAGACTTATGTCCGGATAAATCATAGAGAGTTAAACACATTAATTATATCTCAAAGCAAATCATACGGCCATGATGCGATCGAAACCATTAAGTCATGGATATGGAGCCCGCTCCACCCGGATCAAGCGCCGCTACACGGTATTTACCAAGGAATTTTCTAACCGAAGATACTTTGAAAAGATATTGCAGTTGGATGCAACAAAATAATAACCACTCATGTAAGATGTGTGGAGTTAAGCAAATGACTATACCAATAATCGAAGATATGGACAGTTATGAAGATAGAGCTGAATCATCTAACACTGCAGTATCAACTACAGAGATAGAACACAGCGTACCAGAATAAAACATCTGTCTACAAAGATAAGCACTGTAAAATAGAGATATTTTATCATGTAACAGATAAACTTTGTAATAGTTACAACGGGACAAAAGTTAGGCGGCTAACGCGTAAAATATGTGAATAGTGAATAGTACTTTTACTGTAGCACTTTTCACTGTAGGAAATAGTAATATGAATAGTTTTGTAAAATTGTACGGCACTTGTAATAACTTTGCTTAAAAATAAGATCAGCTGGTGAAGCAAAGAATCATCAGCAAGCTTCTCATCACTCACAACTCTTCCTCTCTCCCTAACCTTTCTTTTCTCAAATAATAAACACACTGCATCCCCCATAGTTGGTATCAGAGCTTACTATTCACAAGACCGGAGTTACTTACTTAGAGCTAGTTCTTCAAGATATTTTACAGACAATTATGGAAGCAGATAAGGTAACCTCTTTTCTTATGAACTAAATTAAAATTCAATCTCCTAGTTTATAATAATACTGAGATCTGTTAAGATGATTCTATAATTTCATATAAGATGTATGCTATCTTAATTATGCTTTCCCCGATTAAGTAAAATCATGTTTAGAAACCAAGAGACAATTGGTAGCAGGAGCCCGTTTAGCCATTGAAAATGAGAAGGCGTTGAGGGCGTGATGCATAAAACCTATGTGGTGAGGTTGAAAAACACGAATTTATTTAATTATGCTTAAGTGCTTAAGGGTTGTCAAAGCGGATTAGCAGTACTTATATGAAAGCTGATAGAATTGTTATTAACCGATTAAGGTTTATTATGAGCAAAAGGGATTGAGTCTTAAAAGGAAGTTCATAAAGAAACAGATTAATTACCTATTCACGTGTTTATTTGCTTAAATATTTGCCTGATTATTTACTTAGCTTATGAGTTCTCTAATAAAAACTGTTAAACTACGTGTTGAATGGATAAATTATGCTTTACAATTTAAAATTGATATATATATATATATATATATATATATATATATATATATATATATATGTATGTATGTATATATGTATATATATCCACCTTCGATCTCTCCATGGCGGTCTTTTGTGGTTATTTCTGGAAAGGTATTTAGCCTATTGGCAATAAGTAAGAAATAATCTATATATTGGCGAACTTGAGGGATCATTGTTTGTTTGGTACCTAAGGTTAATTTTTCCTTAAAAGAAGTGGTATCTGGTATTAAGCTTGGAAAGTTTATTTCATTGATAACTGGAGTAGGGTTATTGGCTTGATTGGGGTTATAGGTTTGTAGGGACATACTTCGTTTGAAAGGGGGGTTAACTTTTCTTGTGATAACTCGGCTTTTATATTTTTGGCTAGTGCCAATATCTGCTTGCTCCATATTAGGATTGCTAGAAGTGGCTTCTCTTTTCATAGAAGCAAATTCTTCCATTATCTTTTTGAGTTGTATCTTGAGCTCCTGATTTTCTATAATCAGTTGTTGAACTATGTCTTGAGAGATAGTCTGCAAAAAAGTTTTCGTTAGTTTTTAGTAATTCGATATTAAACTCATACTGGTTAATATCTGCTACAATCCTGTTTATCTCCTTCCTCGTAATTGAATCCTGCAATTTTTGGGTTAGCCAACTTTTAACAGTTCTATTATCTGTTCTGATTATAAATTTACTATAAACTATGTAACATTCAAATTTTTTAATTCCATATATAAATATGTATATATATATATATATATATATATATATATATATATGTATATATATGTATATATATATATGTATATATATATATATATATATATATATATATATATATGTACGTATATATATATGTACGTATATATATATGTATATATATATATATGTATATATATATATATATATATATATATGTATATATATATGTACGTATATATATATGTATATATGTACGTATATATTTATGTATATATGTATATATACAATAAAGCTAATTATATGGCACCTTGTGGCTTGTCGTTGTTAGCTTTTCATCGACTTTCTCATATTTTCAGTCTCATTATGCAAATACCACATGGAAATATAAACTTCCCTAAACGTTAGAAAAGAGAAATATACCTTCATTTTTCTTGAGAATGTGTCAATATGTTGACATGCTCTTTAAGTAATTCAAATATCCTTCTTCCTTGTTCATAACTACTATCAAAAGTTGCCTTGGAAATTACATCAACAGTCAATTTCTCCAAAAAAGGCCATACATCTAGCTCGATTGACCCTTGTCTGGTTATGTCACCTTCCCAATCCCTTATTATCTTCCAACGACTTAGTTGTATGACTTCAAACACATTCTACATCCAAATAGACTAAACTAGAAAACAGCAAAATTAGAATATGAAGAAATGTAAGGGGATAAGTTTCACCCTCAGTGTTGCCTATTACATGACATTTACGAACATTTTTTTTATTAATAATGAATATTTGATCATGCATAAAGATTTTTGATCACAAACGTGTGTATTTAATATTAAATATTTTAGATCACAGATATTTTATATTACTTCTCATATAGCTGCTTGGTGCGGCTCTCCACGAGTGATGCTTTTCAAGCTTGTTTATAATTCCTTCGTTTCCTACTCTGATTAGGATTCTTGTTTATTCCGTAGCATAAATATGTCAAGTGGTTTATTGTTTTATTATAATTCACATGATTCAATTCATAGAGAGAAGAGAGTAATTATTCAAGAGAGACTTCTAAAGAGAGATAACAGAGAGATTGAACTATCTTCGTGTAATCATCATCACATATTCAAGGTTAGTTTGTGTTTTCTCTCTCATTTAGGGTTTCCACGTTAAGTTTGTGCTTTATTGCTTTGATTTATTTATTCCTGTTTGTTATATATCAATTTGCTCGATTTGTTACCGACTGCGATACTTATTCCTAACAAGTGGTATCAGACCTAGTTTAAATTATTGTGAGGCTATATCGTGTTGAATAGGTATGATGGAAGCCGAGAGGGTGAGGATCAATAAATTCGATGGTAAGGATTTTAGTTTCTGGAAGATGCAGATGGAGGATTATCTATACCAGAAAGATTTGTACCAACCTCTATAAGAAAAGTAGTATGCGACAATGAAAGATGAACATTGGGCAACTTTGGATCTAAAAGTAATTTATAGCCTTCTCGGTTTCGTTGTATTTAATTTGTTTTGTGTTTTGCAATTTAGAAATAAGCTTTAATTTTATTTTAATATAGTCTTGTTTGTTCCATTGCATTTATTTATTTTAATATAGTCTTGTGTGTTTTGTGTTTAATTATTTGAGAGCTTGTTAATCAGAAATAATTTGTGATCTTTTATGTTCTTGGATGTTGGTATTTAGTAGGTTGCTGTAAGTATTATTGGTATCATTATGTTTATGTTTGATTTATGTAAAAATGATTAATTGTGTACTATTCATTTATTTAATAAGCCTTGGAGTTAATTGGTGATGCATTTCTGATTGATACTGTTAGTGTTGTAAAAACTATTTGATTATCATTGTTGATGCTTAGTGATGTTCAAAGTATTGTGGTTGGAGATATTTGTTGTAAGTTTGTAAGTTACTACTTTGAGGATTTTTGAAGAATTACTTTTGATGAATTATGGGTATAAGGCCGGGTGGCATCCCTTTTGACTAATATTTTTGAGCTGAATGATACTTTAATGATATTTATGAATTATGATTTTATTTTTGAGATAAGAACATCCGGTGGGATAGATGTAGTCCCCGGTGAATAACATGCCAACCACCTGGTTTGCGAACTAGGAGTACACGTGGGTTAATTGTTGTCGTCCGAGAGGTCAGGGAGTTCTGCGTGTTCTACACCTGCATCGGGAGTTTGGCCATTTTTAGACACAGGCAGTGGGGAACGTAAGCCCATAGACTGACCTGGAGATTGCGATCTGACAAACCTTAAGAAGTGAATTGCGATTCACTAGCGTTCGGTTTCTGACTCAATCACTTGTTTTACCTATACTTTTATTTTTATAAAATTACTCTTGAGATGATTTATTTATTTTTATCCAATTCACTTGCTATTTATTATTCATTTGTGTTACTTGTGAGTTATATGGTAGTGGATGCATATTGTAGTTGACTTGACTTTATTCTTTCCTTTCTTACTAATCTATGTCTGGAATAGACTTTGATTTCTTTTGTTCTGGGAGAACTGCTAGTTACTCCCCACTGATTGTGGATGTTTGTTGTATATTTTACAGGTTTTGTTGATGGCAATCTTCTTTCGTTTTGGGCTCGGGTTGAGATGCGAGAATGAAATGATAGTTGTTTTACGCCTAGACTGCTAGTTAGACTTTTCTCATTTGGAATACTCTGAATTAGTTATTTATTGTTATTATTTATTTAATTTGGTCTCTTAACATAGTTATTTAAATACCTTTGTATTAGAAGTGGCATTCCCAGAAGACGATGTTTTCGCCATGGTCCTATAATACTATTATTATTTCTTTCTTTTTCCGCTTTGAAATTCTGGGGTGTTACAGTTGGTATAAGAGCAAAACGCTCCTAAACTCTAAAAAAGAGTTGCTAATGATTCTGTAGAATTATTAGTTAGCCATAGGATATAAAATTTGTTTAGAATTAAGTTTAGTTGTTTCACAATAATGAGAGTGTTATGGGTAGAGTAATTAAAGGGAATCCTTATGGTAATGTGGTGTGCTTTCATGCTTATGGAGCATATGTCATATGTATAGTTACTTGTATTATTGGTGGAATTAGTCTACCAAGTTTGCTAATCTTATGTGCAGGGTCTCTTTACATGTAATTTATTTTCTCTTTTATCAGAGTGCGCAGCGAGGGCGAAGTAATTTATAGCCTTCTCGGTTTCGTTGTGTTTAATTTGTTTTGTGTTTTGCAATTTAGAAATAAGCTTTAATTTTATTTTAATATAGTCTTGTGTGTTCCATTGCATTTATTTTATTTGCTAGTTGCTTGATAGTATATGTTATTATGTGAGACAGTATATACTTTCTGTTCTTTTTCAATTAAGTGTTGTTTTTTATGTGAGTACTATGTATCAGTTTTATTATTTATAAAACTTTCTAGTTTGAATTTATATTCCAAATTATATTTTAGATCTTTGAATTTAATAAATTTCATACCTATATTAGAGTTATTTTATGACTTTCAAATTTTCCTATTGTTAATATTTTGACATACTCTTTTGAAAAACGTTTAATTTCAATGGTTTTATAATGGTTTTGAAAAAGAAAGGGGGTTATGAAATTGTCTTTCAAGATATTTTTCAAATTTCTCTTACCGTCTTTTACCATCTATATTTATAAATATTTTTCTTTTAATATTTTTGTTTTTCATGAAAAAGAAAGGGGGATCTCGTTTACTATTTGTTGTTTCTTGTGTAAATATTTAGTGCTTTCTCATTTCATAGCAAAATTTTGGTTGTTTTCAATACTTCTTATTTAATTCTTTGGTTTTGACTGATCTGTTTTATATTCTTTGAAAACAAAATTTATATACTCAGTCTAAATTTTAAACTTGTTTGAGTTGATATTAAGTCATAATGGGTGATTCCTTTGACTTGTATGTCAATTTGATAAGTCTAAATTTTAAACTTGTTTGAGTTGATATTGAGTCATAATGGGTGATTCCTTTGACTTGTATGTCAATTTGATAAGTTGACACATTTTATCTGTTTTGATTTAATTTCCTTTTTCAGTTGATATTAAGTTTATATTGGGTGATTCTAGTAAACTCTAATGTCGATTTGATAAGTTGGCTTTCAAATATTGTTTTGTTGATACTAGATTGCAGTGGGTGGTTCCATGCACATTTGTGTCGACTTAGCAAATTTTATAATTGTTGTTAATAATTTATTACTTTATCGCCTATTTATTATTAGTGTTTCGTCGTTGTGAAATTTATTTTAAAGTTTTCAATTTCTTTTGCGAACTTTAATTTTCATATATATGTTTAGGAGGCATACGCTCTTATAACATATGTCATGACTTGTGTTCGTAAGTGCTATTTTAATAAAGCAGCTAGCTACTCTTTATTAAAGTGTTCTTATCTCTTTAAGTGGAGTATAAGCCCGTGTGGTTACCTCTATTTAAATTGGTTTGGCTATCTATTTACGAACTTTTTCTTCTTCGTTTGTTTTCTAAAAATATTTATGTATGGTCGGATTTATACTTTAATAATTTTATGTAAATATTTATTCCTACTTCTATTGCAAAATTACATATAGTTTATTGTGCAAACGTTTTTACCTTAAACTTTCTCTTGTCTTTGCTTCTTTCACATTTTATAAAATGATTGTTGTTACCGTGCTTATACTACTCTTTTGGTCTTCCAAAATAAAATATATATTATTTGAGTTATTAAATTTTATACCTGCAAAGTTTTTTAGTTAACTAAAATCCATCGAATTATGTTTTCTTAATGTTCTTTATCTAGAGTATTTTCTTTTGTCTCTTGGTTGTTTTGAAGTTTCGAGGACGGAACTCTTTTAAGGGGGAGTGATTGTAACACCCCGTAATTTTCACCCTTTATTTTTGGTGTTTGTTTATATTAAAATGATATTTTTCGTAAATATAAATAATTTATTATTTAGATTATTTTGGAACGTGTTGTGAAAATGTGTATATATTTTTATATGTTGTGATATATTTTTATGTATTTATTTTAAGATGTTATTTAATTTTTTTAAAGATTATATTAGTTTCGTTATTTATTTAGGCGTTTAGGATGTGGTGTTGTCACGTAACGTTTTTGTAACGTTGATGGACCGACTTGGGATGATGAAATGGTACATCTCGTGTGGCGTTCATACTGGCCGAAAATCAGCAATTATGGTGTGGAGGATGAAGAGTTTTGGTGCTCATTAAGTTAACCTTTGGATCTCTTGTAACCCCCTATTTAATTCCCCATTAACCCACCTTTATAATCACCCTTTAAACCATTGCTTAATGAGGTTATTGCTGCATTCTAACCCCCATTTTCGCCCAACCCTTAGAGAAGGAAGAGAAAGAGTTCTTCTCTCTTCTCGGATTTTCGTCCATTTTTGCGCACCTATTTTGTTTGCATCATATCTCCTTCGTTTCTTATCCGAATTGAACGTGTGAGTAGTCAAAATCCATCTACTCGGAAAGATCTTGCTTGTAGTACAATTTGTTTTTGAAGAAAGGGAAAGACGAGACTGCAGTTTTCGTTTCAATTAGACGAGTCATCCGGTTTTTGTTCCCTGTCACACCTTCACGAAAATAATCGTATCCGAAGATCTAATCGTTGGATCATTCTCAAATTTGGACAGCACGTTGATAACATCTTGATCTTCACTTTTACAGGAGAGATTGTGAATATGATCTTTCAATCGCCGGAAATCATGGTCGGATCAGAACAGCACGAAATGAGATTTTTCAATGTTCAAGAAGAAAACGCCTAGTGACTTGTTGCTACAATTATCGTTCATGGAGCAATTGGATTGCACGCATATTTTTCAAATCCCTTTAGACTCAGCTCTCCTCCCGACGTTCCAGGTAACTAGTAGTTATCTTAGAACGATTGAGATTAGAGTATTTTTTTCGGTATTAGATTATTACGCAAGGAAATTGTTTAAAATACTTTTTGTATGAAATTATTGATGAAATTATACGTGAATGTTCTTGATGTATGCTGTGTGAATATTATGTGCAGAAAAATAATATTCGTTTGATTTTTACTATTTATTTGATTTATTTGGTAATTTATGCGTTTATGGCTTATTTGCATAATAAATAGTGAACGAATGTTATAATTGCTGAAATTATTTTTAGTGAAGCATGTTATATGTTTTATATGTATTTCATGCCTTGGAATACTTTTTGTCTACTGTTTACAAGTTTATTTAATTGGTTTATCTGTTTTTACATTTTCGTATATGTCAGTATATAAATCGTGAAAATTATTTCTGGAGGCCAAAAAATTCATTTCTTTGCATATTATATATTACTGTGAGTTTATGCATGTTACGTGAATTTTTGGTAGGCGTTTATTTATATTTTTAATTATTATATTGGCTTTATTGAGTATTCTGTAAATTAATGTTTAAAAATACTTATAGAGTCCGAAAATTATAAATAAAATTTGTACCATGTCAGTGGGGCTATAATGGTCGTAAGATAATTTTTGTGTTATTTTACTGATCGTACTTATTAGTTTAATAATTATTATCGTGTTTTTATTGTGAATTTGAGGATATTCTTTTTAATTATTTGAGAGCTTGTTAATCAGAAATAATTTGTGATCTTTTATGTTCTTGAATGCTAGTATTTAGTAGGTTGCTGTAAGTATTATTGGTATCATTATGTTTATGTTTGATTTATGTAAAAATGATTAATTGTGTACTATTCAATTATTTAATAAGCCTGGGAGTTAATTGGTGATGCATTTCTGATTGATACTGTTAGTGTTGTAAAAACTATTTCATTATCATTGTTGATGCTTAGTGATGTTCAAAGTATTGTGGTTGGAGATATTTGTTGTAAGTTTGTAAGTTACTACTTTGAGGAATTTTGAAGAATTACTTTTGATGAATTATGGGTATAAGGCCGGGTGGCATCCCTTTTGACTAATATTTTTGAGTTAAATGATACTTTGATGATATTTATGAATTATGATTTTATTTTTGAGATAAGAATATCCGGTGGGATATATGTAGTCCCCGGTGAAGAAAATGCCAACCACCTGGTTTGCAAACTAGGGGTACACTTGGGTTAATTGTTGTCGTCCGAGAGGTCAGGGAGTTCTGCGTGTTCTACCCTGCATCGGGAGTTTGGCCATTCTTAGACACAGGCAGTGGGGAACGTAAGCCCATAGACTGACCTGTAGATTGCGATCTGACAAACCTTAGGAAGTGAATTGCGATTCACTAGCGTTCGGTTTCTGACTCAATCACTTGTTTTACCTATACTTTTTATTTTTGTAAAAGTACTCTTGAGATGATTTATTTATTTTTATCCAATTCACTTGCTATTTATTATTCATTTGCGTTACTTGTGAATTATATGGAAGTGGATGCATATTGTAGTTGACTTGACTTTATTCTTTCCTTTCTTACTAATCTATGTCTGGAATAGACTTTGATTTCTTTTGTTCTGGGAGAACTGCAAGTTACTCCCCACTGATTGTGGATGTTTGTTGTATATTTTGCAGGTTTTATTGATGGGAATCTTCTTTGGTTTTGGGCTCGGGTTGAGATGCGAGAATGAAATGATAGTTGTTTTAGGCCTAGACTGCTAGTTAGACTTTTCTCATTTGGAATACTCTGAATTAGTTATTTATTGTTATTATTTATTTAATTTGGTCTCTTAACATAGTTATTTAAATACCATTGTATTAGAAGTGGCATTCCCATAAGACGATGTTTCCACCATTGTCCTATAATACTATTATTATTTCTTTATTTTTCCGCTTTGAAATTCTGGGGTGTTACATTATGACTTAGCTAATTAGTGTTAATTATGTTAATCGACAATGAGTAATATATTTTAATTAAATATTGTAGATGAAGCCGGTGAAACTTAGGTAGGCAACGACGACGACGGAGCTGGGTGGCTCATAACCTCAAGGAACCAAAAAAGTGTCATAGGTGTGGCCATTCTTTGAAAAGGTTGCCACCAATGAACCCAGACACTGGAAGTGCATTTGTCAACTTTGCAAGAATGCAGGCGTCAACCCACCCGCGGCTTACAATTGGAGGAAGGGTGGTGGAACGGGGACCTTGGGCCGTCATTTGACCAATAAACATAGACTCATGGTAGAGAATGTTAGTACTGGCGGGGACCGAAACACCCAAACACAACTCCCCGGGTATGCTTGAGATGCGCGGCGCAGGTATGCCTTTCTCCTACAATAGAGATCGTATGATTGATGAATATGCTATATATGTTATCTATGATGAATTGCCGTTCAACCATGGGGAAAGTGATGCATATGAATATTTCAATAGAACTGCTTTGCAACCAGCATTTAGGAAAGTCCCTAGGAACACACTTAAGCGTCGCACACAAACTGCATTTCATCTCTGTAGAAGTCATATGATGGAGATATTGCGTACCTTCAATGGTCGCATTAGCCTGACAACGGACACATGGACCTTATGTTTTGGTGAACCCTTTATGTGTGTTACTGCCCTTGGATCGATGATGAGTGGTTTTTGCAGAAACTTGTTATTGTTTTTGAGCTTATGGAAGAGAGTCATAGGGGATACAACATAAACCCCGTTTAATGGGGTGTTGTAAGAAATACCATTTGCTTGATAAAGTATTTTCGTTATATATGGATAATGCAACGGCAAACACTAAGGCCATTGATTTCTTGAAGCAGGAAAGTGCATTTAAGCTTATATTAGATGGTCAATTCTTACATGTTAGATGTTGTGCTCATATACTCAACATGTTAGTTCAAGAAGGTATAAATTGTTTACAACCTTTATTAGAGCCCATTAGAAATATCGTTAGGGTCTTAAGAAAAAATTAGGTTAAGTGGAGGTACATGGCATTATGTAAGGAATTCGGCTTGCCTAAGAAGGTGTGGTCTCTTGATACTCCAATACGATGGAACTCTACTTAGAAACTGCTGAATGATGCAATAATCAGGTATCGTGATGTTATGACTCCTTTATATAATGAAGTTGTTTCGAAAGAAGATATGTTGATCACTGATTATCAATGGATGGTTGCCATGCTTGTTCGGGATGTTTTTAAATCTTTTCATATTGCAACTAACACATTTTCTTTGGTTTATGAACCCAACATTCATTTGGTAATCGTAGAATGCATTAAGGTGGTACATGCCATCAACCAGAAATTAGATGTGAGTGAAATCAAAGTTGTGCTTGATAGCATGAAGGTAAAGTGGTTTGCGTATTTTAGTGAATCCCCGTACATTTACTGTGTTGCTTGTATAATTGATCCGGCGCTTAAACTTGATGGCCTATCAAACTTGCTAAATTTCTATTATCAATGTTTAGGTGTTTCTTATGATGTTGGCAGTTATGTTTTGAAGTGTAGACACATTTTGGAGGAACTTCATGATCATTATGTCTCCATTTATGACCCTAAATTCATTCCGATTTTCGGACATGCAAATATTGTTCGCTTTGATTCTTTAATTACTAACATATTAAAGAAACAAAAAACTAGTGTCTTCGGATCCGCTTGCGCAGGGGTAGACGATTATTTGTCCTATCAATTTGAAACAGGTGTAGATTTCCACATTCTTAAATGGTGGAAACTTAAGGGAAATCAATTCCCCATTTTGGCTAGAATTGCAAGCGACATACTTGCAATTCCAGCATCAACTATTGCTTCGGAGTCTACTTTTAGTGCAGGTAGAAGAGTGTTGGACGAAAAAAGATCTCGTCTTTCTCCACAAAGCATCGAGATTTGCGTTTGCAAGAAAGATTGGGATCAAGCTGAAAAAAGAACGCAAGGATTAAGGGAAGATGAAGCAGAAGAAGAAGTTCCTTGGATGCTAATGGATACCGAATCATCTAGTTCATCCAATACAGGGGAACATACGGATGCTGGACAATAGTCAACTGTCAACCACGACTTCAAATAAAATAAGATCTGTAGAGAACTACGTGGGCTTTGATTCCTTTGGGATATGTAGGAAGCTTACTCCTTGAAAATTCCAATATAATTGCCAAATTATATTATAATTTTTCAAATGTAAGTCCAAGCCCCCCTCATCAAAAGGGGGGTGTTTTCCAATAATTTATTAATTTAATTATATGAATTACATCAGAAATTTATTATTCTTGTAAATCATATAATATATTGTAAATTCTTATTTGTATAAGCATTTAAATTTGTATTGTAAATTCTTATTGTAAATAAATTAGATACTATAAATTCTTTTTGTACAGAAATTATCATATTTGTAAATTCTTATTTATTGCATATTCATATTTGGATATCGTAAATTCTTATTATAAAGAAAATATTTTTTTAGAAAATCTTATTTATCGTAAATTGTTACTTCCATAATGTAAATTCTTATTGTAATGAAATATTTGTTATATATTCTTATTTATTTATAATAGTTAGTTTTTCCCGTTCTTTTTTATATCAATGTGCTCAAAACCAAAAAAAAAAAAGTATTACTTCTTTCGGAACCTCTGTGTCTCCCCGTGCTTTAAACTATTCAAAAACAATAAAATAAAAAATAAGTTCATTATATAAGTTTTTTTGTTTATTGCTCTCAATGACACGCATAAAATAAAGCCAACTCATGTTTCCCCTCCATTTTCATTACGAAGATGTTTCACGTCAAGATCCGTAGCTCAAACCGAATCATTTTCTTTGTTAAAAAGTTGAATACTTGAAGGCTGAAGCACTAATAAATAAGAAGGGGTTTCTATTTAATTAGTTTTCCAAACTATCAAACTTTCAACTACTTCTAATTAGGTTGGGCCTTGGTTTTAATATCTTTTCAATGTGTATTTTGGATTGAGATGTACTTTTTGGTTTTAAATTCAGATGTTGGGCTTATGTTGTACTTGTTTTTTCTTTGTGATGTTTGTAACACTAGTAAATAATTAATGGGCCTGCTCCACTTATCCACTTCAAGCCCAGTAAAGTAAAAGAAAGGGAAAGAAAGAAAAGAAAAAGGAAAAAGTAAAAGAAGGCATTAAAAAGGAGAGAAAGAAAGTAAAGGAAAATAAACTAAAAAAAACGCTTCTGGTTACTTCTACACTTCTAGTACTCCATTTCGAGACTTCGAGTCTTGTTCTTACTGGGCAGCTGGGGTTTTTCGATTCTTGTTCACCGTACCACCATCATCATCAATTCGTCATAATCTACAAATTGGACAACATCGCTGCTTCTTCTTCCCCCTCACCGTCGCTGCTTCTTCTTCCCCACACCATTGCTGCTCCACTTTTTCTTGCTTCTGCACCATTCTCGGTGGTTTGAAGGGTTCCTGGTGGTGTGCCGCGTTTCCGGTGCTGTCTTCACTCCTCAACATTATCAATTCGTCATCACTCATCAGGTTAGTTTCAATTTTTCAAATTTCCATTTTCCTTCTTCAAATATCATAGCTTTGAATTAATTATGGACTCTTGTTGGTTTTGGTTCAATTGGAAACTGTTTGAGGCTTTAATTGTTTGGAGATTTGTTAGTTTCAATTTGCTTAAATGGTTAATTTTTGTCTAAGGAAATGGTGAAATTTACTTGATTTGTTGAATATTGGGATGTATCTTGAACCAGTGGGCTGGCTCTGAACCGAGCCGCTCCGGACCGCCTAGTGAACCGTTGTAAACCGTATCAAAACTGGTTCAGGTTCGCCTATCACAAACCCTGATCCTGGACCGGACCGGTCAACTGACCAGTCCAGTTCAGGTTCATTCCTGACTGAATGGTTCATTTCGGGTCCATTTATATGTTTTTTATTTGTTAGATATGTATCAAGATTGAAGAGTATGATATGTACTTTCTCAAAAAGGGTGAAGAGGATGATGATATTAGATAAATAATCTGATAACCCAACTACCAACAATCAAATAAAAAAACTAGCAATAATTGAGTTTCGTTCGATGAGTTAACCTTTACCAAAAGAGAACGAATCTTTTTCCCAATATACTTCTCCAACAACATAATATACATATATAGATTTATGAGTTTTGATGATGACTTCGATATAAACAAACTTGCCTAATAAACCTTTGAGTTCCTATGAGGTTTTACAGGTTCTTAAGGGCTTACATGATGGAGTAACAAGTTTTCTAAGGCACAATAAATGGAGTTAACTACAACAAAACTAGCCTAATGTCGTTTGAAAAGTGTTGCTATATGGAAGGTCAAGTGAAAGAAGGTCAAGAACAACCAAAACAAGGAATCCAGTATATGTCAAGGAGTTCCAGATTAGGAATTACTAAATGGAACAAGGGATTTTACAAGCGAAGTTCCAGAGCAGGAGCAAAGCTAATTGAAGCCAAGTTCCAATGAGAAGTTACGAGTCAATATTACCAGAGCATGAGCATCTTGAAGAGTACATAATTCTAGAAAATTAGGAGTTTAATTTTCTAAGGTTTTTGTAAGTACACTGGAGTCAGAAGTCAGACTAGAACACGAATCAAGTTTCAAGTGGAACTTAGGTGTCTACGAGTCTACTGAGTTTGCATCTAAGTATGAGTCATAGTTAGTAATTAACTAAATTAATGGAGTCTCACAACAGTCTAAAATATAGACGTGCCATAATCATAGGGATTTAGTTACGATTTTAGTTAAATAAATATCTAGGTTTAAAACCGGATTCGTTAGAGAGTTTTATGGAATAAAATTTATAGAGAAATAAGGCATGTGTTCTAATTCAGTTAGTGGGCTAAAATGTAGGACTCTTAGGCAGCAAGCATCTGAGGACATGCATGTTTGTGGGAAAGTAGACGTTAGTTGGTTAAGTGGACATCATGGGTCTAAGAGCTATTATTTAAGTTCATCACTTAGTATAAATTGCTAATTACTTGTCATAATTTGCAACAACAGTTGAGAGTGAAAAGACAAGAGTTTAGAGTCAAATTCTTTAAGTGTTTGTCGGAGTTCCAGTTATGTTTCTGTCGAGTTACTCTTAGTTCCAATGTACTAGCGTTTGGTAAAAGAGTTGTAATTCTTCATAAGGGGAGTGAACTTGAGTAAGTTCAAACTGTGTGAGAGTAATGATAAGAGAATAGAGAGAGAAGAGCTTCAATAGTTAGAGGGAACTTAAGGTGTTGGCCTATTATAAAAGTGGAGTTGTTCTTCCAATTGGGCCTAGGAAGTTTTTCTCATAAATATTTTCTCGTGTCTTAACTTTAGTTCTTTACAATTACGCAAAAAAGTGCTAAGAGTTCCACACAACAATTCACCCAGCTTGTTGTGTTCCATTCGAGTCAACAAATTCGCTACACATGGTTTCAAAAATAATTTCCATCTGTCATTTATAGTCAAAATTGGCCTCAACATTTCAAACGATGACTTGGGTGCACGTAACACTACAAACTTTGGCTACTATCCAAAATATCTTGAGCTATTGAATGTGGTTAAGCCCGTATCATTAATGATATCAGAGGTGAGTATTTTGGCCAGCGACTGAAAGTCTTGATTATTATAATATTTTTTCTTCCTATTTTCCCTGGCCAAAAAATTTATTGCTGAGTCCCTTGAGTTTTGAATGATGAGAAACAGCTGCTGGGAACAGTTGTTCTTACAGGTGTTTATGAGTTGTTAGGAAACAACTAAGAAACTAACTGTTCCTGACTGTAAACCGAAACATTCAAGGACTATTTGTTATGCTATGTTGTTACATGTATGGCAAGAAGCTAGGAGGCCCTCTCTAAATGTTCGAGGAAAAGACAAGTGTTGATTTGTTGATTCAAGGGAAGCTTCAAGAATTGAAAGTACATGACGATAGTCACTACAAGAAAATTCGCCTATAGGCAACATCTTGAAGCAACAGAATTTTTGTAGCCTGTAAAAGTGCTTTTTAGCATTAATTAATTTTGGTTGCCTCTAAAAGTTGTTTTAGGCATTAGTAGAATTTAGGTTGCCCCTAAAAATACTTTTTAGCATCAATGACCTCTAAAACTATTCTTTTAGCATCAGGGAAATTTAGGTTGCCCCTAAAAGTACTTTTTAGTATCAATGAAATAATGGTTGCTTCTAAAATAATTTTATTAGTTTCAGGGGAATTTATGTTGCCCCTAAAAGTAATTTTTAGTATTAATGAAATAATGATTGGATCTAAAACTTTCTTTTAGCATCAGCGAAATTTTTGCTGCCCCAAAAAGTAGCTTTAGCATTAATGAAATAATGGTTGCCTCTAAAACGTTTTTCCACTTCAATGAAATTTAGGTTGCCCCTAAAAGTACTTTTTAGTATTAATAAACTAATTGTTGCCTCCAAAACATCTTTTTAGCAATAGTAAAATCTAGGTTGCCCCTAAAAGTAACTTTTAGTATTAATGAAATTCATATCTCCCCGAAATGTACCTCATTAGCCAAATGGACTCTTTATATTATTATGGAGCTATAGTCAACTAATAATAAAGTATTTATGGCATAATTGAAGCTTATAAGAAGATATATTATTCATATCTAATTACAACAAACATATGCAACCTTAGTTACATTAAGCAACCAAAGATTAAGAGCAGGGGCACTAGGAGACTGACATCATTTGACTCATTTCCAACAAAATGTTTGGATAGCATACATATTCAAATCAAAGTAATTAACATAATTATATAGAAACTCTTCTTGCACGTACACGTTCAATATTACATCCCTAGAATAATAACATACACAATGCCAAAAGATAGCTTATTCCTACATGACCTATATTACGGGGGATTACGTTACTAATTGCGCTTGAGATCTATAATAAATGTTTGATATATTCATTAACGAGCATATCCTTGACTTCTCCATCTCCATTTAATTTGAAACCTTTAGAGAAACAAAAAGTGTTAACAACACGAAAATAAGTTGTAGATACAGACGTATTGTATAATCTGTGACAATAGCAAATTAGAGGCAAATTAGAAGCAAATTTAAAGGTTAAAAATACATAAGGATGCCAAAAAAGCCTTGAATTGTTAACTTAAAATTTCAATTAAAATCTTAACCAATTTAAACTAAAATGGAATAATATGGATTTGACTCTATTTAACTTTGTTACTAACTCTCTTCTTTATTGATGTTCCCAATTTGACGTGCACATTTGTAATGCATATATTTGACTATAAACATCGATAATTAAATATTTTTAAAAAATTTATGAAAATTTGATATTATGAAAGTACTGATTAAACGAATCAAACAAGACCCCACATGTTTTTTCTTATATATTGAGAAAAATATAGATGATTCTATGTTATTCCAAATATCGTAAAGATTCCAACTAGAATCATTATGAGGGAAAGGAGATAGTACAAAAATGGATCCAATTTTATCAATATTGAATACTATTGTACGTGTTAACTAAAATTGATTTATTTCAGTATATATTAAACTTGTTTGACTCTTGTAACATTGTTTGAGGCCATTAATGATCAGATTCGATAAATGCATCATATTTAATCGAATATGTTGATGTTTGTTAAGGTCTATTTATTTCAACTTATTTTAACTTATTGTGACTTATTTCAATAAAAATAACTTATTTCAATAAAAATAAGTTCAGATAAGTTAATATTTCATCCGTTTAGAAATATTTGCACCTTTTTATGTTTTCACGCTTGCCGATACATGGTTTTAAATATTAATATCTTTAGTTATCAATACGTAAAATTATAAAAAGTTGATATTGAAGAAATATACATTGATATGGATCGAACAAGATCACAATATGATTGCGTTTTTCCTGAAATCAAATTCACTAAAGACAATCAAAGTGTAAGATGTGAATAACACTATACAAATTGTGCAACTACTTTAAAGGAGGAAGTATAAGTTAAGATAAGTGCATGCATTTCAGCTAAAAAATAAAATTTAACAGACTTTACACACACAAATAGTTTTTTTTTCAGCAAAAATAGTATAAGTTCAGTCAAGATCAAATAAGTTCATTTCAATCAAATTCAGTTGAACCAAAACAAATTATAGCCTTGGTTAATCAAATAAGTCTATTTTACTTAATCATATGCATATAACTAGACCTAGCAAATGAGTCGTTCGGTTTGGGTTTAGGTCAGGTCAATTTGGTTGGGGTTTGAGGGATTTATGAGTTTGGATAATTAGGAAAAAATAATAAGTGGGTCCTTCTAATTAATGCTGAGACATATAAATTTTTCAATGATTTTAGAAAAACTACCAAGTTGCATTATATAATGTTATTTTCCAATATATATAGAATATTAAATTTTATTAAGCAAAGAATAATATTTCAACAATTCTAAATTAGTACCAAACAATTAGGTTTACTTGCATATAACATTATTAGGGTATAAGGTACCGATATGAGGTTTGGGTTTATAAGGTAAAGGGTAAGAGGTTTAAGGTTAGTAAAAAGGGGTGAGAAATCTCCCTCCAAAAGAAAAAGTCAAAATTTCACTTTTTTCTCTAAATTCCATTTCCCCTCACATTTCCTATTTTTACTGAAAGAATAGAGATTAAATTTAAATATCCAAAAGACCAAAACTAAACGCCTAAAAAGTAAAAACCTAGACTTTGTTCATTTCTTTTTCATCTCCAATTCTCATCTTTCTCACCTTTGCCACCCACAAACTCGACCACCATCCTTCCTTCTCCTGAGCTTCAGCCGACCACCATCCTTCCTTCTTTGGGTCCATGTCAACAAGCACAATTTTCTTTCCTCTTCAATTTGATATTTGAATTGCTCTGAATTTCACGTGTTATGCCATCCTGTTAAAATTAAAGCTAAAAATGTTTATGGTTTTTTGTATGAATTTCGTCTTTGAATTTTGATATGTTACACAATTTCGTCTTTTCGATTCTCTCTCCTCTCTAATTTCTTCAATTTCATAGGGGTGTGAACTTTTGTGGGGTTCTGTAGTAGAGAATAGTATGAGTCGTATCTCTTGATTTAGTAGTTGATTTGTTGAGGTAATTGCAATTAACTTAGAAATTTGGCTGGTTAACTAATCTCAAAAATTTGGTTATGTGATAATGAAATTTACAATCCAAAGTGATTAGTTGACAAGGTGATTAAAGCGTGCTATTCTAATAGGAATTGGAATGACTAGCAAGAATTTAGGAAGTAAGTACCCATGTATGCAGAGAAATACTATGCTCAAGATCCAAGAAGCCGATGATACTTTCTTTTTTTGAGGATTTGATCAAATTAGAGATTTTTTTGGGTGGATAAAGTTTATGAGAAGTATTACTAATGGTATGATCTTTTGGCTTCCTGCATTAGCTTAGTTAGTCGTTAGTCTCACTCATCTAAAGTCACCACCGGGAGTATTTTTGTCCCCGGATAATATTGTGTTTTATTATAAAGGGCATTAGAATCTTGAATCATGCAGCAAACTCCATCTTTTATGGATTAAAGCTATGAAATTGTTGTTGTTGTTGTTGTTGTTGTTGTTGTTGTGTTGTGTTGTTGCATGAAGGGCAATAGAAAAGAAAAACGGTTTTTTCACCATATACCCCTTATAAATTGAAAAATTCACCATATACCCCTGAGTTTTTAAAAATGTGCACCAACTACCCTTTTCCTAACGGACGTTATGTCGTTGTTTGCATTATTTACAACTTTGTCATTATTAACTTAATTAACCCTCCCTCCACCCTAACCGCCTAACCCTAATGCCCTAATTAACCTAACCCCCTAACCCTAATGCCCTTAACCCTATCTAATTAACCTTAATAAATCAAACTCTATATCTCACCGCCAACATGATTTTTTTTGAAAAAACGGACGCCACTGACGACCCTTTAAGGGTACGAATTTGGAGAAGCCCACCAAAACGAGTACCAATACGACAATATTATGGGTACGCTTCCCGAGGCTATCTACGACCGATTTCACCGGCAAAACCACTTCTTTTGAAAAAACGGATGCCACCTACGACCCTTTTAAGGGCACCAATTTCGAAAGCCCATCAAAACGAGTACCAATATGACGATATATAGGGCACGCTTCCCGAGGCGATCTTAAACGGCCGAATTCACCGGCAAAACGACTTTTTAAAAAAAACAGATGCCACCAATGACCCTTTAAAGGTACGAATTTCGAGAAGAACATCAAAACGAGTACTAATATGACACTACTTAGGGCATGCTTCCCGATACGATCTTAAACGGCCGATTTCACCAGCAAAACAAATTATTTTGAAAAAATGGAAGCCACTTACTACCCTTCAAGGGCATGAATTTCGAGAAGCCCATCAAAACGAGTACCATTACGACGGTATTATGGGCACGCTTCCCGAGGTGATCTTAAACGAATGATTTCACCATTCTAAGGCACGAATCATTTTTTCAAAAAAAGTTATCTTGGCGGCGAAAGCGGCCGTTCAAGATCGCCTTGAAAAGCGTGCCCAGAATACCGTGGTACTGATACTCGTTTTGATGGGCTTCTCAAAATTCGTACCCATAAATGATCGTCGGTGGCATCCGTTTTTAAAAAAATGTCATTTTGACGGTGAGATATAGAGTTTCATTTATTAAGGTTAATTAGTTAGGGTTAAGGGTATTAGGGTTCGGGGTTAGGTTAATTAGAGCATTAGGGGTAGGAGGTTAGGGTGGAGGGAGGGTTAATTAGGTTAATAATGGCAAAGTTGTAAAGGATGCAAACGACAACTTAACGTCCGTTACGAAAAAGGGTAGTTGGTGCACATTTTTAAAAAACTCAGGGGTATATGGTGAATATTTGAAACATTGGGAGTATATGGTGAATTTTTCAATTTGTCAGGGATATATGGTGAAAAAACCGAAAAAAAATTGGCAATTGATAGTAGAAATCGAAGTTTATGTAGGACTCTACCTTTTGGATGAGACTTTAGGAGGATGAAAAGATAGCAAAGATGAATTCAGAGTTTAAAACACATAAGGTAGAGTGACATCTTCTAACGAATTGTAGATGCCTCTTGCGTTGATGTTATCTCTAAGCATCTGAAAGAGTTTCTTATGTAAATAAACTGCAATATATATATTGGAGGATAAGATAAACCCTAGTTGAGAAAACCTATTTGTCTGAAATTGTGAAAACATCTTTTTTCCCTTTGACATATGACTTGTGCGTTCCTTTGTTTAGGGCCCTGATCACCTCCCTTGGCTTGTACTGTATGTTTATCTTGTCAATCTTATTGCTGGTATTAGCATTAGAATTGTTTAATAGCAACTTCTATATTGTAACCTCTTTACTTTTTTGGGCCATGTAAGTATGTTTTTGTTCTTCTTTCATTATAGATGGATGATTGGATGACGGTGAATTGGCCATAATTTCTTTGGATTGTGAAACGGCACATGCATGTTTATTGGACTTTCCATTTTTTGGGTTATAGATGATGGTTAGGGATCCCCTTGACTGTGCTCTTTATGAGGAGATGGCTGCTGATCCTAATGTAGTTTTTATGGGTGAAGAGGTATGTACAATATGACTTAGTATTTTTCTAGTTCTGGCTGTTAATTCTAAACAATAAAAAATGCAGGTGGGGGGAATAACAAGGTGTATATAAGGTGAGACATCTCTAAAAGATGAAGTATAAGGTGTCTATGTCAGGGTTTTTCTAAGAGATTATCTAAGTTGCCTAAGTCTCCACCTCTATGGCTTTAGTTTTTTGTTCACTTAGATCACAAGGACTAATGGACAAGTGTGGTCCCAAGAGAGTAATTGATACACCAATCACAAAGCTCAGTATTTTATCACGTCTCATATTCTTGTTTATTTGTTGCTGCAATTTGATTCTTAATGTTGTATAATTACACACTGCTCACTCTGTTTCGACCTATTGTTGGCAGTATGTATAAGCAATACTTATTCTCTTATTGTGTTGCCTGTGAAATTATTGGTTGATAATAAAATGTGGAGGATATTATGTGTTGTGATATTGTGGGTTTTTTTTTTTTTTTTGACAACGGGGAAAATGTGCATTAATTAAAAACGGAAGTACAGCCTAATGCTAATACAACCAAACAAACACAAAGAAACTAAACTGAGCTATACTCGCTCTTACATAACAATTACAAAAACATAAAAAACTTAAACTAGGATAGAACTGCTCGATGCGTCTGAATTGATAGATAACTCTATTGAAACTCTTCTTCTGGTGGATGACGATCGCCAAAACCCTGAGGAAAGGAGTGGAAGGAGAGGGCTGATTCCACAAGCGGGGCAACCAAGTACCAGTGAGTTTATGAACTCGCAACAGGACCAATCCCAGTGACCTCATGTCACATGGAATTCTAAGGTCGTGTGTCTTGAAAGAGTCACATTCCTGTGTGACTCAATACCCTTTTGAAAGGATATTTCTGGCTTCTCCTTTGAGGAGAAGCACAAATGAGTTGACGCGTTATAAACCCAATTGACAAATTGGGGAGCCACCTTCAAATATCGTTTTGTCAAGGCAATGATTGATAAAAGCATTACCAAGCGAGATTGAAGTCTAACCAAGGCTAGATCTTGAAGAACCGTCCGATTATCAAAATCGGATAAACCAAACCCCAAACATGAAATCTCTTGCCACTCAAACCCTAACCAACCACACATACCAGATCCAACCTTTTGGAGACAAAGACTACCTCCAACAAGTAACAAAAAAACCAAGCAGATTGATTGAACTAACAACACCATACTAACACCACCAAGAACGAAACAACGAAAGTAGATAACGAAACTTAAGGGGGTAAAGGTGGACGCACTTCCAAGATCCAAGGAAACACTAGGTGAAGGGGTTAAAACACAACCACCGGAGATCGGACAGGGGACGCAACACTAACAGGGGAGGGGGAGGGGATGCTCTGCAACTTAACTGTCCTACAACTTTACTTCCGACACAACACTAAGGGGGGAGGGGGAGGGGATGCCCTACAACTTTACCGCCGTAACTAGGGGGGTGGGGAGGGGGAAGCCCAAATTGACAACTAGGGGGAGGGGGCAAGACACCTAATCACTAAACGAGAGGAGGGGAGGGGAAGCCCACTATGAAAACTAGGGGGAGGGGGGAGGGAAGCCCAAGCTAGACCGACTCACCTACCTGGGGAACCGACGACGGAGAAGGGGGAGCCGAATCACGGTGGGGGGGGGGTGGAGACTATGGAGACACGACCGGAGCAAGGGAAATGGAAGGGAAGGTGCGTCTAGGAGTTGACAAGGCTGGAAGGAATAACTAACAGGGAGGCCCAATCTAGCCGGCGACAATCGCGACGGCAAACCAGAACTTCGAGCGAAGAACCGCCCAAAACTGCAAAGACAAACGACAAAAAGACGACGGGAAGAAAAAAGAAGAAGCGACAACGAGGTATGAAAAACCACGACGAGGAAAGATGAAAGAACCCAGAAAGAACTCGAAGCAGGCTCGCCGGCAACCCTTGCGGGCACCAGCGAGCCTGCGACGGGAGAGCCTTGAGGTTTTTAGGGTTTCGGTGTTTTGGGGGCGAGAGAAAAACGAGTTCTACTCAAAAGTTTAGGAGAATGTTTTTGTCAGTAGTACTTTTTTTAAGAGTAGTTGTTAATGTTTTGAAATTGCTTGTGATATTGTGGTTAGAGTGAAGTAAACGTCGGTTTATTATGTGACATAATATGTCAAATTGGTATAATCAAACTTGGATTTAAGTCATATTATAGAGGAAGTGCTCTCAAAATTTCTATAGAAACTAAGAATATTAGCATATTGGTACTATAGTTTTCTAATAATTTCTTGTTTGTACAGCGACAAGTTTTCAACATATATACTCCAAGAATTCTGTTGAGGTGTTGTTGTTGCTATATTTTGTTGTCAGTTTTTCGGATGATGGTGTTTGTTGCTGCTGCTGATTTGGTGATTCTATTCTTCTATTGTATGTGTTGTTGTTCTGATGTCTTACGATTATGCTAGCCTCCAGTGTTATTCTGCTTGTTGGTGTTGGAATTTGTTTTTGTGTTATTTAATTTAGCAGTTTGTTCTGCTATTTTAGACCAACGTTGACTTGGTTTGACTTTGGTTTTTTTGTTATTTCTTTGGTTTTTGTTAGTTTTGGGCTTGTAGGTTGTTGCAAGGCCTAGGGAGTTTTATTTAGTTGAGATTGTACAAACAATTTGTTTGCTTTTGGTTAATAATATTACTTATAGTTGATAAATCTTCAATTTTTATGAAATTTGTTGGTTTGCCTTTCGCAATTTTACCATGGTTACTTCATATAGGTGATCGTGCTTGGATTGTATGACATAATATGTTAGATTATTTTCGGTGTATCTAAGGACCTTTCATCACAGTCTAAAATTGCATCTAAATATCATCATTTGAAAATTATATTGTGAGGCAAAATTACATTGCCACTAATTACATTTTGAGTTAAAATTATATGGTTGCCTCTAAATATATGTGATTTTTAAAAGCAACATTTTATATTGCCTCTAATTATATTGTGAGGCAAAATCAATGATTGCCCCTAAATATATGTGGTTTTTACAAGCAACTTTTTATATTGCCTTAAAAAATTTTAAGGCAAAATATATGGTTTCCCCTAAATATATGTGGATTTTAAAAGCAATTTTTTTTATTTTGGCTATAATTATATTTTGAAGCATGCATATATGGTTGCTTCTAAACACTAGTAGAATAATTGCTTATTGCTGCGGTGGTATTGTTGCGGTTTTACCCAAACGCAGCAATAAACCACGTGAAAAAAAAGGTAAAATATAAAATAGACCTATTGCTGCGGTTTCGGCCGGAAACTGCATCAATAGATTTCAACGGGAAAATTTTCAAACTTAAGTTGACTTTTTGACCACTTCTATTGCTGCAGTTTCCAGCCACAACCGCAGCAATATATTAAAATATTAATTTTTTATTAATATTTGAACCTATTGCCGCGGTTCCTACAAAAAACCGCAGCAATAGGCTGTTTTAAATTTAAAAAAAGCGGGGCCCAATTTGGGTTTTGTTCCTCTTTCCTTATAACAACTAACCCAGCCGTTTTCTCACTCTCCTCCCTATCCTCACTCTCTCCTCACTCTCCTCTCAACATCTCACTCTCCTCTCATCTCGCCGAAAATTCCTCTCATCTCTCAGCATCTTCATCCTCGCACGTCGCTCCTCTCACTTCAGATATGTGAAATTCCTCTCTCACTTCAGATATGCGAAATTCCTCTCTCACTTCGACCTCACTCCTCACTTCAAATACCCTCGTCGGTGGCCGCACCTGATGTCAAAATCCCAGTCACCTGATGCTTCATCGGCGGCCACCGAGAGCCAAGCCTTGGAGAATGCTTTCGGCGGCGGCGAACTACTCCTTGCTTCGAGACAATCGGGGATTTGATGGGTTGGATTTCGGTTTCGTATTTCTTTGGGTTCGAGAAACAATCAGTGAGTTTGAGCATAATTTTGTTGGGTTTCGAATTTTTTTGACAAATTTTGATGTATTTTGGTCGATTTTGATTTTTTTTTATTTTATACAATTTTTTTATGTTTATTTTGTTAGGTTGGATTAGATCTAGGTTTGGATGATGCGGTTTGAAATGATGATAAAGTTCGCAAATATGACCGACTGATTTTTTTTTTTACTCAACTTTTTGATTTTTTTTTTGTTGGGTTGGTTAGATCTAAGGTTTTGGTGATGGGTTTGAGATGATGATTCTCAAGGACTTATATTCTTTTTACTCTTTTTGTTTTTCTGTTATTAATTGTAGTTTTGTTTCATTGTTCATATATATTGTATTAAATATTAGGTATGGATATGACATTGTTTTTCAATTACTTCCCTAGTCTTAGCACGATCCTTCTTTTCATTCTTTTTATTGATTTCAAATCACTTAAATTTACCAGAAAAAAAAAATTTAACATATACCTATTGCTGCGGTTTTGGTCCAAAACCGCAGCAATAGGCTTCATTTTTATATTAAAAAAACGCTTGTTGCTGTCGTTTTGGGCAGAAACCGCAGCAATAGCTTGGCCTATTGTTGCGCTCAAAAACCGCAGCAATAGGTTAATTACTTATTGCTGCTCCCTTAATTGATCTGCGGCCAAAACCGCCACAATAGGCCACTTAATGACCACAACAATAAGTAATTATTCTACTAGTGAAAGGTAGAGTATTTTAGAAGCAACAAGTTATATTGCCTCAAAAAAGGGCTTTTAGAGGCAACCGCTGATTAGCGACGGACTTATTAGGGGCAACCACTAATTTGTTTCAAATAGTAATTACAGGCTACATTTTTGTTTTTAGAGGCAAATCTACCTTGCCTCTATAGACAAATTTTTCTTGTAGTGAGTATTTGATCTCTTATTTGTTCATCTTAGGTCTTCATGTAATAATTGGGTATAAAATTTTAGTGGAACTGCTTGTGTTGTTCTTACTGTGAAACATTAGGGTTTTGAATATATATAGGAATCAATTGGTTGTATATTCAGAACATTACTGAACATGGTAATAGGTTTGGGTACCAATTACTTTTGTCGAGTGATTGAGCTGGCTGTTTTAGATAGGATTTTCGGAAAAATATTTTCAAAGATACTTTCCATTAAAAAGGTTTTCAGCCTTTAGAAATCTTCATTCAGTATTTTATTACCTTAAAGTGTGAGGATATCTTAGATAAAATCAACCTTTCAAGTAAGATAATGTTCAAGATATACTACCCTTAAAACAAGATTATCCTATATCCGAGGTATCTTAATTTAGGGCATGCTTCAAGGTTGGGCTTTGGCCTATAAATATTGAGTAAGGTTTCCAGATCACTTTTGAGAGGTTTCACAGAGAGAACAGCTAAATAGTTTCTTAGAATAGAGTGCACATTTTATAGAGCTTGAAATACTCTTTATTTGCTTTGAAAGAAAGTGTATTTGAGAGAAACTGATTGAATTGATTCTCTAACAGTGGGATTAGAGGTTGGTAGCATTTATGAGTTCAGTAGCGAGTACTTGTGAGTTCAAGTGCGAAACGACACGCTTGAGTAAGTGTGGGCTGAGTTGTTTCTCTAGAGTAAGAGGAGAGGCGGTTCTTAGCCCATGCAATATACGCGACGGAATAGGGTCCCCAAAATACAAGGGCCCAGAAATATATTTATATCAAATGTTTACAAGAAAGACAGAAGTAAAGCATTTAGATCAGTGGTAAAGTGGTAAGGGAAGGGCAACAAGGACACAAGTTTAATTGTTGGTAGGAGCCAAACTCATTGAATTTTTTTGTTGCTTCAACGACTTTGGGAAAGTCCCCAACTCCCCATATGACTCAGACTCATGTTAAATACCACGCGTAGGTTATTTTTACCTAGAATGAACCTTTATGTTCCCAATTTCCCCCATTAATGGCTACTCGTTTTTTCCAATTTTCTCTCCTCCCAACTCTCTCTCATTAATTTCTACTCATCCTTTGAATTGAACAAATTAAACTTTGCCGGAGAAGTTCAAGGGATGGGTGAATTTAACTTTCCTTACAATGATTTAATCTTCATTTCATGAAATTATTGAAGATTAAACCGTCAGTAATTGATATAGGGACATCATTCACCTCCTTAATTTCCCTATATAAGCAACTCTCAAGACATGAAATATGTACCAAGCGAAATTCAATGATGTACTACTACTATGAAGTATGATCTAAGCCATTGATTTGAAGCAAAGTAGCCTAGGTAATTTTTTTTTTGATTTTTTTACTTTTTTTTTGTGATTGAATCAATAATTCTAAATTTCTAATTGAATTTATTTTTTTATTTTCTTTTCGGAAGTGTCAGTTTAGTTGTTGATTTCATCCAATTCCAAAGAATCGTGAATCATCCAAGGGTTATCAACTGGAATCAATCAAGCGACTCTTGATGTTTTCTGATCTATCTCTCTTTTTATTTAAAAATTCACCTTTATTTATATCTAAATATTTGTTTGTTTTTAATTATTTGATATGTTGAGAAAATATCCTTCTGGGCATGAAAAACGTTAAAAAAAAAGAAGGGAAATTCTATATGGTGACCCTCAATTTTTTTAATTTCTATTTGGTAGACAATTTTTATCTTTCCTCTATTTGGTAACCCTCTACTCTATTTTTTTTATTTTCTTTAACCTTCTTGCATTTTAAAATCATTTTTAATTAAAAAACTGATTTTTCAATTACAAAAACCGATTTTAAAATTAAAAAAAATCTCAAACCCTCCCTCCACCATAACCACCCATCCCACCACCCCCTCTCCTCCCCTAACCCTAACCCTGACTCACCAGGCAACTCCTCCCCCAAGACCCTTCGACAAACCCCCCACATTCTGACCCTCCGACAGCTTGTGACCACCGCCACCCCACCCTCTGCAAGCACCACCACCCCCAAAACCAGAAGAAACACAAGTGCACCACTAGTGGCGCCGGTCCAGAGCACCACCGCAACACCATTGAGATTTAAGAACAGTGGCGAGGCGGCCACTAGTGCTAATGACGAAATTTCAGACAGAAAAAGGGACTTGATTGAGAGAGAGAGAGAGAGAGAGAGTGAGTGAGTGAGTGAGTGAGAGGGGAGAGGCAAGCAGGAGAGGTGTTCCGAGGGTGAAGGATGGTTGCAGGGGGATGGTTTCATTGGTGGGGTTGTTCGCAGGGGTCTGAAGAGGTGGTTTGTTTGGTTGATGGGTTGTTCGCAGGGGTGGGAAGAGGTGGTAAAGCTGTGGGGAGGGCTGGTTTTGGGGGTGGTCGTGGTCACAAGCTGTGGGGTGGGGTGGGAGTGGTAGCAAGAGGTCGGGACTGGGGGAGGAGGTTTCCGGAGGACCAGCGTTCGAGGGGGGGTCTGGGAAGGTCAGGGTTGGGCCAGGGGAGAAAAGGAGGGTGGGATGGGTGGTCATGGTGGAGAAGGGTTTGGTTTTTTTTTTTTTTAAATTTCAAAATCAGTTTTTTGTAATTGAAAAATCAGTTTTTTAATTAAAAAATGATTTTAAAATGCAATAAGGTTAAAGAAAATAAAAAATTTAGAGTAGAGGGTTACCAAATAGAGGAAAGATAAAAATTGTCTACCAAATAGAATTTAAAAAAATTGAGGGTCACCATATAGAATTTCCCAAAAAAAAAAGAGAGTAGAACAGTTAATTCAATCTGAAAAGGGTGCTTTGGATAGGTCAGGGAGGGGGATGTTAACAAAGATAATAGTAACATTTCAGTGGACTTTGAGCAACATGAAAATCCGAATTTAGATCATATTAATCATAATGTAGAACAAAATGAGTCTATCTTGTTTGATATATATGACCCCAAAAAATGGGATGTTCTTGACTCGAAAGATATAGATATTTTGGCATAGAATGGCCCTAAAAAAGCTTTGACAATTGTAAAAGGCCCTGAAGACAAATTTTCTTGAAGATTCTCTCACTACTACAAAATAGGGCTATAGCAACGGCCTAAATGTGTTGGCAAAAATCCAATAAATGTTGCCATAGACCTATAGCAGGAGTTTATATGGCGTTGCCAATAGGTGGTGCTACTATAACTATATGGCAACAGTTATGATGGCTTAGGCAACAACTTTATAAAACTACTGCTATAGTTATCATTAGCAACGCTTTTCTTAGCCAACGATTTTTAAGTTTTGCCAATAGTTTTATTATATCTAAGGCGACAATTATTAAGTTTTAGTAACAATTATTTAGGATTTTAAGCAACATTTTTACTGTTTAGGCTAACGCTTTTATTATCTATAGCAGCACTATCAACAATATATGATAACGTTTATTGCTCTAATATTGCAACACTTTTGTAGTCTATGGCAACATTTCTTGATAAAACTATTGCAACATTTTACATGAGTCTATAGCAACGTTTCATGATACAACTATTGCGGCACTTTAATGCGAGATTATAGCAACATTTTCATACGCATTTATTTAGTAGCTCATTAAAATGAAAATATTATGCTAAAATATCCAACTACTACAAAAAGAAAACATTTTTTTTAATTAAGTTTTACTTATTATTACAAAAAAAATATCCATAACAATCATTATAATAACAAAAAACCATTGTTATAAGATAAATACATCAATTCAGAAAACTAATGAATCTCCAAAAAGAACTAATAGTTCAAGCAATCTAGAACCTATCTAGTATTTATTTTATTTGTCCAAAATCAGTCCAAAAGAACTTCAATCTATGCCCTTCCTGCCATCCTTTTATCTACCAATCTCCTTCCATCTACCATCCTGTAAACAGAAAAATAATAGTCAATATAATAGGAAAATTAGTGCATGTAATTAAAATGAAATAATATGATCAATCCTGCAAAACAACAGCTGAAAACCACACAACACAGCTGCACAGGAAGAACACACAAGCAACCATAAGCCACCCTTGCAGAAACAGAACAACTACTAGCATTAGCATATCAAAATCTGCTAACTAGAAACAAAACAACTACAAAAACCTCAAGCACAATCCACAAACTTATTGCCTAATTATATCATAACTTCACAATAATCAAACACCATAATTCCACAATTACTAAACACCAAAAGCTCACAATCATTAAACACCATGATTTCACAAGCATCAAACATCATTATTCTAAATTTACGTACAATAAAATAAGTAAAGAAGCTTTATAAAACATACCTATATGTAACCATGACCAATAAAGAGACTAGTGTGTAGAAATTATTTATGCATCACTTGAAAGTGTAGACACCAAAACTGGTGCAATCATTTCTACAGTCAAGCTAGGGTCCTTTTTCTATAGTCGTCCAAGTGAAGCAGCAATTGAATCAAAAGTTTCAGGTCCAAGTGAAGCAGCAATTGAATCAAGAGTTTCCCATAATTTCTCTTGTGACTTTACTTGCTTGGAGAATTTATGCAACTGTTTCTCCTACTAGTATTGCTAATAATGACAAACTTCTCCATTCCCGTGCCACACTTACTGGTAATTTCCCAATTGGTGATTTCTTTGAAGCATTCTTTCTAATTCTACACATTTCAAAAATTAGTCATTAGTATCACCAGTAAATTTTTATATATAACCCCCTTACTCACTCATACATTGATCCACCTTCTCAACCCAAAACAAAAATACAACATAATGAGATAATCATTACATACTTAAGAAAAAAAAAGTGTAAACAAAATTCACTACATATTTGAAAACTTACCTAGTAATAAACGACGTCACTCAATAGCTGATCCTCATCATAATAAGTTGAATCCAAATATAATGTGAGATCACTAGTGGAAAAAAACGGAAGGGCTGCGGTAAAAACAGCCCTAAGGGCTGCGTTTTTGGCCAGCAGCCCTTTCCGTAGCAGCCCTTCACTAAAACCGCAGCCCTTCACAACGAAGGGCTGCGGTTTGGGCCCAAAACCGCAGCCCTTCTTTGTACAAAGGGCTGCGGTTTTGACCATAACCGCAGCCCTTTTGACCAAAAAAAAAAAAAAAAATTTTTTTTTTTTTTTTTTTTGCATTTTTTCACTCCTAAAAATCAGAAAAATAACAACGCTTAACTAATCAAACAAAACAAAATTATAAATTACAGTTGAAATTATAAACACAACAAAACGAAATTTACAGTCGAAAAAACAAACAAAATGAAATTATAAATTAACGAATATCATCTTAAACATTTCAGTTCTACTATGCAAAGATTCAAAAACTTAATAGTCTTAAACAAACTAGCAGAATATAATCACAATTCAAGAACTTCAAAATTCGACAAAAAAATGAAAAAAAACCTAAAATTGATAAAAAAAATCACAAACCAACAAATCTCGAACTATGCCGGCGAGGGGGGAAATCCGGCGAGGGGGAAAAATCCGGCGAGATCTGTGCGCGAAGTGAAAAAACCGATGTGAGCGAAGGAGATGAGCACGACAACCTCGCCGGAAAACGCACAAAATTAAAACCACAAAATCAAGCACAAAATTAAAACCACAAAATCAAGCACAAAATTTAAGCATAAACATAAATCACCTCGTTTTTAGCAAACAACCGGCGAAGAAATGAGAGGAGAGAGAAAGTCGTTTGTAAAAGCACGAACCATCGCCGGTGAAGGACGACTGATTTTGATCGACGAACGACGAAGATTTTCATCGACGAACGACGAACGACTGTTGGCGTGACGGCAGAAGCAGCGTGCTTTGGTGCAGTAGCGTGGTCGAGGGGAGTGGAATGGCGGCGAACTCTAGCCGAGGTCGAAGAGATCAGAGAGGCAGGGAAGGAGATTGTGAGAGAGGAGAGAGGCAGGGGAGGAGAGAGAATGAGAGAGAATGAGGGCTAGGGTTTAGATATTTTAAAAGCCCGCCCAAAATTCCTTCTAAAGTATTTAAAAGCCCACTGAAATATAATATTTTCGCGGGTGGGTGAAGGGCTGCGGTTTTTGGGCTAATCGCAGCCCTTCACTATTAAGGGCTGCGTTTTTAATAAAACGCAGCCCTTCTTGCGCAGCCCTTCCTTTTTTTTCCCCTAGTGGATATTGAATAAATAAAATATATGAAGGAAAAAAAAAGAATTACCTCTTTGTTATCTTACACAGCTTTGCGTAGCTGGGATCATCAGGTTGGTGTACTATAGCAGTTGATGCTTCAGTGGCAGCAATACAAGTATGTCACTATGCGTTGTGCCCCCTTCCGCAAATTTGATATGTTTCATTATCACACATAATTTGAAGGGTCCAACCAAAATCAACTAGATTATAAATGGGCCTTAATAGGTCATCTTGTTTCGACAAAATGAAATTGGTAGTATTAAAAGATCTGGAAGAATGACCTAAAAAAATACTACCTGATAAACATAAACTTGTGCAAACATCCTCACTTTCCTAAATTCATGTTATGTTCAGGACCTATCCCCAAAGAAACATAGCACATTATAATACTCCCTCTATCCCAGAATACTCTTGACACTTATCAGGGCACGTAGTTTTAGATGATAAGTTGTTGTTTGGTTATCAATTGTAATTTTATTAAAAAGGTAGATGTGATAGGAGTTAGTAGGTAGTAGGAGTGGTATTATTTTATTTGGAGGAGAGAGAGTGTGGGTCAATGGTTAGAGTTGGTAGGTAGTAGGAGTGGTATTATTTTATTTGGAGGAGAGAGAGTGTGTGCCAATTGTTAAAAGGTAGAAGGATTAAAATAATAATGGGTTATATCCAAAAATAGAAGTGTAAAGAGTATTCTGGAACAGATGAAAAAGGAAAGTGTAAAGAGTATTATGGGACAGAGGGAGTAGCTTCATAAATAAACAACATAATTCAGAATCAAGATAAGGCCGGGGACTATAAGAACCACCAACAGATAAAAAAAAGGTGGACACTATGAGGCTCCCAAAGCACCTGCAACACTTGCTAGTACAGGTAATCTAAAGCATGCACAATATGCAATCACTACAGCTGAAGATCAATGTGAACACGAACACCATCACATTGATATTTGCATGTTAGTTTATTCATCTGTACCAAGTAACATATACTTAATATTAGGATTTCATAATTAGAAATTATCTCAATTTCTCATTACCCATATTTCCTCAACCAAAAACGTCCTGCATCTTTTCACAATTGTAAAGTGGGGAACGGTAAGATAATTCCTGCAACCAGAAGCCTTGGAAGTGTAAATCTATGAGTGAAACCTAAGAAGTGTAACTTGAACGATAATGCATTAGCATCTCATAAGGTCTACAACAATCACAAGCCTTGGAACATTTTAATAAAAAAGTATAGAAATTAAGGCATTAAGTAAAATATATAGTTTAGCAGATCAAACACCCTCCCCCTCCTTTCAATCACTTTATGGAACTTCTTTATTAGTCTAGTAAGGAGTAAAGCTGTATCCAAATGGTCTCTAAAGGCTTCCCTAAACATGCAAAAAGCAAGATCCACATTTGGACTTGAGTACTAACAAACACACACTGGGTATTCTGCTTCTATTCAAAAAGAGAATTGTATTATAATTTATAATTGAATACCATAGTGCATAAGAGAAAAAAGAGAGAGCAACAAGCTAGACATAAGAGCCTGACATTTAAGCTTTGAAGCATCTGCATATGTTCCATAAACTAAACAAATAGCTTAGAAAAACAGCCTGACATGCCAACCTAAGTAGCAGCTCATTCTCCATAATCACAAAAGTCTAAGAGATCTAAGATGAGAAAGGTCTAGTAAAGTTCCTTGCAAATTCAAGCCATGGATGTCATTAACGAAAAAGCAATTTCAACTGTAGATTATCAAGGAGTAAAGATTAGATCCAAGTCTAGCATGAAACTGAGGGCCTGTAAGTGTCTGCCAGACACTGTCCAAATTCTCACCAATACTCTCGGAAGATTTTTGAACAATAACAAGTTTCTGACCATCTATATGATGATCTTTGAGTTGTTGAATTGGTTGCTCATCTAACCATGTTTTCGACACTAAATACTATTATTTGTTTTATTTTTAGTTTAATACTTTGTGCGGTAGAGCGAAGACGTGTATGCGTTAGTCGAGGCGTACCGAAGATGTGTCACCGTTTCGGCGTTTGGTGCGGGCGGAGGGAAGACGTGTTGGCGTTTGGCGCGGCGGAGCAAAGACGTGCCCGTGTTTGGTGGAGCGGAGGAAGTCGATCACTCACACTGTCACACACTATGGGGTTTATGAGTTTAGAGTAGTCTTTTGAAATTTGGGAGTGAACTGATTGATGATAAGGCGCTTCTTCTAAGCCCTAAGGGGAGAAGATATTGAACAGTTATTCGTTTGTAAGTTATTATATTTTCTTTTTTAAAATGTTTTTAATGATACACAAAATGGTTGCCTAAGAGAGGTGTTTCATATTTGCTTAACTCACACAAGGCTTCCATAAGAAAAGTGTTCTCTATATTTGTACAATACACTCATTAAACCTAACCCTTTTATATATTGTGTTCGTTATTCTACTTTTTGTAGTAGTGTATCTCCAATCTAGAGCCCTAGTAGCCAAATCAAAAACGTCAATCTACAATCGCCGGCTGCTTCAAGAAACGATGATGAAAGATCAAAGATAACAACGAGGAGGGCGAAAGAGAACCAGAACGCAGAGGCATGAAGAAAGTGTCAAGGATTTTGGGTGAACAAAATAGTGAAAAAAGTGAGGAGCGAAAACCGAAATAAAAGCGCTCTATTGAATTTTTTTAATAAACCTATATTTTTAGTCTTTATTTGTTTTTGATGCTTGACAAAAAAATCGTTGCAATATCTCAGCAAAATATTTAGAAAACGAAAAACTGTTGCAATAAAATAGTCATAATATATAACTGTTGCAATAGTTTTTCTATAGCAACGTTTTACACAAATTCATAATTATTTAACTGTTGCAATAGCTATGATATAGCAACGCCAGTAAAAATGTTGCATAAAAGAGCATTGCTATAGCACTATTTTGTAGTAGTGTCTTCAGCATTTTATACAAGATATTTACCCAATGGTGAAACTTGTGATAGAGATTGGCTTGTTTATTCAAAGGAATGTGATAAAGCGTTTTGTTTTTGTTGAAAAATTTTCAAAAAGGGTTTTAGAAAAGATAATATAGTAGATGATGGTTTTAATTATTTGGATAATCTTAGTACTAGACTTAGAGAATCTGAAACGAGTTCTGATCATGTATTGAATACGACAACTTGGTGTGAACTTAGACAAAGATTAGAACATAATGAAACAATTGACAAGGTTGCTCAAGAACAATTCAATAAAGAAAAAGAATACTGGAAAAATGTAATAGTAAGGATTAATGCTATTATGAAGTATCTTGCTAAACATAACCTAGCATTTCGGGGTCAAAAAGAAAGGTTATATGAAAACAGCAATGTAAATTTTATGGGGCTAATAGAAATGTTGGTTGAGTTTGACCCTGTGACGAAAGAACATGTTCAACGCACTAATTGTGGCAAGATCAATCATCATTATTTGAGTGATGATATTCAAAATGAGTTTATACTCTTACTTTCCTCTCGAATTTAGTCTTTAAGAAAATAAAAGAAGCAAAATATTTTTATGTGATGTTGGATTGTACACCTAATGCTAGTCATGATGAACAAATGTCCTTAATTATACGATGTGTGATTGGCTCTTCAAATTCTTTTGAAATTGAAGAATTTTTTATTGGTTCTTACAAGTTGATTCTACGACTGGCCTAGGACTTTTTGAAGTATTAGAGCATGCACTTAATTCTCTTGATCTTGATATAGATAATGTTCGAGGTGAAGGATATGATAATGGATCTAACATAAAGGTAAAAATCAAGTAGTGCAAAAAAGACTATTAGATTTGAATCCTAGAGCTTTTTACACTCTATATGCTTGTCATAGCCTTAATTTGATTTTGTGTGTCATTGCTAACACTTATATGAAAGCAAGAGACTTCTTTGGAATAGTCCAACGTATTTATACTTTATTCTCTTATTCTACAAAAAGGTGGCATATCCTAAAAGAAAATGTGAAAGGCTTAACTCTTAAATCATTGTCTGCCACACGGTGGGAAAGTCGTGTTGAAAGTATCAAGGCAATAAGATTTCAAATAGTTGATATACACGAAGCCTTACTTCAAGTAGGTCATATATATAATGATCCTAAAATACAATGTGAAGCCAAATCTTTATCGACAAATGAGCTTGGTAGTTTTGAATTCTTGCTTGCTATAATCATTTGGTATGAAATTTTATATGTTGTGAACATGGTAAGCAAACATTTACAATCAAAAGAGAAACTAGATTTCCAATTGCCATGGAGACAACAAAGGCAATGGCCAATGAGATTGGAATTGACCCTGTGTTTCCTCAAAAACGTATAATACGTAGAAAAAGACAGTTTGATGAGATGAATAGTGAAGAAACAACATTATCTCCAGAGACTCATTTAGAATTCAGTATTTTATATACATTGTAGACTAAGCTATTGAATCACTAGATATAAAAAAATTGAACAACTTGTATCATATGAGAATATTTTTGGTTTTCTGTCTAATTCTCGTAAGTTACTTACAATGGATGACATTAAACTTTAATCATGTTGTTGTCCCTTTGAAGATGTGATGTGACCAAGTTATATGCAATTATAGAGCGTTGAGAAGTCCATTTCACTAAGGTTTAAGTCTTAAGAAGGAGAGTTTCACTCATCTAAACCTTAGTGTGGAGAAGAGGAAGTTATGATGCTTTTGATGCATTAGACAAGATTTAAGGACATGTTGTGGTTCCATATGCTTTTGATCATTTATAGGTGGATTAAGCTCACAAAGTCCCTTGAAGTCTAGATTTCGATGGTTGTTATCCAAGTTCATCCCTTAGTGTATCTATAGCAATGATTGCCACCATGAGTGTTGAAGAGCCACCTCGGGCGTTGGTTAAAGATTAAATCTCAAGCAGTGGCGAGTGCGCACCATGGGTGCCATACACACACGACTCGCGCATATCGAGTAGTACAGGATCCTGCACAGTAGCGAAGGCCCGACTAGCGCACGACCAGCGCATATCGAGCGGAAGCGAGATTTGACAGAAGCGAAGGCCCGAGTAGCGCTCAATATCTACCCGACTCGCGCACTTCGACGCGGTTATAATTCTTCGGCAGTTTTCGGCTTTTTCGTAGGTTTTATTAATTAGAAAAACATTGTTTTGTTTTACGTTATGTAATCCCAGACCTAATTAGAGAGAATAGAGAGAAGGAACCCTAATCCCTATTTTCCCTTTTGGAGTTTCGAGATCATTACTTTGAAGATTTCTTTGATGGATGCTATGTCGATCGTAGCCTAAATCTAGTCTTGAGAACGGTTAATCAAGCTTCGGTCTATTATTGTGAGGTTTCTCTTTGTTAAGTTTTTCTTAATTATAATTATGATTTCTTGTTTTTGATCTATGATTATTGTATGTATTTCTAGGAGTACTACTAGTTTATACATCCGATTTATCTTTTAGTAGAATTTAGAATTGATAACGAATCATCTGTTCTTCTTTCATGAGTAGCAATCTAGGGTTTGGTTAATGAATCTGATTATTCTTGATTAATCACTAGAGAAATCACAATTTCCAATTTGAATAGGTTGTGCTAGCAATTTGTTAATTGGCTCATTGTTTCCTAGTTCGTTGACATTATATCGATTTGAATTTTAATCTCTGATTAGATTAGATTAATCTTTAGTTCAAGTTTTATGATCATCTGATTGTGATTGTTTAACGGTTCTTTTGCGGGGAAGGAATTTGATTTCCAGCTTTGAGTAATTAAGAGTAAAGTTACACATTTGAGAAACCAATGATCAATAGCATGAGTCAAAGTGGCCATTAACCGAACTCAAGATTCTTCTCTTATTGATTACATTACTTCTTTATTTTTTATTCTTTAGTTATTCGTATTGAGTTATTCACTTCTTTAATTACATAACCCCCATTTGATCTATTATAAGCACGAGTTAGTTCCCAAGCCTTTGTGGATACGACCCTACTTGCCATTTACCTTCATTTGTATTGGAAAGAAGGAAAATACACTTTTATCTTTGGTAGCGCGTGCGACTGTGTCTCACCAAATTTTGGCACCGTTACCGGGGACTTGGCAATTACTAAAATTTGTTTATAGTAGATTGTGTTTTGAAATTTCACATTTTGATTTGTATATGGTTGACACCCGTGCTACTAACCAAGATTGTTTGGAATATGATCCCGAGTTAGAATTGAATCTTTTCAGGTTGCGAAGGGAATTGAGAAGAAATTTTCAAGAACTTCCATTTGCATTGAATTTGGAAAAAGAAATGCCACCTAGGGTGGAGACTCGTACTCTGAGAGAGCTCACCGCTCCTAAACTCGATCAGCAACCACTATGTATCACTTTCCCAACACTGGAGGAAGGTACTACATTTGAGCTCAAGTCAGGGCTCATTCATCTGTTACCATCTTTTCGATGGGCTAAGTGGTGAAGACACTAATAAGTTCTTATCTGAGTTTCATGTTGTGTGCTCAAGCATGAAACCGAGTAATGCCACTGAGGAGCAGGTTAAGATGAGGGCATTTCCTTTTTCTCTAAAGGATACGGCCAAAGATTCACTGAAAAGTTTCCTAGAATAGAGTGCACATTCTATCACTAGTGGAAAAAACATTAAATGTCATAACACAGCCGCTGCGGTTTAGAGGACCAGATCCGTAAATCTTCAAAATTCGGGTGGGAAATCTGGAAAATTAACCGCTCCGGTTTTTAAGAGAACCAGATCAGTTACCATAAAACTGATCCGGTTCACATGACCGGAGCGGTTAATCAGCTTTTTTTCTCCAAACAAAACCCGCGTTTTGTTCCTTCTCTCCAAAATTACAAGGCCCAAAACGCGGGTCTTTAATGGTTGGTAAACAAATTCGTTTCACAAATAACACGGATATTTGAGTGGGCCAAAATTATAAGGCCCACAACGCGGGTAATTAAGCGAGACCCATTCTAGCGGTTCCCTCACTCATCTAATCATCTCACCCTCCTCTCTTCCCATCTAGGGTTCTCTCATTCTCTCTCTCAAATCTCCATGCCCCATCATCCTCTCTCACTCCGCCATTATTACTGCCACCAGCAACCGCTGCTATTACTCCGCCATTACTCGCATCTCCGCCATTACCCTCTTCGATTTTCGAGTAAATCAGGTTGTGCTTTCTTCATCTTCGATTTGGTTCTCATCGGGTCGTGCTTTCTTCATCTTCGATTTGGTTTTCATTCAGGTCGTGCTTTAATGGTTAGTTTTTTCATTTTTTATTTATTGTATTATATAATTTCCATTTTTGCTTGAGTTTGGTTATTTTTTGTTATAAGTTCTGTATTAGTTAATTTTTCTCCCCTCTCTTATGTTTTTTTTTTTTGTTAATCTTTGTTTCGTTATTTATGTTATAAGTTTGGTTATTTGTTAATTTTCCTTGAGTTTGATAATTTTAGTTTCGTTATTTATTATAAGTTATGTGGCGTGTAAAATTATTTTTTTATAGTTTGATCTGCCTTTGTGAAGAAATATGGATAGAGCATGTGAAATCTTTGAGGTTTGTTGTTGATTTACTCAAGTAATTATATCTTTTATTTGCTTTAATATATTAAGGTGCATTAGTTGATTTCCTTGCCAAGATTAGTTTGTGATTAGGTAAGCAAGTTTGTAGGTTATTAAAGATATGGAGAACTGGTAGAGTGATTTTTGTTTAGGATCATACTCCATTTAGGGTGTATTTTATTCAACTGAACTGGAGTATGATTATTGATTAAAGATAAATTTAAGATCAACTCCATTGTTGTTGAAGGCTTCAAACAAATCAAATTGCAATTCTAAGAGGCTTTGTTAAGCTTGATGAATCGTTCGGAGTTACTTTTGTCATTTTGCTCCATCGTTTTCTAGATATGCAGATGATGAATAGTAGTTATTGCAATGCCATATCGTTTTAAGATCACATTTCATGTTCTCCATCACCTTCACTACATTATGTCAGCGTTACGGATTACTGTTATCATGAAGCATTACGCAAATTTACTCCACTGAAAGCTGCTTGTGATTACCTTTCTGTAAGAACTATAAAATAAAGTAGACAGACCTCTAAGTATAAATATAATCAAGCAGAAGAGTATTGGACGAGAAGGAGAATAATTAGAAGATGAGCGTTACCACGTACTCTTAATTGGGATTTATTAGTAGACTATACTCTTTGTTTCAATATTTCTTGCAACGACTTTAGGTGATTTTACTAAATGTGTGTATTTGTTTACTACCTAGCAGAACGCACGCCGCCACTGAATTTATTTACATTTGAAAAAAATGGAGAAAATGTCCCTTCACATGGTTGTTTTGTTTTGTTCTCTTCTCATGGTCACTGAAATGTTGGTGTAGATTTTATCTTGCACACTCTTTTAAGAGCCGAAACCTTCCTCTTAAGAGGAGTATATAAGAGTCTACCAAGTGAATTTGGACTACTGCTTCTTTTTGCTACCATGACCTCTATAGTTGGAATCACTTCTAGTTGGAGGCAGATATAATTTGATCTCGTTTACGATATTTAGAAGAATAATGTGGGGAAGCTGGGGTGGTTAACATGGGAAATCAATTCACAAGTGAACTCCTCTTAATCATAAAGCATAACAGCAAATACTCTTTAATCATAAAACTATTCTCTAGTCTTTTGTTATTGAAGCTTGAAGATGACTTAGTTTAATTCTTACTTAATTATTTGTTTGTTGTTGTTGTTCATAGTGCTACAACAGGCAGTATCCTAGATAAAGTTGTTGAGGCAGAAGATCAAAAGCATGGGGACTTTTTGAGGCTAGTAAGTTCATTGAGTATATGTAGATAAGCCACTATCACGTTTGTAGTTCGAAACGTATACAAACTCTGTCCATCTTGTGAATGTTCCATCTTACTAAACCAGCTAACTGGGTTCTCCTTGTGTGTATGATTCTTGAGCAGGAACACGTTGAGGGATATCTAGAATTGACAGCAAAGACGCATATATATTTTGCCACTGTTGTTGCTATGTGGGATGTTGAGTTTTATGTTAAAGTTGACGAGGACGTACATGTAAATATAGGTACATGACCTTTATCTTCGATTTGATTGCTATGAATCTCGATTCTTTTAATTATATTCATTTGAAAGCTCAAAACAAGCTAGGCTAGCCACCTAGCTTCGCTTGTATTACCTTCCACCTTCTTGGGAGGTCTTGGGTTCAATCTTATACAAGAGCAGTTGCAGCTCTTGGGAGTCTGGTGATGAAGAAGGGGAGAGGGGAGTGGGGGTTGGGCTTTCACCTAGGTTGGAGTCAACCTGAGATAGGTACGCGGTCCAGGCCTATCTATGCACCATCAATCTCTTTTCATTTTTTCATTCATTGTAGCTCATAGTCTTCTTAATGGTCAGGGCTATTAGTTTTGTTAGTTTGTGATTAGATCGCCTAGATTGCACACCTTTTGAATGTACATCTGAACGCTAATGTTTTTAGCCAATGCTGGTTTGTTCAGTATACTTGTCTAAGGCCTGTGAAATTTGTTGCTTTTTTGCTGTAATGATGGGGTAATGTTAAAATTGGTGCTGATGAAAGATAATTTGTCTTTCTTGTGATGTAGCTTCTGGAAATTGCACAGTTTGCAGATGAGCATGTGAGTACTATTCATTCGAATTCCCTGTTTGTTCTCAGGCATGGATGAAAGGCTGAATTCTTATGGTCATATTACAAGGGCATCAATTAAGTATTCAGTGCCTTTTCTTACAAAAGTCTTCTTGGAACGCTTTGCAAAACCTCACCAGGTAATAAACTCACTCCTGTTAATCAGATCCTTTTGTTGATGCAAATGCTGGTGCTGGATCAAAAGATTATGTGCACATTCGTGTACAACAAAGGAATGGTAGAAAAAGCATGACAACGGTACAAGGATTGAAAAAAGAAATTAGCTATAACACACAGTAGAGCTCCTGATGGAAAATGCAGACTTAAGCGTCACAGAGCAGAGCTCCTGATGGAAAATGCAGAACCATGTAATATATGTAGACTTAGCCATATTATAATGTATCTATTATTTATGCTTTCAGTTAAGCATAATATGCTTAATAAAATGAGTATTGATATATATTATTGATTTTGTATTGATTAATAATGAAAAAATGCAAAAAAAAATAAAATTGTTTTTGGGGTGGTCAACCGCTAACTGCTACGATTTTGACCCTAAACCGCAGCGGTAAATGATTAACTGACCCGGTTTAGGACCGGATCAGTTAATATTTGGGGACTGCGGCGAGTCCAACTGATGCGGCCCAAAACCGGAGCGGTAAGCCCGGTTTTGACCGCAGCGGTTGAACTTTTTTCCACTAGTGTATAGAGCTTGAAATAATCTTTATTTTCTTTATAGAAAGTGTATTTGAGAGAAACTAATTGTATTGAATCTATAACAGTGGGATTAGAGATTAGATAGTGTTTGTGAATTCATTCGCGAGTGCTCGTGAGTTCAAGTGCGAAACAGCACACTTGAGTAAGTGTGGAGTGTGTTGTTTCTCTTGAGTAAGGAAAACATGTTCGTGCGAGAGTTTTCTTGTTACTCTGAGTTGATTAATAAGAAAACTAGCATAGGAGAATATAGGCCCATGTTTGGCTGAACCTCGTTAAATTTGGTGTATTGTTTATTGCATTTAAGTTCTGTTGTTTCTGCTATAAGGAATCAACCCAGCTAGTTCCTCCTTATATCGAAAGAATTTGAATTTAGAACCAATTCTCCTAAGTACTCAATTAAACCCCCCCCCAATTGTGAGTACATTATAAACCTTCACTTACCTCCCTATTATAAATGATACACGTTGCACCAAGTTCAATAGTTCGTGATATTTTGACTACTACCCATAAAGTTTGTGATGCTACTAGCACCTAAGCCATAGTTTAAGGTGTTGAGGACAATTTTACCTTTATAGTTATTAAATAGTCAACTACCAACAGATAACTTCACCAAAATCTCTTACAAACAAGCGATAGTGAAACAACCAATACGAACACACGGGGAAACCACCCACATGAATTAGGCAATTGTCAAAAGCCGCTTCCCAAAGACCTTATACAAATGGTTTTTTGGTAGGACCTTTTGGTTGGCTTTTGGAGTCTCATATATAGCAAAAATATATCTTTAGTAAATGAATTTTTGATTGGTTGAAAAATTGACTTTTAATAACGAAAAGATTGCTCCCGCTAGCTTTATAAAAAAATTTCATTTTAAATACTAATTGGCTTTTATATCCTTAATAATAATAACAAGAACAATGTCGTCGACAATAATAATCATTATTTTTATTAATGTTAAAAAATACATTAATATTAATATTATTATTATTAATTTCAATGATATCATTTACCATTAATTTTAAAAGTTATATAATGTATAGGATTGCCATATATGTCACAATATATTTTAAAATTTTATTTCAGAAAAATAAAAAAATAGATAATTAGAGTTTTGAGTAAATAAAAAATGAATTTTATTTCTCAATAAACTACAAGGGATTATTATATTATATAAACTGAACGTAATTTTAGCTATACTATTCAAATAATGTAAATTTTTATACCATTGGTTGCAACTCCAAATACATACTTTAAATACAACTCATCTTTTATGTATTAGGCTTTTTCATGAGTTATGGATAGGCAAATAAGCAAGTATCAAATTTTGACAAATGCGATCAAGGAGGAAAAAAATTATTGAATTTGATTAGTGTTAAAGCTTTCAGGAATCTCTTGTTCCATCCTATTAAGGATGAATTGACCAACAATATGGTAGTAGGGAGGGTATGTGGCCTTTTATGGCTTATTCCATTGATCTACTTAAACCTTAGGAGGAGAAACTTATATCTATATATAGCTGTAATGTGGCTTTGAGGATAAGATAAAAAGATAAATTTTAAATTTTGACATATTATCTTTATTTTTATTTTTTGATAGTATTTTAAAATATCTCTCACCATATGAAATACCTAAATATGATAAAATTTTGGTCTATATAGTTGTTGTATACACAAATTTTCAAGTCAAAATAAATAAGAGAGGAAACAAAGTAACAAAGAAATTTTATTTCAATAAATATACTGGGTAAATGGGTACAATCTTTGTAGACTGTTTATAGTAAAACTAAACTAAGTCCTCTGATTTTGTTCGTAGCCTGAGAGTGACATTGTAGACACATAATTGTGTCTCCTCATTTAGTACCCTATGATGACTAATACCCTAGTCCAATTGGTCCGGATCGAGGAAAGAATAAAGAACGAGTCTAAAATAAATTGTTTTAAGCCAAAAACCATTTTCTAACTATTTTTATTAACTCATTTAATTAATAGAACGTTTTCAAACCTTTTTTATAACTAGTTTTAATAAGCCCATTTCCTAAAACGTTTTCAAATAACCTTTTAAAGGCCCATCTTTGAAAACATTTTATAAATAGTTTTGTGAAAGCCCAATTTTATAAAACCCATTTTCTAAGCCCAATTTAATTAATAGAATTAATTAATTGTATTTGTTAGTTTTGATAAGAAAAATATCTTTTTATAAAAAATCATCTTTTTTCAAAGTATTTTCAAATATTTTTATTCAACTATTTATAAAAAGCTTTTAAGAAACCCAATTGTTTTCGACCTATTGCAACTGAACTACCTAAACCACCCTAAACATATATATCTCATATTTTCTCACGGACCTCTCATAATTTCACACGCCATATTTCTCTAACTCACAATAACAAAATCTCACACACGGCCAAAATCCTTCGAAAACCTCTTCTAACCATTATCCCTCACGCATCTGATCATTCATCATCTAGCCTTTATCATCGCACCTCACAAGAATTCATTGATATCCCACGAATACTCACCGCCTAACAATTCTAATCCTCTAGCCTAATTACAATCACCTCCGCCACATCACCATCATCATCTAATAGATTCATCCTACTTCTAAGTCAACGTAAAATACTAACACACTCCATACAACAATCCCCTAGAACTCCTACGCCCCACTGCTACTATAAAAAAATATCATCTAAAACTCACGCCTAGTATTAGAGCAAAAGATACAATTTTTATTTGTTCGACGCATAATACAAACGCAAGACACAATCTTTTAAGACTCGTACAACAATTAAATTTTCTAAGATCCGTACAAATCAACGACCCCGGACGGTGGTATAATTTCTGAGGGTCAACTAAATTAATCACCTTTATTTTATTTATTTATTTATTTTTTATTATTTTCTTGAAGTTACTAACATTGATGTAGGTTATTAATATATTCCCGTGATTGTAAGTATTTTACATATTATACTAACTCCCTGCATTATTTTCTTTTGTTATTTTTATTTATTTTCATATATTATTATATGCCTGCCTCGTTGTTCTATACATATTATTATAATTGTCCTGTATGATTTTTATCACCCACATGTTATTATGCTAAATAAGACCTAAAGAATTGTTCTAATTAATTCAGATAATTTGGACAACCTGTTAGGAACCTTGTAAAATGATTGCATAATAACTGGTCACTAAATAATTAGTTTTTTTATGTGTTTCCTGAACTGATATAGATTAATTATTTTTAGGATTCTTTAAAATGTTATTTGATTATTTTGTTGCATAAAATCTGTTGTGAATCGGTATTTAGTAGAGGCCAGCAATGGGCAATATGGTTCATGACTATATTGCACCGTCACCCACGAACTCAATTTTTTGGTTCCTGACCATCTATGGAGTCATGACGGGGAAATCTACATTGGATAAGTCCCTAAGATATCCCTTCCGCTTCAATATCCAATAGGTTGATGATTTTTCCTTTAAAGAATTGGTGGCGACTTCAAAACGTATTTTTAATAAAACCTTAATAATGGGGTAGTCAAATAAACGCGCTCACACTGCGTGTAGGCATTAAAGGAATGAAAAATCCACGCCTACAATTTAACGACTACAATGGGGAGGATTTAAAAAAAAAAAAATTAAATGAGTGGGTGAAACTTGAAAAATACGATTCATTCTTTTTTTTATGTCTTAGAATAATATACTGTTTTGCATGTGCATGGCTATTGTTCAGCCATCATAAGGACAATCTACCTTGCCTCATTAGCACATGTTTAATGTGTGAGGTCACCCCCGGGGGGTTTGCGCTTTGTCCTTCCAAAAATCTTCCTGAGCGATAGTGTTGGATTTTAGTCATAAGCTAACCTACCCAACCATGTCATTGTTCTCTTGTTCCTAACTTTAGAACTGGAGTGCGTCTTACACGTGGTCACCTTTTTAAGCAGGGGTACGAAGCGTGGGATCAATCTCTTAGTCGTGGACCCTTTTCATCCTTAACCTAAACCTGACGATAGTTGAATGTAGAACTGGACTTTAGGTTGAGAACTTTGCATATTATACTATTTGTGCATATATGTGTGTACATGCCTTCAATTATTTTGCATTGTGCGACGTTTCGAGTCAAAACAATCGAACGAGTTTACGCGATGAGTACAAAATGGAAATTAAGTCTCCGCCTAAGAGCGCGTCGCACATGGTTTAAGCGTCTGACGCTGTTTCCCTACGCCCCGCGCAGTCTTCGCGTCCCCCGCAGCACGTAGTCCGCGTGCTGCGCTTCAAGTCACTCGCGTCCAGTGCATTTAGCCTTGTCTTAGGCAGTTCTTCGCCTCATAGCTTTTCGTTTTCTTTTGTTTCAAAAAAGTCCCCATCTTCTTTCTAATTTTTTTATCACCTTCCTTTTTCTGTACAAATTTCTTTTTTTAAAAAAAAAAAAACAGAAATCCACCTAAAAAAAAATTCAATCCTATATCTCCTATCCTTTTTCAAAAAATTATCTCATCTTCTTTTTTAAAAATACATCTCCATTTTTTTTTAAATTATCACCTATCTTTTTCGAAAATTATTCTCCTATCTTTTTCAAAATTTGATTCCATCTTCAATCTCCTATCTACTTCAAAATTCTATCTGCACCTTTTTTTTTTTCAAAAAAAAATCTCCATATTTTTTCCTATCACATATCTTTTTTCGAAAATTCATCCTTGATCTCTATGTATATTATCCATCATTTGTGTACATCTTCTAGGATTCCTTTTAATGTCCATCTTGTTATAAAAGTCTCATACGCTTAGGAAATCTAGATGCACTAGAAGTCCGTCTGACCCAAATGTCTAGATTCATCCAGTTTCATTTCATTTAGAGTTCTTCACCTCATCTAACTCTATCAATGTTAGGAGTCTTAACCTTTTCTAGGTTCACCCATCTAAGAAGTCTAGGGTCGTTAAAATTCTTGCCATCTTCGAAGTCTATAATCCATAGAAATCCATGCATAATAGGAGTCTCAAATCCATTAGAGTTCCGTCCACATTAGGAGTCTAAACCAATTCAAATTCCGTCCATCTTAGGAGTCTAGGTCCACTAGAGTCTCGTGCATATTAGGAGTCCAGCATCCTTAAAAGCTTACCAAGTCTAAAGTCTAAAGCCATTTGAAGTCTGTCAAATCTAGGATTTTGTATCCACTAGGACTGCATTCATACTAGAATTCATTTGCGTTGCATAGTCCATCATTCATACACTTCATGTATAGCTAGAATTATTAGGCATTTAGGAGTCTCATTGCATCCATACTAGATCTCCATTTCATTTCATGTATTCCGCATTTAGTAATCCCGAACTACAAGCTATCTGATTCCCTCTTTCGGGACATGTAGGTAGCCTTTACAGGTTCAAACGCATAGATTGAGTCGCTCATACATGCATTAGGTCTAGGTGCATCCAAAAAAAATATCCAAAAAAAAAATATATGATTCATTTAGGAGATGCTATTTTGTTCCTAGAAGCTCAACTTTTTAAAACAAACATACATTCTCCCATTTCATTCCTTTCTCTCCATCATCACTCCATTTCTAATCTCCCGTTGGATGGTCCATTACAAGAAATACAACATGTCAAGAACACTTGAAGAACAGGTTGATGAATTGAAAGGTATACTAGTAAATCTTGTAACATGGGTTGGTAGAATAGAGGCAAACTACACTGTTCTTCAGGATAATGGTAGTGCAAATTACAAGGCACTAGATAGCTTCAATACAATGGTAGCTGACCCACAAAGGATCAGTGAACTTAACAACATCATACCACATAGCTCAATTCTAAGGCCTTCGGTCAAGTCCGACCTAACTGTTATTCCGATTGGAATACCTTCTAAGCACCTTCGTGACACTGTCTCACATGGACCTATACTTAATGCCACCAGGCCTCGAAGAAAACACAAAAGAGAATATACCTCACTAGGTATAAGTTATGGAACAGCTTTTGACTGCCTTCGCGTAAAAGGCGCACTTTCCCCTCTTGGGCCTACTCCAGATCCTGACGAAGATAAAAGGGGGCCAAATTGGGACAAAGATGCTTATTGCAAGTACCATAGAGGTCATGGACATAAGACTGACAATTGCTACCCATTGCGAGGCCTTATTCAGGACATGATCGATGATGGGAGACTTTCAATTTCTCCTATTACAAAAAGGCCTCAGATTTAAGATCACTTGTCACGTGACGTAGGAGTCTAGACTGATGATTTCATTTTCTGGTTTCATCTCTCTTATTTTGCCCAGTCTAATATAGTATTTTCCCTCTTATTGCATGTACTCATAATTTTCAATTAATGGAGTAAATGAGTATTCATTTCCTAATCTTGCATTATTGAGCATCAATGGAAATCACGATTGTCGCCTTAAAAGAAATGAATTTCTAATTCTCATGACTATTCTAATACAGACAATGAACAACTGGCATATATAAAAGAGGCATTCCTCCCCTTCCCCATAAATATTCCTCCATTTCAATCTAAATGCATAACACCCCTCTCCCTTTAACCTACCTCATGGGAAGTACATTTGACAATTATTCAATGTAAAGGGAATTATAAAAAAGAGCAATAAACAAGAAAATCAGAAAAAATCAAAGCAAAAAAAAAATGATACAAAAAGTGCAAAATATGAAAAAAAAAAGAAGTGTTGCAAATAAGCCCATCAATGGCTTTGTCAATTGTACTTTCTTTTACCTTCAACCTTCGATTATAAACCTCCAACTTCATTACCAAAGGCTTTTGGCCTCCACAACCAAAAATTTTTACAAGCTAAACCATACCTCTGTTAAACAATCCATAACCATGTATATCATATCACAATAAGCCACAAAAGACAAACCCGAGCCCGCTAGGTCGAAAACCCATAAAGGCTACTTAGGCAAAAGTCAGGGCATCTTCTCATTCACTAGACTGAACTACGAATGGTCTGATTCTGCTAAAGATACGTAGGAAACCTCACTCTGAGGTCCAACCGCTTCAAACCAAACGTACATTACTATCCACCCTTGCCAAAGACCTCTTCCAAAGACCTCTTCCAAATCAATGCTTAATTCATTGCAAATGGCTCCAAAGCAAAATGCTCGGCCACCAATTAAAATGCTAAGAGCTATACGACTGGCCTGATTCCATCACGGATGCGTAGGCAACCTCTTTCGAGGCCCGGCCATTTTAATTCAAAATATTTTTTTAAAGGCTCGCCTAGGCCCATGAGAAAAGCGCGATCGCCCAAAAATCATGAATTTTCAATGCTCATCCCTACCCTTATTGCGTAAGTCAATTCATTACGACTTTGCCCTTTTCTTATTCTTATTCCCTTCCGTTTTCTCAGCCACATTATCGCTTCTAAGCCAACCTTAGCATAACCTTTCAACACTCAGTGCTATGACCGCGCCTCATCCCTTGAGAGTTCTTTTCTTTGACCTTTCTTGTCTTTTTAACCTTAGGAACCCTATATGGAATCTTCGGTCGAAACTTCCGCTAAGCGTGACGAGATATCTTCAAAATCAAGCAATCAAGTTGGATGCTTCATCAACTCCATCTTACTGGGGCCTTCATCACTGGTCCATCCAGAAAATCGTAGGCTCCAAGTCAGACCTATTGAAGGACTTCATTACGAGTCCATATATGACATCTTGGGTTTTAAACCCGCACAAATGCAACATTGCACCTATTCACAGGCTCACTTAGGCCCTTGACATACAAACCCGGAAGCATAAACAACTCAAGCGCTACAAAAGCTCGTTCTATAACATATTCCAAATCGAACATATAATCCATTGGCTGCATAGAAGATCACTAGGCTCCATGTGTACACTGATCAGGATTTCATTACGAATCCATACAAAAGATTGTGGGCTCTAGACCTATACGAGATCCTAGCTGTGTTACGGGCTCACTTAGGCCCGTGACAACTACAACACATTTCGAATCAAACATAACCTACGTGGATCATCCTTGGGGGCTTTCCATTTCTCCTCTTTCCAAAATAGTTTTCTAAAATGAAAATTTTGAGCTTTTAATGGAACGATCAATCATCAGAACATATCATCTGCATTAGTGTCATATCTCTACATTTGCATCACATATCTGCATCATCCAAACATTGTGTCAAGCATTGCGTCCTTCGTCCTTAGCCATAGGATTCTAGCGTCAATCATCGAGTCACACTTACACACAAACGTATGCACACACGATAGCACCTTTAAGTCTAGAGTATAAGAGGTCACTCTTTATAGGTCGGGTCTTTTCATACACTAGCACCCACATCACGGGACACATGCATGTCTCCTAATTGTTTGTCTGTATATATGTGTGTTATTTGTATTCGTAGGTACCCATCATTAAACGGCTCTATATGGGTTATATTCCGCCAAGGTCTGCAGACCATTACAATTTAACAACAGAAGACAAGTGCTACATACATAGTGCGTCCAGCGCACCGACAACGCTGTGCCACACGCAGCAAACTGCGTCCAGCGCAGCATACCACGCAAAGCGCAGGCCTGTGCGTCTGGCGCACAGCTCTATACATCGTGCTTGGGGGCTTCTTAGCCAAGTGGGCCGTATACTCAACTCCTTATGAATTCAAATGTTGATTATCACATCGCACTGCGTCCAGCGCAGCATCCAGCTCCAAGCGCATGCATGTACGTCTCGCGCACAGTCCTGTAAGGCATGCTTGGGGGCTTCTTAGCCAAGTGCAACCCCCATGGTCAATTCCAAATGAATTCAAATGTTCGTTACGACATCGCGCGTGATAAACTAACGGATTTTCAAATCCGCATCAAAAATACAATTTTGCCATTCTTCCAACATGTTATACTCCACACATATCTTGCTCGAGAGACAACAAGTACTCAGGAGTATTAACAGCAGAAAACACACCGTTAGGTCTGCGGACCATCATCATTACCCTGGAGCGGGACCATAATAGCTCTATCCCGTCGTGAGCCGGACCATAATAGCTCTACACATTACCCTGTAGCGTGACCATAATTGCTCTATCCCGTCGTGAGCCGGACCATAATAGCTCTACACATTATCAACACCCTGGAGCGGGACCATAATAGCTCTATCTAGTTGTGAGCCGGACCATAATAGATCTACACATTATCAAGACCCTGGAGAGGGACCATAAAAGCTCTATCCCGTCGTGAGCCGGACCATAATAGCTCCACACATTATCAACACCTTGGAGCGGGACCATAATAGCTCTATTCCGTCGTCAGCCGGACTAAAATAGCTCTACACATCATCAACAACACCCTGGAGCGGGACCATAATAGCTCTACCCCGACATGAGCCGGACCAGAATAGCTCATGATACCATCTCCACTTATCATTTCATTTTTGTAAATTTACGATTATTTTGCAAATATGTTTCACATATGTATGTTCCTGAAACTTTTGCTTGTTTTGCAGGTACTGGAGCAAAAAGAGTGATTTTGGATTGCAGAGCATCCGAAATCATTCTCCGTCCCGACACGTAGACTTTGACTTTTGGTTTTACAAACCTCAGTCAAAGTGGGGGCTTCTGTAGACACATAATCGTGTCTCCCCATTTAATACCCTATGATGACTAATACCCTGCTCCAATTGGTCCGAATCGAGGAAAGAATAAAGAACGAGTCTAAAATAAAATGTTTTAAGCCCAAACCATTTTCAAACTATTTTTATTAACTTATTTCTGAAAACATTTTTTATAACTAGTTTTAATAAGCTCATTTCCTAAAACGTTTTTAAATAACCTTTTAAAGGGCCATCTTTGAAGACCTTTTAAAAATAGTTTTGTGAAAGCCCAATTTTATAAAGCCCATTTTCTAAGCCCAATTTAATTAATAGAATTAATTAATTTTATTGATTAGTTTTGATAATAAAAATATTTTTTTATAAAAAAATAATCTTTTTCCAAAGTGTTTTCAAATATTTTTATCTAACTATTTTATAAAAATCTTTTGAGAAACCCAATTGTTTTCGAAAATCTATTGCAACTCAACTACCTAAACCACCCTAAACATATATATATCTCTCATATTTTCTCATGGACCTCTCATAATTTCACACGCCATATTTGTCAAACTCATAATAACAGAATCTCACACACGGCCAAAATCCTTCGAATATTTTAACCCACTTTTTAATTTATCTCTCTCACTTTTCAATTTTTCTCTCCACCTTTTCAGTTTCTCTCTCATACTTTTACACTTTCTCCTTGATTCTCCCCCAAAGTGAAGTGAGTAAATTAAAATGAAACAGAGGGAGTATCATCTAAAACTCACGCCTAGTATTAGAGCACAAGATACAATTTTTCTTTTTTCGACGCATAATACAAGTGCAAGACACAATCATTTAAGACTCGTACAACAATTAAATTTTCTAAGATCCGTACAAATCAACGACCACGGACGGTGGTATAATTTATGAAGGTCAACTAAATTAATCACCTTTATTTTATTTCTTTATTTATTTCTTATTATTTTCTTGAAGTTACTAACACTCTATTCATGAGGTAGGTTATTAATATATTCCCGTGATTGTATGTATTGTACATATTATACTAACTCCCTGCATTATTTTCTTTTGTTATTTTTATTTATTTTCATATATACATTATTATATGCCTGCCTGGTTGTTATATACATTTTATTATGATTCACCTATATGATTTTTATCACCCACATGTTATTATGCTAAATAAGACCTAAAGAATTGTTTTAATTAATTCAGATAATTTGGACAACCTGTTAGAAACCTTGTAAAATGATTGCATAATAACTGGTCACTAAATAATTAGTCTTTTTATGTGTTTCATGAACCGATCTAGATGAATTATTTTTAAGGTGCTTTAAAATGTTATTTGATTATTTTGTTGCATAAACTCTGTTGTGAATCGGTATTTAATAGAGGCCAGCAATGGGCAATATGGTTCCTGACTATATTGTACCCTCACCCCCTAACTTAATTTTTTGGTTCCTGACCATCTGTGGAGTCATGACGGGGAAATCTACATTGGATAAGTCCCTAAGATGTTCCTTCCGTTTCAATATCCAATTAGGTTTATGATTATTCCTTTAAAGAATTGTTGGTGACTTCAAAACATATTTTTTATAAAACCTTAACAATGGGGTAGTCAAATAAACGCGATCACACCGCGTGTAGGCATTAAAGGAATGAAAAATCCACGCCTACAAACATGTGTTGATGTCGACCTGGATTTGAAAGTAGTGAAGTTTTGTCAACGTCAAGTTGTGTGTTTGAGTTTGCGATGACATTTTGTTAGCGTGAACCTATATGTTTGAGTTTGGGATGACATTGTGTCAACGTCAATCTGAGTTGGAGTTTGGGATGATGTTTTGTCAACGTCAACCTGACTTTGAAGGTTTTGTTTGAATGTATTCGAATCAGGGCTGAAAAAGCTTGAATATCTCAATCAAATATGTTTGAGTATATTCGAATAAGGGCTGACGAAGGCTTGAACCTCAATCGAATATGTTTGAGTGTATATGAACAGTCTGCACGAATTTGATTGTGATTGTTGACTATTTGCACAGAGAATTCCAAGAGAATTTTATGAGTTCTTGAGAATAAGGATTTTTTGTTCCCCTCAACTGAAGTAGGTGAGGTCTATCTATAGGGATTGAGAATCCCTTCATGGACTTGGTAGTTTATGGAATTGTGCCCGTTTATGACTTGAAAGTCTTATTACCTTTGCCATTTGACCATCTTAATTGGACTAATGATATGGACTGGTCCAAATAGTTGACAACCCAAATTATATTTGTTTGATTTAATTTGGATATTTTTATTTAGGTGGGTAAATTATTTAAATTGGGCTAGTTTTATTTATTTGAGCTTAATATTAACTTATTTTAATATAGAAAATTATTAAATTTTCAGTGTCTACAGTTGCAAACTATGTAGCACCAATACGGGTACGGGGACGAATACGGGTACGGGTACGGGGACGGAAAACGGCAAAATTAAAATTTCCGAAAACGGGTACGGCTTGGATTCGGCAAAAGAAGAATAAAAATATATATAATACATTTAAATGAATAATATTATCTTAAATTTTTAATACATAGTATTTTGTAAAAATATAAACTATTAAGCTTTTTTCCTTTCAAGAATACTGTAAAAGAAATATAAGGTTAATTTAGGTAAAAGAAGAAAAGAAGTGGAGTAGTAATTAGTTGACTTTTCTAGGTAAAAAAAAAAAAAAAAAAAGAAGACAAGAAAACGAATAGAAAATAGAAATAGGTAAACGGAGATAAAAGAAAAAGGAAAAGAAAAGTAAACCAAAATGGAGTAAAAAGGGGAGGAAGACAAAAAAGGAAAAAGAAAACAAAACAAAAACCGAAGAGTGCTGCTGTACAGCAAAAGGAGTAAAAAGGATAGGAATAAAAAAAGGAAAAATAAAATAGAAAATAGAAATAAAAAACCATCAGACCCCCTCCTTTCCTTCTTTCTTCTTCGCTGGACTCTTCAGGAGGAATGGAGTTCTTCTTCACCGCACCGCGTCAAAGCCAACCAACAAATCCAGCCATCGAAATTGCTTCATCATCTTCAATAATTAACGCGAATAAATCACGTTCAAAAGCCCCATAATGTCAGTCAATTAGATCGACACTTTCAGCTTCAATTTTCAAATCTGGGTTTCACTACTCGAACCCTAGATCTGAAAATTGATGGTGGTATTGTTCTTCTTTGGTGCAATTGGGCAAATTCTTTGGAGCACGACGGAGAGAGAAATTTGTATGTACATGGAAGAGTGAGAGTATCGAGTTCTGACTTCTCAATTTCGAAGGTTAGGAGAGAGAAATTTTTGTAAGATTTTTTCTTTTTCCCCCCTTATATTCACTGGGTACGCTTCCTTAAGGCCAAAAACGTGCCCAAACGAGCCCATACCCATTTATTCCCATATGAAGACCACCCGTACCCATTTATTTCCCCCGTACCCACCTGCCCGGAATCGTTTTGGGTACGAAGCCCAGGCGAATCCGTACCGTACCCGTACCCGGTACGGGAAACGGCGCCTGGGAGGCGTACCCGTGCTTCATAGGTTGCAAAGAAGAAAAATATCTCCATTACAATGTAAAATAGGTGTGGGTGCCATCTAGATTAATTGGTAAAGTCTTGCGGGGGTGGTACCCAAAATCTAGTAATCTGATATTGAATCCCATCTATACCACTTCACTTAGGGCCTGTTTTCTTCGGTATAAAACAACTAAACTGAACTGAACTGAATTGAACTGAACTGAACTGAACTGAACTGAACTAACTAAGCTGAACTGAACTGAATTAAATTATAACTAATTAATAGTAATGATTTTAATTTAGAAACTAAACTGAATTGAACTGAACTGAACTGAACTGAACTGAACTGAACTGAAAATAAGCTGGGGAGAACAGGCCCTTAGTCAATCTCTGACACCAAAAAAAAGAAAGTAAAATAGATGAACAATAATACGAGTAACACTACACTAAGTCACTAAGTTAAACATGCTATCTCTAGGCTAAGACTAAAAGAAACTAGTATTTTTTGCACGCCATGCGTGCGTGTCATATTAACATTCTTTTTCTCAATTAGTTCTCCATCAATGCTACAAAAAATTTGATTCGAACAAACATTTATAATGATTTTTAATTTTTTAAATATATTTTTCTTAAATCAATGTTTCGTTGGTTTTTTAGTTATGTGTTCATCATTATTCAAATCTCTATTATAGGTGAAAGAAATACAAAGCAGAAGAAAGTCTGTGCTCAAATAAAGTGGAGGAATTTGTGTATCAGATTCAGGCGTTGAATATTAATAAAATGGAAGAGTTTGATTTATATAATAGAGATTACCGAATAATAATCAACAATTAGGTTTTAAAATATTATTATTATAATTAGTAATATGAAATTCAAGTTTTTATTTTTTGTACGAATTGTTTCAATCAAGTTATATTGTCAATTTAATTTTTTATCAGAGTTTTTCCACACATATTTAAGAAGAGGAAATCATTCTCCTTAATTTAATATTTAATTGAGATTTAAAATTCAATTCCATAATAAACTTGTTCAATATATATGGCAAGTAGGAAGAAGAAAAGACTATTTAGTATTATATGGCAATTTAAATCATTAAGGGTATATTAGACTTTTTGTGAGGAGACACCATCTTCCTCCCCACTTCACTTATATAATAGAGATTTGGATAAAGAAAAATTGTAATCTGATGTCGCGTTATTGTTTTTCCTCGAATGATCAACTCTTCCTATTTATAGAAGCCTCTCATGGCGGTTATACTTGGCCACGTTTTCCTTTAAACTTTTTTTTTCTCACAGACTTAGGTTCTGTTCTTTTGGACTATATTGAACTGAACTGAATTTGTTTGAACTGAACTGAATTTAATTTGTCTAAACTGAAATCAATGAAAACTGCGAGAGGAAACTAACTGAACTGGACTGAATTTTCCTAAACTGAACTTAATTGAATTTGTCTGAATTGAACTGAACTAAACTGAATTTTCATTAATTCAGTCCAAAATAACAGAGCCTTACTCCTTTATTTACTCTGAGAAATAACGACCTCCTTGATTCATATTTTGGCACCAAGCTTAGAGAAGTATAATCTAATCATTGTTGGAGTTGACTTTTGCCTCTTAGGCTATATCTTTATCCGGCTTGGACCTAGATTTAGGACTTTTAAGGATTGTTTTTAAAAATGGGAGTTAACATAGTGATACAAAAGTTCAAACAATAACACGATGAGATACTTTGTTATTGATTTTTGGCACAATGATTCAAAAAAGTCGTGATAAGAATTACATGATCTTTGTAATCATATGCTCCGGGGTAGAGGATATATAATAATTTCATCAAAATTTCAAAAGATAGTGTATTGTCCTCTAAAAAAAAAAAGATAGTGTGTTGTTTTCTTAAGTTCACGAGCAACCAAATTCAGCTAATACATACTAGATTTTTATGCACGTGATGCGTGCGACGACATTTTTGGGCATAATTATTACTCAGTAGTAAACAAACCAAAAACAAAAGTGCGTATCTAAGTTCACCTCAATTTTGTGAATAAGCTTTTTTGAAATACTTTCAAATAGTATTTTAAAACACTTTAATAAATAAGTATAAATAATGAAATTCCATCTCTAGCTACTTTTTTTTGTTGACTCTAACTAATTCCCTGAAAATCCACGCACACTCATTAGCCCAGTGAACTTCAAATATGTAATCAACATTGTGGAACTGCAATTGCAACTTTTTTTCCTTGATAATTTGTGCATTTGCAAAAATGCTATCAAGTTCTTAAAAAATTATTTAGATAGAATAATCATTCATTCAAAAAAAATCTCTATTATAATGGTTGGTATAGTTGCTTTCAGATAGTTTACACTTATAAACAATTTTATAAGCGTGCATAAAGATAGAGATATATAAAACTATAAAAGATTATAGAACCAACATAGAGTAGTAAGATAAATCTAAGTCAACCAACTATTATGTAGCATAACAATTTTAAGTCAATTAGCACTATCAATTAGCATTACAATTTTATGTGAATACGCGTGAAGTAGCAATAATTTTATGTCAAAGCTCTAAACATCCCCATGTGTCCCATGACAAAAAGAAACAAATATATTGCGCTCATCTTTCTCCCTCTTCAATTCTTAGCTACTTGAGAACAGAGTGATTTGTGTAAGTGAATTTTTGTGAATGTTTTTGTGAGTATGTATTGACGTTGTAATGTATTGGTTGTAGTTTGGAAGTGAATTTTCTAGTTTTGTAAAGTTTCCTCATTTGAGTGATTTGTATAACGTGAATTATCAATTCTATGATTTTAGTTGACTTGTGAGTGATTACGAACATAAGCAATAAGGCTTCAAAGCATAGTTTTTCTCTAGGTGGTCTCGATCAATACTTTCATTAGTAGAGTAAAATTCATTAGTAGTTCTATTCAAATTTTTTGTTAGATCCCAAAAAAACCATACGTGAGTCCAATATTGCAAAATTTTCAAATATAAAAAGGCATACGTGAGTCCAATGTTGCAAAATTTTCAAATATAAAAAGGCATATGTCAGTCCAATATTGCAAAATTTTGGAATTTTAAAGCATTTCGACTTTTAAATCTAGTTTCCAGACACAAAAGTCCCACCTCTTATTTGGAGAGAAAGAGTAGCCATTTTTTTTGTCATAGTATCATAGACTCATCTGATAGGAACAATAAAAGTGTATTATAAACTTACCTGTAAAAACAAACAATAAACAAAAAAAAATTATGTAAAGAGCAACAATAACAAAAATTATAAACTTTTTTCTAATATGTCATAAACTCATAATCTATCATTTGGCACATGACAACTTGATGGCTTAGGCTCTTAAGCTCTTTAAACATTGCCACTCTACAATTCTACTCTATATGAAAAAAGAATTTATCTCTTAATTTCTACTTCTCTGTTTCTCTTTTAGACCTTTACATCTCCTACATGCATATATGCAAACTGCAAAGTTTGAGGGAGTCCAACATTATATAGTGTTAATTTACTATCTCAAGAAGGACAATTCCTTGAAAATTCTTGGAAATCCTAAGAACCCCATTCCATTTTCTCTCTCCTCTGTTTGCGTTGATGTCGTGTTGCAGTCACAACGCGTCGTCACTATCGCAGCATCTTTTCCTTGTGATGTCGCCAACGTTAGAAGCCGCCCTCTGGGTGTTGTTTCAGCCTCTTCAGTTGTTGTTTATGTTTCATGAATTCTTGTTAGTTACGCTCTACTTCCTCTTTCTCACACCTCTGTTTGGATCTTGTTGCTATTAGGAAACAAAAAAAACTGCTTGACCAAATGTTTTGTTTTTGTTTGTTTGAGAAGACAACATAGGTCTTCAATTTATATTCACCGCTTAGCTGAATTAAATAGGTGTGTTTATCTAACCACAGCGTGATTTTAGGCGTTAATTACGAAGTGATTATATGTGTGTTTATCTAACCACAGCGTGATTTTAGGCGTTAATTTAGGATTTTATTTTGTAGAATTTGCCGGAAAAAAGGATGTATTTTTGTTATAATTTTATTTTCGTTATTTTTTTGAACCCCTGCTTTGGTTCTGAAATTGGTTTTGTAAATTCGAAAGGGAAGGGGGGTTAAAATAGTATCTTCCTTTGAAGACACCATAGCTCCCCATTCCCTTATATAATAGAGATCATAAGCTTAGCTTAATTTTCTTAAAAATTATGGGGTGTAATTGTTAAACCATAAATTATGATGTAACAACTCATTCACACGTGTGGAATCAACCCCTCCTTTTTTCCCTTCCTCTCCTCCACAGCCAACCCATCGCAAACCTAAAACCTCGAATTTTCTCTGTCTATGTCACTCCAAATCAGTGGCGAAGCCAAGATTCTCAAAGTGGGAGTACAAAATTTGGACGTCGGACATTCGGGTAAAAAAATTTAGAAAAAAAAATACTACTACACAAATTGTTTAATACTTAATGTTTTACATCCAAAATTCCAAAATGCTTATAGTCTTACAATCCAAGAGAAATGAAAAAAAAAATACATGGATTAGGTGAATGTGAATCACTTGACATTTCCTAATTAAATTGATAAACATTAATCGATTACATATCACACCCAACTAGTCAAGTTTAAATCAACTCATATTTACAACTTCAAAATTATAAATTAGAAATTACAAACTAAATAAACCTAAAACATGAATCAACAAATCAACTCAATAAATCATGACCAAACCAATAACAAATCAATTCAACTAATTCAAGTATTCAACCATAAATCCATAATCACAAATTCATAAGTATCACAACCAAACAATTATAAATATTACCTAAAAAAATAAAATTAAAACTTATGGTTTAGAAAAAAAATAACTCAGTGACAGTGGTGAGTGGTGACTGGACTGGCCACTGGGCGTCGGCGACTAGCGACTGGTGGTGGTGGCTCCGGCTCCGGCTTTAGCTAGGCGGCTTCGTCGTTCCCCACTTCCGTCGTTTCGCTGGGTTTAGAAGAGCACGAAATTCCTTCTGCTTCCTTCGAAGTTCGTTCCTCATAGAGTCACAGCCTTCGTGGCTCGTCGGCTCCAGCTGGCGGCAGCTCGTGGCAGGGACTACTGACTAGGGAGTTAGGGTTTCAAACTTTCTCTCCTTCCTTAGTTCCTTGGTTCCTCAAATTCTCTCTCTTCGTTTCAAACTTTAGTTTCACGCGTCTTCCTTCTTTTTTTCGATTTATGTTTTTCGTTTTTTTCTTAAAAAAACCGTGAAATTATATTTTAAAAGTGGGGGGACATATGTCCACATGTTCCCCCTGCTGGCTCCGCCTCTGCTCCAAATCCAACTCAAGCCCTCAAATTCCACCTTTAATTACAACAAATAAGTTCCAAATTCCTCAAAACAAAAAGAAATACAAAGATTTCCGTGCAGTTCAATCCACCGTTGTTACAGAATCGAACACTAACAAGATCGCTAACGTTCACCTTTCTGAATGCTCCTTCTCCTCTTCATTAGCTACCGCCCCATCTACCCCTACGTTGTCCAGCTCGCCGAACCAACTGTTGCGACCTTGTTGTGCCACTCCTCGAGGACCACCTTTCCATGAAGAACGAGGTTTTCCGAGGGTTTAGTGTGGACTTTTGGTAAATGCGTGAGCGCAGTTCGCCAGAGCGCCACTAGGAAGAATCAACTGATTTACAGTGTTTTTTTTGTTCTCCTTCTTCATTTGGCTCTCACCCCATTATCTAGGGTTGTATAATCTGCCTTAGTTTTTACATGTTGGAGAGAGAAGGAGCATTAACTGAACAGCTCTTCTTCCTTAATCTATCTCCTCTATCTTCTTTTTTAATCACTCCCCTTTATCTTCTCTGTCCAGCTTCCTGGTGTTATTTAACAATGGTGAAACAAACCGCATAACATTAGATTGGTCTTCGTCAGGTCAATTTCTTTTGCTAAGTTTTTTTTATTTATTAATGTTTGATACAAGGAAGGTTTTTCGATGGCACTTTTTAATTTGTATTATTATTGAATGCAATTGCAAATATCATTAATGAAGATGTTATCCCAAAATAAGTTTGCAAAAGACATCTTTTAAATTCGAATAACAAGATCGGCGAAGGTGCTTATCAAGATAAGAAGAATTGGTGTGAGGTGCGGACGCAATAACAACAAATAGGCGGAATCAAGAAGGCAGTTGGAGGAACTGGGGAGAAATCCTACTTTTGTGGAAAGAACTAACGACTACAAGGAGAAATTATTAAGTATAAATAGGGGATCTTTATTGTAACCTAGGGGGAATTACTGGGCCGATAAAAAAAACTTGTACTCCTCTCATTCATCTCTTACTCTACCATCCACTTCTCCATTCTTTCTTTTAAAGTCACTTGTAACAAAAGATAGCTCAGGCTCTTGATCATATTGTAGATTGGTGGTAGCTTAAACCACCAGCGGTTTTTCCCCTCTATTTGGGCTTCCTCGTAACCAATTGTTTGTTCTCTTATTTCTTTACTCGCATTTTTTAGTTCATTTTATTGCTTTGTTAAATATTTTAGTTACAGAGGTCTTGGTCTTGACGTCCCAACCTTTTAAAGCTTTATTAAAAAAAGGCATAAACAATTTGGCACCGACTGTGGGGCCAATAGTAACATTTCTGTGACTACAATTGCATTTTCCTATTTTCTTCTCTTCCTCTCATTTTTGTGATTACAATGGCAGGGAATTGGGTCACCACATACGAAGTGATTGATGAGCTAAACAGAGTCAAAACTGCCATGTCTGAATTGCTGCAGAGTTACGTCTCGTCTTGCATGGAGAACCAAAGTCTGAAAGACAACTGCCCACCAGTCAAAGGAACCTCGCCGTCGTAACGTCGAGAAAGTTCCCAAGACACTGAATTTGGAAGGTAACGCGTTATTGGGACCGACATCACCGACGCCAGTGACGGATAAGACGATGATGAGGCTCGGGGACATGAAGGGCCACACACTAGTAGAATAATTGCTTATTGCTGCGGTGGTATTGTTGCGGTTTTACCCTTACGCAGCAATATATCACGTAAAAAGAAAAGGTAAAATATAGAATAAAGATATTGCTGCGGTTTCGGCAAAAAACCGCAGCAATATGGTTTCAACGGGAATTTTTTTGAAAAAAAGTTGACTTTTTGACCAGATATATTGCTGCGGTTTTTTGTAAAAACCGCAGCAATATATTAACTCTCTCCTCTCTCCTCTCTCCTCTCCTCTCAACTCGTCGGGAAACTCCTCTCGCCCAAACAAGTCGACGGGTTCGTCGTCCTCGCCGGGTTCGTCGTCCTCGCCACTCCTTTCTTTCTCCTCTCATCCTCGCATCTCTCATCCTCGCCGGTCTTCTCTCATCGTCCAAACAAGTCGCCGAGTTCATCGTCGCGGACTTTTAGAAGTCGATGATGCGCGAATCGACGAGGTTCGTCTAAAAACCGCATCGTCTTTAATGGAGTGAAGGAGACGAACAATTTCCAGATCTGAAAACCGCATCGTCTCCAAGGCCATCGTCTCCAAGGCCATCTTTCATCTCCTCACACTCGGTTTTAATTTTCAATTTTCTCTTTCCTCTTCTTCGTCTTCCGGCGAGTTCGCCGTTCACCTGACGAAGACGGTGCACTTCGTCGGCCTTCATCTCCTTAGTCGGCCTTCATTTTTTTGTATTTTGTATTTTCTTCTTTTTTTTTTCAGTTTAGATCTGATGTTTAGGATTTCTATTTTTTTGTTTTTATTTTTTTTGAATGAATTATTTTAGAGTTTCTATTTTAGTTTAATTTCCATTTTAATTTTTAATGAATATGATATTTTAGTTTTTGGTATTGGTTACATTTTTCATATTTGGTGTGTTTCATAGTTTTATTTTTTATAATATCAAATGTAAATGTTGTAGTTATGGGTTTTATTAATTCATTTGTTGTTTAAATGAATTCCAAAAAATCTGGTTGTATAATGTTTTTGGTGAAAATATTGCTTGGGTGAAGTACTGAAGTATATGACATTAGAAATGTATGATTTTTTTTTTTTTAAAAAAAACAACCTATTCCTGCTGTTGTTCGGTAAAAACACCAGCAATAGACTCACATATTGCTGCTGTTTTTACCAAAAAAAGCAGCAATATATTGTTTTTTTAATTTTTTTTTATTATTAACGCAACTTATTGCTGCGGTTTTGGGTAGGAACCGCAGCAATAGGTTGCCCTATTGCTGCGGTTTTAAACCGCAGCAATAGGTAATTACCTATTGCTGAGCGGCGAAAACCGCCGCAGTAGGCCACTTAATGACTGCAACAATAAGCAATTATTCTACTAGTGACAGCAACAAAAGCTCCTTGCAAACAATCCCATTCAGCTACGTCTTCAGCAATTAGAGGACATGATTGCTCGAATTGCCTGCGTCCCCCGTCCAATGGAGAGATGCTGGATAGCTATGTCGACTCTCCCATCACTAACGTCATAGCCATGATTGAGGTCCCTAAGTGTTTCTCGATCCCCACCATGAAGTTGTATGACGGGACTACAGATCCCGACAATCATGTCACCCAGTACATATAGAGGATAATCACAATCTCCATCCCTCGAAATATGCGTGAGTCGTGCATGTGCAAAGGATTCGGATCGACGCTGACCGGACCGGCACTACAGTAGTTTCTCCACCTTGGCAACGGCTCCATATCCTCCTTTGCTCAATTAGTTAACACTTTCAATTTACAATTTACTAGTAGTCATAAAATGGAAAAATAGGCTAATGATTTGCATAGAATTGTCAGACAATCCGACGAATCTTTGAAAGACTTTGTCCACAAGTTCAACAAGGAAAATATATCAATTCCAAACTATGACGTTAAGAAGGCTATCGAAGCTTTCCGTGGAGGACTCGGTGAAGAATCAGACTTATATAAAGAATTCACATAGTATCATTTCCCGACATTCAAATAAACCCATGCTACGGCGTTGGCACAGATCTGTCTTGAAGAAAACAAGAATTCAGGGAATGAATCTTTCCATGTCGATAGTAGAAAAGCGACGCCAAACAAGAAGAATTCTTGACGTCTAAAGCCTCACAACCATCCACAAAGCGCCCATCATGTACATAATGTTGAGCGACAGGGTGATTGGAAGAGTGACCCTAGTTTACCACAAAGACTGGACGAATATGGATTTATCTCGACGTCTCAGGTATCGTTAATACAATACACTCTTGGCAATGCTGTTAAATGCTTTTCAGGAACGATAAACAGACGTCACAACAAGATAAATCCAAGTGGTGCAAATTTGGTGCTGACCATGGACACAACACCGACAAATGCATAGCACTACATAGAGAAGTGGCAATCCTCCTTCGAGAAGGACACCTGAAGAATTTACTCATGGAGATGGGAACAGACACCATATGCAAGGCAAACAATCAATGCCAACCCCCATCAACGCCAATGCATGTGAAGGTACTTAACGTCATTAATGGCGGTTCCGGTATTTGTGGACTAACTTATTATGCAACTAAGAGTCATGCTAGAGACGTTGGAAGCCAAAACTCTATCCCAAAGGAGTCATGACAGCAACGCGATGTCGAGCTGGAGGCCATTATTCGACAACGACGACCTCGGAGATAAAAGGGAGATTCACCATGACGGCCTAGTAATATCACTCACCATCAGCAACTGTCTATTGAAGAGAGTGTTAATCGACAACGGTAGCTCAGCCGCCATACTCATGAGAGATGCCCTAGAAGACATGGGCATCGATGATCGTGACGTGATCCTAAAGTATATGGTATTACTGGTATTCATCATAGAGTCGAAACAGACCATAAGAGAGGTCACATTACCAACATATGCCAAAGAGGTGAACATCCAAACAAAGTTCTACATTGTCGATTGTCCATCATCATACAACGTTATCCTAAGGCCATGGATTCACAGCATGAAGGCCGTCCCGTCTATACACCATCAGTTATAAAAATTCCCTACTAATTAGGAGTACATGAGATCAAAGGCGATCAGCGCATTTGCCAGAAGCATTATAAGACTTCCCTCAAACCGAGCAAGTTGATTGCGTAGCAGTTACAACACTGAACTTTGGGGAAACAGGAGTACGGCGAACAAAAGGTGGAGGAAGTAATACTGAACCAAAGCAAGTCAGAGCTAACCATAAAAATCGCACTGCCATGTCCCCTGACTTCCGACCACATGTAATTTAGTTCCTTGCAGCAAACATGTAATTGAGTTCCTTGCAGCTAACATGTAATTGAGTTGCATAGTCGTAAGAATATGTAACAGGTATCGACCCCGACGTCATCACACACAAACTTAACATTGACCCACAACACAAATCAGTGAAGCAAAAAAGACGCAACTTTGCTCCAAAGAGAAATCAAATAATCAACGATGAAGTCCAAATGAGTGAAACTCGAAAGGTAAGAGAAGTTCAATATCCAGATTGGCTTGCTAACGTCGTTGTTGTATGGAAGAAAAACAGGAAGTCGAGAGTTTGCATCGACTTCACAAACCTGAACAAAGCATGCCCAAAAGACTCATTCCCTCTACCACACATTGATGCACTCGTCAACACCACAGCCGGACATAAACTATTGACATTCATAGACATGTTCTCCCAGACAACCAAGAAAAAGCGTCATTTGTGACCGATAGAGGTATTTATTGCTACAAAGTAAATCCCTTTTGATAGAAGAACGCAGACGTCACTTACTAACGTCTACTCAATGCCATGTTCAAGGACTAACTAGGCGACACCATGGAAGTATACATTGATGACATGTTGGTGAAGTCCAAATAAGCACAAGATCTCGTCTCCCACCTACGGCAAGCCGTTGACGTCATACACAGGTATGGAATGAAACTGAATCCTACTAAATGTTCTTTTTGAGTGTCAGCAGGAAAAATTTTACGGTACATCGTCACTTAATATGGTATAGAAGCAAGTCCATATCAAATACGAGCAATCATCAACATCCAATCTCCTAGAAACGTCAAAGAGATTCAAAAACTCACAGGACGAGTCGCAACACTAAATCTGTGATGTCCTGTGAAAGAACAAAGGCTTCGACTGGATAGAGCAACATGAGAAGGTGTTGGAGGAGCTAAAACATTGCATTATGGCATCGCCGCTACTATCTAAACCGACGGTAGATGAACCCTTGCAACTTTATCTCACCATCAGCGAATCATCCGTCAGTGTCGTCTTGACGCAAGAAGGCAGCGACGACCAACTTCCCATCTACTATGTAAGTAAATCAATTATTGACACCGAGACAAGGTACTCATCTCTCGAAATGGTGTTAGCATTAATCACCGCAGCCAAAAAATTAAAACTTTATTTCGAAATTCACTTTATTTATGTCAATACTAACTTGCCTATTAAAGAAATTTTGAGAAGCCAAGAGTTGACAGAAGGATGAGCAAGTGGATCATTACCCTTAGTGGTTATGACATTAGGTTCCAACCACAGACCGCTATAAAATTACAGGCTTTATCCGACTTTATGGCAGACTTCAGCGCACATTTAGAAGTGTCTATGCGAAACGAGCTAATTATGCTTGACGTCAATGATGTTGCCCCTAAGTAGGAGTTATATGTAGATGGATCCTGGAACTTCTGTGGAGCTGGCCTTGGAACAGTGTTGAAGTCACCACAAGGAGATACAATTGTCCAAGCAATTAGCTGCAATTTTAAAGTAGCAAACAATGAAGCTGAGTACAAGGTGTTAATAGAAGAACACACATTAGCTAAAGATTTAGGGGCAACAGACCTCGATGTTTATAGTGATTTCCTATTAATAAAATCAAGGGTGTATTCGCCACTAAAGACTCGAAAATGACGGCACACCTAGAAGTTGCACGAGCAAAGGTAAGACTTTTTACCAGTTTTTCTATTCACTAAATCCCCACGGACAACAACACACAAGCGGGCGCCCTGGTAAACATAGGATATGCCTTAAAGACGTTGAAGTTTAAAAGCATCCCTATATCACACCTGGCAGCGCCAGCAATTTCAAGTACTAAGCTTAACGTCGAAGTCAACGACGACCCAGCATATCCACTGATGGTTGGGCGACGGTGATCATCTCTTTCTTAAAGGGTAACATTCTTCCGAAAGACAAAATCGAAGCTAGGAAGGTACGTTTCATATCTTCTTTGTATACACTAATTGATAACGTCTTGTTTCGAAAGTCAACCGCAAGGCCGTACTTGAGATGCCTCGATGGTGATGAATGTAGACAAGTGCTTCAAGAGCTTCATGACGGCACTTGCGTAAACCATTATGGCGAATGAAGTTTGTCCAACAAGGACACTAAGGATGAGGTACTATTAGCCGACGATGAGACACGACGCTAACGAATATGTCAAGGAGTGCGACGACTGTCAAAGGCTTGCAGGGATGTCTCACATGCCGGCCAAGAAACTTCACCCAACAATCACACCATGGGCCTTCATGAGATAGAGCATGGACATTGTTGGCAAATTACCCACTGAACTGAGGCACAAAGTATTCATGTTAGCTTTAACAGATTATTGTTCCAAGTGGATAGAAGCTGACTCATTTGCACCGGTACGTGACAAAGAAGTTATTGCTTGTACTTGGAAAAATATTATTTATAGGTTTGGCGTCTCATCAGAGATAATATGCGACAATGGGTCCGAATTCATCAGTGTAGACACATAATCGTGTCTCCCCATTTGAGTACCCTATGATGACTAATACCCCGCTCTAATTGGTCCGGATCGAGGAATAAATTAAAAACGAGTCTAAAATAAAATATTTCAATTTATTAACCCATTTTCGAAAACCTTTTTTATAAATAGTTTTACTAAGCCTACTTTGTAAAACGTTTTAAAAATAGTTTTATAAAAGCCTATGTTTGAAAACCCTTTAAAAAACAGTTTTTATGAAAGCTCAATTTCTAAAACTCCTTTTCTAGCCCATTTTAATTAATAGAATTAATTAATTATATTAATTTTTTTTATTAATAAAAATATCTTTTAAAAATAATCTTTCTTCAAAGTGTTTTCAAATATCATTTTACTAAAATATTTTCTAAAATCTTTGATAAATAATCTTTTTATAAAACTAGTTATTTTCGGAAACCTATTACTTCTTCCCAACCACCTAAACCAATATATTAATCATTTAATTGAGTTCCAAAGAAAACAACAAAAGCACACCAATTATTCAAAACACTATAATTCAAACTGAAAACATAACATTGTTCATTGGTGACACATCACCTAAAACCCATAACTGCTAAAAAACTTGCTAACTTAGCTCAACATTCCTGTTGAGCAGGCTCACACTCCGCAGTATTATCAGTCTCCGCAGTTGACGCCACATTAAGAAGCAGATCTTCAGCACTGCCCATGAATATCACAAACTTTGTTACATCCCGCTCTGGCGTCCACGTCAATGTTCGACCGTCCATGAATTGCTTCATCAATCTTGCCCTTATTTTCCAAGTATAGAAGTCCGCAACGCCATTGAGGTCTTCTATTAGAGATGTCATTCTAGCTTCTAGTTCAGCGACTTGCGCCTATTGAGCATCGCACATCTCCTCAATGACGACATTTTATGCTGTCTTCATCACTAACTGATCAACGGATCCAATTTTTTACGAAGGAACTTGTTCTCCTTCTCCAGTATAACAACACTATTGTAGAAGGACAACGAGTGTTGAAGAGCCTAGAAAAAAGCAATCACGCCAGTAATAGTATCGCTATTGGCATCAGATATTTCAAAAGAAATAACTTACACGTAGTTGCATGGGCACCCATTCACTAGCAACAGTGTAAGGAGGAATCTTCGCAAAGCGACGTTGTGGAGCTGAAAGGCCAACTTCTTGGTAGTTGGCCACTTGGTGGTACTAGGGGTGTTCCATTCCAAAAAATCAGGAGGAACGGAGATGGTTGATTTATCCTCACTTGTTGCAGGTAAAACAGTCTTGGGTTTTTTGGCAAAAGTGTCGTCCTCTAGATTGACAACTTTGACAATAGAAGCTCCAAAATCAGGGCAGGAAGGAGTGAGGCTAAGTTGGCATCTTTTCAACATATCTTCCTTAAAAAGGTTGATGCTGGGAGACTTTGTCTTGGTGGATTGGGTAGAACCAAACGACACACATGAAAACCAAGCAAAAGCATAACAGAAGTTGCAACGACGTGGCAAAGAAGAGTGATACTTGATGCCATTGAAGGAGAATATTCATCTTCAACACTAGTAGAGAGAAACGCAAGGGCTGCGGTCAAAACAATCCTAAGGGCTGCATTTTTTGCTAGCAGCCTTTCCATAGCAGCCCTTCACAACAAAGGACTGCGGTTTAGGCCCAAAACTGCAGCCCTTTCATATTAAAAGGGCTGCGTTTTTGGGCCAAAATCGTAGCCCTTCCATGTACAAAGGGCTGCGGTTTTTGCTAAAGCCCGCAGCCCTTGTCACCCAAAAAAATAAAAAATAATTTTTTTTTGTTTTTGCATTTTATAGTTCTAAATGTATCCAAAAACAGTTACTAAGTATATATTGTTTAATTTGAGTATCAACACCAGCGCATAGAAAAAAATAAACAACATCCACTACAAGTAAATGAAATTATAAAGAACAGTACCACAGATCTAGATGAAAAACTACTACAGAAACAAAATTAAAATTCAAGAATCAACAAGAAATCCTAACATCAAACTCATTCCACAAATTAAAATGAAAAAATAAAAAATATGAAACAAAAACCCAGCCCTGGATCTGGATAAATTATCACATATAATAAATCGAAACAAAATCAAAACGAAAATTCTGGACAAATTATCACAAACGCAATCCGAAACAAAATATAAAATACGAGACTAAAACCCAGCAACTAAACCTAAAATATCACAAGTAAAAAAAAATTACAAAAAAAAATTAAAAAGGATAAAAACTGACGAACCCTAGATCTGGATGCGCGGTTGGTGTGCGCGATGAACGAGAGAGGAGAGAGGAGAGAAAGAGTGCTGGTGTGCTCGGAGACGAGAGGAGTGCTGGTGCACTCGTTGGTGGTGTATTCGTTGCTGGTGCGCGACGAGAGGAGTGCTTGTGTGCTCGTTGGTGGTGTGCTCGGAGACAAGAGAGGAAACGACGAGAGGGGCTGTGGTGGGTTGCTCGAGAGAAACGTTACCGCGTCGGCTGGTTTTGTAGACGGTGTTTCGCGTAAACATCCGATAAATCCGGCGAAGTCTCCAGCGAATGATTTGTGGTGAAGATTTGTGAGAGGAAAGAGACGAATGAGGGAGAGGAAAAGGTTAGAGTGAGGAGAGAGAAAGATGAGAGAACCGGCGCTCAATGAAAATGAGAGATGGAGAGGTTTGATTTGTGCGCTCAATATAAGCCCATCAGCCAGCGAGAATTAAATTATAAAGGGCTGCGGATTTGCCCAAAATCGCAGCCCTTTATTACTTATAGGGCTGCGGTTTTCGGCTAACCGCAGCCCTTCACTAAAAAGGCTGCGATTTTTGCAATTACTGCAGCCCTTCGTATACGAAGGGCTGCGGTTTTTGGGCTAACCGCAGCCCTTGCCTTTTTTTCCACTAGTGCAAGTTTCTCACTACCTTTTGATTGGTCAGCGACATCAGTCGACACAAGGTTAAAGTTGATTTCAAGAGTTCAGTGTATGACAAGAGTCGGTTCACTTTGCCGCCCGAATATTCACTTTCTTCAACAGACAATGGCAAGACTTCTGAAAAAGAAAAGGCAATTAGGAAGGTGTCAAAATTAGTGGAGACATGAAAAGACACAAAGGAGAAAAATTACCTTCAACATTACAACCGTCATTGATGAAACTATAAGTACTCCCTAGACATGCCTTCTCAACAAACACATACCTCTTCTTCCAAACCCTATCATTAGCAGCTGAATTCTCAACCAACGCCTGACGCTCAGGTTTCACAAATAGTGTATATCTCGTATCTCCATCTTCTGCACTTCGTAAACATATAACAAATCATCTAGCTAAAAGACATGTCCATACGCCTAGCCAAAATGTCCACCACCACTAGTGGAAAAAAGCCCAGCTGATCAACTCAATTTGGGCATAATGATCTGAAATAGAAGCGGACCAGCCACGCGCGGAGCGGCTAACAAAACATGTAAATTAAAAAAAGACATTAAATCGACTAAAATATAACAATCCCAGCCAACATAAATTACAAAGAACAAAGTAAAAGTGTGTAATTATAAAAGAAGAAATAAAAAACAAAACTAATTACAAAAGGAGAACATTAAAAAAAATGGATTTTTCACCATATACCCCCGACAAATTTTTTTTCATTCAACATATACCCTCGATGTTTTTAAAATTCACCATATGTAACAAAAACGTATTGCTTTTGGGTATATTGAGGTTCAGCCGCCGATTCATATTTCGTCGAACAATCCTTCCTAATTCGCATTTTTGTTGAAAGAAACTTTTTTGTGAATCTTTACATAAGGATTCCGAAAATACGGATCCCACCCACACAAGCAAATTGTTGATAAAACTCCAAACTGCCATTTGCTTTTGACCCAAATTTTGTTATCTCCTTATCATTCAGGAAAGAAAAGAAAATTTCTGGGTAACAAACATTATCCAAAATTTCTCTTAGATTCGAACCCATATCTGATGATAGAACTAAAATAGATATTTTATGTTTGCTACTCATCCGAGCCCATATTCTTGCTTTTCTATCAATCTTTATTTATGATCTTCCTCCCTAATATGATATTACGGCGTCGGTATAAATTGAAATTCCTTTATGGTCCAATTCGGGATTTGCGGTATTTGATTTATCACAATTCTATATATTCCATTTACTATAAAAGTTCCCAGAAAATTCACTAAAGGAATATTTCCAATCAAAATTGTTTGTTCTTGCATCTCCCTACTGGTTTTCCAAATTAATCCCGCGGACACTTATAATTCGGAAGAATATGTAAGTGATTCGTGATAGAGAATCATTTTATTTTATCAAGGGTCGGCCAATTGATATGTTTCCACAAATAATTGAAATTAACTTTCTTGGTCTGTAGCTTCAATTTTTGGAAACACCACAATTTCTTGATAATTCACCATGTGCCCTGAATGATGAACAACTATCAATTTTTTTTATCATTGACCCCTGGTTCTACTACCAAACTTCAATTAATCCCTATTTCACTCATTTTCCTAACAAATTAGCATTGGAACAAACCTAAGGCCAAAGAAGAAGAAAGAGTTATGGAGAAAGATTGATCAAAGGGGTCATTTGTGGTGTTTTAATGGTGGTCGGGTAAGGTTAACGACTCAAATAGAGGTTAATTAGGGTTTGGTAACGAAATTGGGGGTTAATGACTAAAAAAGTTGACGGGCATTAGTCATTAGGGACTTATGGTGATTTTGAAGAAATTGAAGAGTATATGTTAAATTTTGAAAAGTGTGAAGATATATGGTGAATCAAAATTTTTGTCGTGGGTATATGGTGAAGAATCCGTCAAATAAACTAAAAACGAAAGACGAAAAGTACGAAACCCGCATTACAAAAAACGAAACCCTGATTACAAAAACGAAATTAAAGCAAAACCCTAACATCAAATTTATTCCAAAAAAGTAAATGAAAAAACAAAATTAAACAATCCCTAACAAAGAACAAATTAAAAGACGGTAATTATAAAGAAGAAATAAAAAAAATTACAAAGGATGAAAGTAAAATAAACTAGATACGAAAGACAAAAAAACACGAAACCCTAATTACAAAAAACAAAACCATGATTACAAAAGCTAAATTAAAAATAAAACCCTAACATCAATTTATTGCTCCGTAAATGGCTTGGCTCAGGAGAGCTTGTGGAGTTTGTCTCTCTAGGTAACCTCTCTGCATACTATGTACGCTGACAGCCATGGCAAGGAAATCGAAAGGAAAGAAAGCTCAGCAGGCAAGCTCGCAACAGGCAAGTTCATCTCAGGGCAAGATGACGGAATATCCTACGGATTCTCAGGCGAAACAGACAAAATCTATGGATGAGGTGTTAGGAATAACGGCGCTTGATGTGGATGGGATTCCAACTATCCAGGAGGAAATCCTTTCCACTCGAGCATCGATTCAGGGGTTACAGAAGCAAAAGGATGTAAAGGTGAATTTCTCGGAGTGGTTGGAGACGATTCACCGATCGGAAGCTCGACGAAACTCTCATGAGGTGGAGGGACCTCGGCAGGAAGGTATTGCCCCTGTTCCAATTCTTTTTTCACCTGAAAGTAATGTTGGCAATGATAAAAATGGGTGTAAATCTCCGGTTAAAATTAATTTAAATGATGTTCAACCAGAAATTGATTTCTGGAATTCTGCCATATATTGTTATGTGTTTGGTGTGAATCCCCCTCCCTATGTAATGGAAGGTTTTATTAGGAGAGTGTGGAGGAACCAGGGGGTGGATAAAGTGGCCATGGTTAAGAAAGGCATCTTTGTGGTTCGGTTTAGGTCTATGGAGAAGAGAGACCATATTTTAGCGAGTAATCCCCCATTTTTTGATAATAAACCAGTAATTTTGAAGAAATGGCATGCTAATTTGGATGTTACAAGCTTCAGTTTGTGAGGTTGATGATTGAGGTTAAAGTCGACCAATCTTTCCCTGATGTGATTGACTTTATAAATGAACATGATGTAACTATCAATGTGCTAGTTGAGTGTGAATGGAAACCTGTCCTTTGTACTCATTGCAAAGGTATGGGGCACACAGACTAGGTCTGTAAAAATAATAATGGGCAACAGGTCTAGAGGGTTAAGCCTGTGGTGGCTCCACCTAAACCAAGGTAACAGCAACAAGGAGGGGAGTTGTTTCAACCAGTAAAAGCTCCAGCTCGTAGAAGATTGGTAGTCCTCCCCCTCCAGTAGTTCAAAATGATTTTGATGTTCTTGGGGAGCAGGTTCCTGAAGTAATGGTGGGTTTGATTCAGTATGCAAGTGGTGGTGTTAGAAATGGTGGGGGCAGCCAGTCTCCACAAGGTGATGGATAAGGTTGTTGTTTGGAATGTAAGGGGGATTAATAGTCCTCAAAAGCAGTTGTATGTGAAGAAGTTTCTGAATATGAAGGCTGTGGGGATTGTTGGTCTCCTTGAAACCAAGGTGAAGGCTTCAAATATGGGAAGCCTTTATCAGAAATTGTTTAGTGGATGGTGTTCTACTGCAAATTCAGCAGAGCATAAGGGTGGTAGAATAGCTTTGGCATGGAATCCAAAAGAGTTTTCGATTAAACATTTTGTATGTGAGCAATCAACTAATTTACTACTGTGTCCAACCATCTAGTGGTGCTGGTTCTTTCTTTTTAAGTTTGATTTATGCATTCAATGATGGTGTAAGTAGGAAGTTGGTGTGGAAGGATCTTGAAGATTTGGCACAAAACATTATGGGTCCTTGGATGATTGTGCG